>CM055269.1:121900456-122296857 GCA_029237695.1 Conchocele bisecta
TGGAGAAATTAAACCTCCTCTGCTTAGCCCATTTCAGTCTGAGGAATGACAATTTTTCTTGCAAAATCTCCTTATTTCTCTATAAAGATATATGCTTTTACCACTCAGTTGAACCGTCTCGTCGAGATGGTTCAAATGAGTGGTAACAACCTATACCGTCGAGACGGTTCAAATGTGTGGTACTTTATAGAGAAATAAACAAAATAATGAGATTTGTTCCTACAAAAAGGTTCGTACTATGTACTATAATTGTATCAGTCCCAGCTATTATCAGCGCATGCGGGTGACGTTTTTGGTGCGAAAATAAATGACATAAACACATGGACGGTACAATGCAACATTTATTTAAATGACATAAACACATGGACGGTACAATGCAACATTTATTTAAATGCAAAGTATAAAGTATAATAGTGAGAGTAAAACTCGTCAGAATGTAATAAACTGGCGTTTGGCAGATCTCCATGTGACCACCATATGAGACAAAGGCAAGTGGTTTTGTAACTAAGAACTAAGAATACAACAAAAATATGAAAAATCTGACAAAAAAAACACTTTTCCATCATATAAAAAATAATTACAATTTTTTTACGATATCAAGTTTTCCGTAAATGACGTCAGAGCAATTCGGTACAACATCAAATGTCTTGTCTCATACTAGAATGTGACTGGAGACACGAGGCGTATGTCCGTTACGACCAGTGTAGAACCGGATCAGCCTGCGCATCCGCGCAGTCTGACCCGGTTCTGCACAGTTCGCTTTTCGGTTGGCGAAACACCCGCCATTTTCGTAACAAATATTGTAGGTACACGTCATGCTGTACGAGTGTGAACGACATTCGGAATAATGACTGGCCGCAATTACAATAATATCCATTTCTGAAGTCGCAAGAATATTATCAGGATGTTTGAGTTGGCTAGCATGCAAAGAGTTAGAGTTAATTGTATGATTGAAAATACTACCGTATAATACATACATGTATATAAATATTAACCCTTACACCGCTATCTTAAAAATGTTGTCGTCTGCTGTTTATTTTCCATTTTTATCATCAAAAACCTGCTTTGACAGCACTTTAGAATAATTTACAATATGCTTTGACAGCACTTCAGTTTCAATGGAAATGATTCTGAAGTGCTGTCAAACCATGTTTTTATTTAGAAATAAGGTAAGATATAAGCAACAGCAGACGACAATTGTTGTGTGTAGCGGTCTAAGGTTTAAGTTTACAATAACTTCAAATACTGCACAAGACCAGTCACATATACAGATCTATACTCGAGTAAAATAACAAAAATTAACGAAAACAAAACGACACATATCCTCCTAATTTTGCCAATAAAATCACTGTGTATTACCGTATTTTGATCTTTATATGTAGCATGAAGGGAGACAATCAATACCATATTTCGACTTCTTTTTCGATAACATACTGACAGTAGCTAAAGCCTCTTAAACGTATTTAAAAAAGAACAACACCTAATTTGGCGCCAAATTGACAGTAGTAATGGCGACTCTTTAGGGGCAAGCAAACAGGCGCCCATTTATCCCGTCAACACAGTGCGTATCATGAGTATGTGCCGTGAAACATTTTTGATATCCTGTCAATACGACCTAATAACTGCGTATGAATATGTGCGGTGGCTGGGGTTACTTTTATTTGGAATTATAAAGCCATGTGTAGGTGTTGACGGGATAAATAGAATAGTAGATTAGTGCCGTGAATGGGAAAACATATCTGACGCGGCACGGAAACGGGATATGCTCGGCAGAGCCTCGCCCATCCAGGGGGCCGTTTCACTAAACTTATTACGACTAAAATGTTCGTAAGTGCAAATTTAGGACCCTCTGGAAATTTCACGTGATGGATTTACATTTGTTGAGCATATGCAGCCTATGCTCAATAAATGTAAGTCCAATAATTGTTTACAAGAAAACATTGTTAATGTGAAATTTACAGACTATCATAAGCTTGCACTTACGAACATTTTATTCGTACGAAGTTTAGTGAAACGGCCCCCAGTTTCCTAATAAATGCATCATTAATCGCATACATGTATATTATTACCGAACAAGTAAGCATCGATACTATAGTCCAGGGCTGAACACTAAGGCACGTCCGACCGACCGAGTCTAGTAAAAGTTTGGTCCGGTCGTGTAAATTTTCCCGGAATACCATTGTCGGTAGCCCGACTGGTCGTGTTCCAATTTGACCAAAGTCTCTGCCAAAAATGTCAGAAATAAAACAGTAATAGTTCACCTTTTATTTTTCTGCTAATAACAAACAAAACTTCCAAAAAGAAAGATCGCTGATTGACAGTTCGAACATAGTTTATTTACAACTCCAGGTGGACTTGTTTGCCTAGGCTTCGGGTATGATATTTGTAGTAGGCTTCTACATGTATTTCGTACCCAAACCAAAACATACCCATTTTAAACAGTGGGATCAATGCTAGCTACCAGCGAATATGATAATTTAATGAGAGAATTTAAAATTCTGTGTGCACTGATGAACGTCTCTAGTTCGTTCAGTTTTTTGGCTGGAAAGTTTAGTAGTATAGAGGGAGTCAAAATGATAACAGCAACCATTATGCTGTTATTGAGAGGTACTGTAACTTCCACCACCAAACAAAAAGTTGGTGGTGGTATTTGAATGAGAAAGTGGTCTTGTAGTCCCGAATTATATTGGAGATTGGGATATTTTATATTCCAACACCGCAATTTCCTCCTCCAATATAGCTAATTTATTCCGTAGATCAGCAAATAATTCTACCAACTCTAGTTTACCACGTTCACTTTTAGCCACCTGGCAGCGCAGTTGCTTATGTCTACAAAGAGTTTGGGCACTAACGAATTTACAAGGGCATCTGGGGCATTGGAATTGTGGGGCGACACAAGGAAATTTTCTACGTCTCGATAGATGCCTTCGTAGATAGTCTTTACACGCAAAAGTCTTACAACAAGTCACACACTCCATTATATATGTATATGTATATGTATATGTTTATATTCAATTGGACGTGAAGAAAACATGATGTAAATTTTTCACGTCCAATTGAACAGATAAATTTCATAGGTTATAACAAAAGTATATACAGAAAATATGATAACGTCAGAAACTAGAGCAGAAATAGAAAGTTTGAGAAGAGAAGCCGAATCTCTAGGGATTACTTATGGTAAACGATTGAGAGTTAGGGGGTTGACAAAGCTGATAAACGCCATAAAGAATGAGGCGTTTACACGTCGAGTAGGTATGGGCATACTCCAGAGGTACCTTCACAAATACCGTCTTAGGGTCTCAGGAGTTAACCACTCAAATAGGAAAACGACTACAAGTAGAGAGTATAATTGGAATGAGAACGGCCGCCCTGCCGGCTTCCCCCGCCGTAGTTAAACCAAAGCGTAAACTTAAAACCGCCCTCCTACACGCAACAGCTGACGAGGGCGAGGCTATTCTAGCGGTTAGAGACGAAGAGATGGAGAAAGTCGAGCAGGGTAGACGCACGTTCACGTTCTCATTTAGGAAACACGTAGAAAAGGAAATACCCGATAGGATAGTAGAGAAATTAACTTCTCATCTGACAACAAACTTCCACCCAAGATATTCATACTCCTACAAACTACAACACATTGAGGAAAAAGATCACCGAGGTCGCGCAAAGACGATAATATTTAATAAGAATCTTGGGGGGAGTAGGTGGATGGACTCCTTAGGTGAAGTAGAGAAATGGGCGACAGATAACGAGAAAAAGAGGATGGATATAGATAATGTCGAGAAGCCCAACACGAAATGGACGTTCGTGAGGTGGGAGCAGGTTTATATAAAACTAGTGTAGGGAACACGAGGAGTAAATCTCGGGCTGACTTCCAAACACGCGGCTGGTGGACCTCTCCCAGACTGGTTGAGGAATAAGAAAGGTATGTACTCGTTAGACAAATACAACGATGAGCTGTGTCTATTCAGGTGCCTGGCCATTCACGACGGGGCTTACCCAGACAGGTGTACCGCCCAACCCAGATGAGTGTTAAGTATTTCGGCAAGAGAGAGCCTGGGCCTATTCCGCTAGACGAGCTGAAAAAGGTTGAGGAGAAGTTTAAGGTGGGTATAGAAGTATATCAGCCAACCGAGAGTGGAATATGGTGGTTGAGGAAGGCACCAGCACACTATGAGGAGGTAGGTACGAAGCATATGACGATAGGCATCTACAAAAACCACGCGTTCCTGATAAAAAACCTAAAAGGTCTGTCGAAAACGTACGCCTGTGACACTTGCAAACAGAGGTTCACGAAGGCTAGTAACGTTACTCGGCACGGACCCAAGTGCATGAAGGGCGAGACCCACGCCGTATGCGAAGGGAAAGTTATCGAGCGCCCTCGCTCCGCGTTCGAGAAGGCCTTCTACCCAAAGAGTGTTGGAAGCCAAGGGGAGGGGCACTTGATTGGATGGCGTCTGTTGAGAGTGAGGAGAACGTGCACATCCACCACGAGCAGTGTGGGCACGGCGGGGAGAGGTGGATCTGTGGATCTCCAGTAGGTGGATACTGCAAGGAAAATAACACGGTGTACCAGTATCACGGGTGTTTCTGGCACGGCTGTCCGAAACATCACCTGGCGAGATGGTACGAGTTTCGCACCAGCAACAAGCGGGATAAAGAGATCCGTAAAGCAGGAGTTAACCTAGTGATAATGTGGGAGTGTAAGTATAACAGAACCGGCGCTAAGATTAAGACAGGATGTCCCAGCACACTGTACCCGTACCAGATAGTATACGATTTTGAAGCGTATCTGAGTAAGGAAGGGAGGACCGACCAAATACCAGACCTATCGTACGAGACAGAGCACGTGCCCGTAAGCGTTAGCATAGGGGACAGCCTGTCCGGAACCGTATCTCACATCTGTGACACGGATCCTGCCAAACTGGTAAGTAAGTTCATAGAAGATCTGCAGGAGAAGGGTAGGGACATTCGCGAAGAAGTGGGTCGCCGGTACAGGTTCGAGGACATGGAGCACCTCACGCCTCGCCAAGTGGATGAGATAAACAGGTGGATAGATCAGGTCCCAGTGTTGGGTTTCAACTGCAGTAGGTATGACATCAACCTCATCAAGAAACATCTGGTGGGCAAACTGGCAGACACGACCACGAAAGTTATGGTAGGCAAGCGGACTAACGACACCATATTCCTATTCACTCCGGAATTCAGATTCATGGACGTTCTCCTATATCTTGGTCCGGGAGTCAGTTACGATAAGTGAATTAAGGCATACGACTGCTCATCTCAAAAGTCTTTCTTCCCGTATGAGTGGTTTGATTCTGTAGACAAGCTAGACTATCAAGGGCTCCCTGACATAGAGCACTGGTATTCCAAACTCAGATGTGAGATGCTGGTAACCAAGGAGCAGCTGGAGGAGTGCAGGAGAATTTTCGAGGAGAAAGGAATGAGAACATTTAAGGACTGGGTGAGATACTACAACGATCTCGACGTATCACCTATTCTAGAGGCATTAGGTAAGATGTGTGACTTTTACAAACATAGAGGAGTAGATATATTCAAAGACGCCGTTACCCTACCAGGAGTAGCCATCCAATATCTGATGCGAGGAACGGCGTCGGCAAGTGCTGGTATCTCAGGAAAAGCTGGATCCGGACCGAAGACTGGCCAGCATTAAGCCCCAGAGAAAGAGACGTACGAGATGTTACAGGGAGCTCTAGTCGGAGGACCGTCTATCGTGTTCACCAGATACGCCGAGGCAGGTGTTTCTAAGATACGCCCAAACAGTAAGGGTGAAGGGAAACCGTGTCAGGCAGTCCTCGGGTACGACGCTAACGCCCTGTACCTATCGACACTCAAAAAAGAGATGCCGTGCGGTAAGGAAACTATACACCACAATAAGACACCCCACAACCAAAAGATCATAGACAAGTTCTGCCAACGGGTACACAGGGGGAGTGATTACTGGTTCGGGTTCGCCGAGGTGGATATAGAAGTCCCAAACAGCCTGAGAGAAAAGAGATGTCTCCGCTGTTCCTAAACAGGGTAGTTGAAGAGGAGGAGGTTCCGGAGCACATGCTCCAGTATCTGAAAAACACAGGCAGGAATCGAGGAGACGGAAAAAAATTAGTGGGCGCGCTGTCAGCAAAAAAGGTGCTGCTGTATGCCTCGCTGTTGAAGTGGTATCTAGAGCACGGGCTAGTGATAACAGGCCTCCACAGGATCCTAGACTACGAAGCTGGAAAACCCTTCGCGTGGTTTGTCGAAGAGGTGACTGCGGCTAGGAGGACCGGAGACGTAGATGAGTCGAAGAAGTCGGTAGCTGAAATAATGAAGTTGGTTGGTAATTCGTGTTGTGGTAAGATGATTGAGGCACCAGAGAGACAACTTAACACTACGTACACTAAAAATGAGAGCTGTGTGAATAAAGCACTACGCTCAGCGTTCTTCGAAGATCTGGAAGAGATCGGAGACGCGTATGAGATATCTAGTAGGAAGGCTAAGTGTGCTGTTAAGAGACCTTTTCACTGTGGGATAGCCGTGTACCAACTAGCCAAGCTGAGCATGTTAGAGTTCTATTACGACTTCCTAGACAAGTACGTATCGAGAAAGGACTTTGAACTAATTCAGATGGATACGGACAGCATGTACATAGGTTTGACTGTTAAACCTGATAGTACAGCTAACGATGAAAGCCTAGACGCACTGGTGAAGCCTAGACAACGTGTGGCATATGAGAAAGATAAGCGCAACTGGCTCGCATGGAATAAATGGAGTAACAGGGAACCTGGGCTGTTCAAGATGGAGTTTCAAGGAGATAGAGCTATAGCGCTATCCAGTAAGTGTTACTTCGTAGAAAAGCTGGCTGAGAGCGAAGACTGCAAGTGGCATCCGGCCATGCACCAACGACGCGCGCTGGCCACACAACCAACTCCAATCGAGATTGGAATTGAAACCCCGGGCGTAGTGAAGCATTCCTCTAAGGGAATGAGTAAGAGAACCAACAGCGTGAGTTGGAATAGATATAAGAACGCGTTGGAAGGCCATAGAGACGTGGCTAAAAATATAGGGTTCCGTATGAACGGTGGAGTAATGAAAACATACACCCATAGTAAACTAGGGCTGTCGGCGTACTACGACAAGAGGAGAGTGTTGGAAGACGGGGTACACACCGAGCCTCTAACATAGGTAAACAAAAAAAAGGACTCTAAAAAAGGGGAGAATACTAAAGACTCTGACGATCCGGGGGTAGCTGGGTGTCAGAAGGTACCATAAGAAGTTCTTCACGAACAAACCCGCGAGATGGACCATCAGCCAAATAGTAGAGCACGGGCTCATCAGGTTTGGTAATAGATCGATCTAGATGATATACATTGAGAGACCACACGGGATCAGTCGCGTGGCGGCTGCCACCTTCGAGCTCTCCCGGATGATAGAGGTACCGGACGTCAATATCTGATGGAAGCCGTTCTCCTCTAAACCAACGGGTCGCCCGCGCGAGACGGCAGAGGGCTTGCTCGTCACCCTTTTAAACTTGATAGCATCTACATGCTTCTTACCTATCAATCTGGTCACCTCTCCGTTCAGTGCGGAGACCACGGCGGGCAGCCTGGCCACCCACTCGGTCGATCGCGAATGAGGGTCTACAAGTTCTTTGGCATATTGGTGACCGAACAGCCTCTCAGCCAGGGTTCGATTGAACCGCTCCACGATCCCCTGGTCCCGGTGGATGTTGACGCGGCCGCGTCTGACAGGAACTTTGTGTTTATACAATAGATAAGGTACCGCGCCCATGAACTCGCGGCCGGGATCGACCTGGAGAAGATTCGGCCATTTGAGAGGGCTCCTTTTATATATTCGGGAAAGAGCCTCTGCCACCTCCTTAGACTATTTAGTGGCTAACGGCTCAGCCCCCTTATACCGACTCGCTATGTCAACGATTGTCAGTGCGTACTTGTACGTCTTGCGACCGACGCGATCGTGAGGGAGAAATAGGAGATCCGCTTGGTGGACTTCGTTCGGCACCGGCACGTCGAATTTCGGGCGCGGAATATTGTGAGGCGCGGGCAAATAGATCTGCCAGATGGCCTGCTTCTTAAGCCATTCTTTGGCTGCATTTTCGGAAACCTTGGTCGCCGCCGCGAGGTTCTTCATGGCCGCGAGCCCCTTCCAGTAGCCGCGGGGGCTGTAGTATATGTGTTCACTAACTTGCGCGCTAGGCGAACCGATTGTTTGGTATTAAGTTTGCGCGTGTCCATCGTATGCGAGGTATTCTAATAGATCGGACAATCTCCAAAATGCCATCGCCAGATCGTCCGGTAACTGCGTCGTAGATACTAAGCCTTTGTTGGAAGTCCAATCGCGATTGGGTTGGAACAGGAGAGGGAATTCTGGGGAATTTAACTCTAACATCCGCTTTGCGAAAAGGGTGACCGCTTTTTCGTCCTCACGCCACTTCTCGAGAGAATCTCGGGCCAGACGAATCATACACTTTGCACCAGGTAAACGATGTTTAAGGGCCGTGTAGCCTACATCAATGATAGCAAAATAAAGTTCGTCAACTAACATCGTTCTATATATATATATATTTATAAAAAAATGTTTTTAAAATTAATTATTGCTTATTGGTTATTTCAATCTAGATTGAATATAGTAGCTGACGAGACCCGTTGCAACCATTCCCACGGCATCTGATGGTAGATAGAAATCTGAAAGCTGGGGCTCGGGATCCAGCGGCGCGAGACTTTTCTGCGCATATGCCCGCGCGTACTCGTGGATGGCATTGTCAACGTTCCGGAAAGTTTGCACGGCGTGATTCCGGAATTCGTTGATCCAGTCGTTGATCCAGTCCAGACGGGCGGTTCGTTTTTGAGACCATGCTTCATTTGCGCTATTGAGTTGTTCTACAGCTAAATCGTGACGCTTGCGCTCCTCATCCGCGTCCGAGCTTTTCAGTTTCGAGAAGAAAAAGTTGCTACCGCTAAACGCAAATGCGTTCACCACCGCGCCACCTATCATCATTGTGATCGCACTAGCCATTTTATTTCCATATATCAGGAGGTAGAATTCCAGCTTTAATTAGATAATCCCGGGTCCAAATTGCGGACGCTATATTTAAGCCCACGTTTAATACGTCTTTCACAGTAAAATCTAATTTGGGAGAGGGCCCTCCTATGAGCATCTTTGTTAGTCGAGCATACCCGATACTGAAACCCGATATCACCACGCCGTGATAAAGCGTAAAGCGCATCCACTATCATTTTACCATCTTTTTCAGCCATTATTTATAACTATAATTATTGCATATAAAAGGGATCACGATTAATGTTTAAATGGGGCGCAATCGGTTTCGTAACTTTCTTCGTAACCACCTCCAACAGTGGTGGGGGTTGTCTCGAAATATATTTCCACACACACACGGTGCCCACAACTGCCAGACCACCACCAATAACCCACGGGATGATTTTCCAATCAGGTTCAACAATGTTGAGGTAATAGGGGGTAGGAGGTATACCAATCGGGGATTGCTCTTCCAAACTGGAGCATGTTTGGGGAGAAACGGCTGCCTTCGGGTGTGGAACCACCGGGTGTTTTGCTGTTTCAACAGCAGGAACAAATAACGACCGTTTGGCCTCTCGAAGCTCGGCGAGTATTTTATCTTGTTTAGCTTTTCGGGTGGCTGCCGCTGCCCACCCAGCTGCCTGTCTTTTTGGGTTTTTGTGTCGTGCAACCGGAGCTTGCTCCTGTGGAGCTTGTTCATGTGGAGCTTGTTCCCCCAACGCCGTTGGAAGTGCTGCAATATGGTTCAACAGTGTTGGAGCAATCGGGGATTGCGGTTCCGTCACTCTCGCAGGTGCATCTTGTGTCATCATTTATAATATTAATATTAGGGCTTATAGTTCGTGGGCATATATGTCCAAATTGACAGTGTTTACCCGTGGTAAACGCGGTTGTCAGCGGAGCTAAGTACATTCCAAACTTGTGATAAATTGAGCAGCAGGCTGTTCTAAGAGTGTGTCCTATAAAAGGATCAGTCTCTAAATTACTAATCAACCCCGCGATGTCAGATATAGGGAGAATTGCACTGACAGCGGTAGCGTACAAATGAATAGCCGCCGATCCAAGAGTTTTCGTCATCTCTTTCCCCAATTTAGATTCGTGTCGTGCATACATTTTATCAACCTCCGCATCTTACATTTTATCCACCTGACAAACTGAGAGACGCCTACCGAAATACTGCTCCGATTGTCCTCCAGCAACCAGCGCAGCTAGCCGCTCGCATCGCGTCATGTTTTCATTTTCTTTCGGGACCGTATCGGCAGCCGTGCCGGCACTCGTGCTGACAGGTGTTCCTACAGTTTCAGTCGTGTCGGCAGTCGGAGCGACTGTTTCTTCCATTAGCTGATCGAGAAGTTCGTCGCAGTTCATTATTTTATTTTTAATAATTAGTACTATTCTAACTAGTCTCATAAGTCTAACATAAAACTGTTTATAATTAATTATGAGTAACAGCATCAATCCAATCGCGATTGGAAGAATTGAAGTTGCGAATAATTCAGTAATATTTAGTAGATATTAGTAAATATTAATAAATATTAGTAAATATTTAGTAAATATTTAGTAGATATTAGTAGATATAAGTAAATATTTGTAGATATTCAATAATTAATTGATAACTTCGTAAGCAGTTGGTTGATCAGTCTTTAACAAAAGCTTGGCGTGCTTAGTTTCGGAAAGCATCTGTCGAACCTCCAGGCGCTCCTCGCGGGTTGGGATAACGTCATTCTCTCGAAGACAGTCATCGAATGAGTCTCGGTCCTTGCAGTGAAAGAGGGCGACCCATTTGCTCGCGTTGTACTTTTGAGTGGAGATCCATACGCTTTGCCTCGCATGGCGGCCAGAAAATGCGAGCTCGGAGAGCATGTCCTTCTTTTTGGTCATCGCCGCCTTGGCCGAGCAATCGTCAATCACGTATAGGGTGGGCTCACCCTGGAATCTTTGGTATAAACCACGCAACCAATCGTGAAGCCTGTCGCCGGGGTCAATGACGTATACCTCAGGGTCGGTCCATATCCACGGGCGCCGCTGATACGTCTCGTTGTGCCGCACAGTAGCACACAGGATCACAATGTGTTGAAAGGCATCACGGTAGGAACCCTCGAGCAAGTCGAGGATGAAAACCGTTTTCCCACATCCTGTCTGCCCACATATTATAGCAGAGTGGGCATCTCCAATCGTGAATTGGTATTGATTGCTAATTTTCTTAATTTTTTCAAAATTATTAATTAATAAATCGTTAGATGATTTTTGTATTAAATCAGTAGAGTGCTGAGACGTATCGGCCATCTTCGATGTTGAGTTGTGCGTCTGTAATTATATATAAGTACACGTTCAATGCGCCATTTCCATCCGCCTCTTTGGTTATCTGGATCGTCACACCCTCACTAGCGTTCTCAACTTGGCGTCCGCTTCCGTGTATTTGGTCGTCGTCGCTGGCTCGCATGTCTAGCCATAACGCGTATTTGGTATTCAGGAACTCCGCGAGGGAGACGGCCGAGAGATGCAGGTCTTTGGCAACTGCTGCAACCTCCGGAGAGCGCTTAGAGCCGACAGCAAACTGCTTTCTTACTTCATCCCACTGCTGGTGCGCGCGAAGACCCGCGCTGTAGAGTTGATTGGGTACTCCCGGCGTACTGGGTTCTGATCAATCGCGCGAGTTCGGGAATCATGACCATGTCGTACTCCAGCGACACATTGTCGATCGTATACGTCGATGTTATGTCGGTGGCTATGAGAACTCGGCCGTAGTCGTTGAACGTTAGTTCGTATTCGAGGCGGTCCGCCAAAGCGCTCTGATAATATGGCATGTGACTCTCCAGCAACTCAAAGTCGAGCGGGATGTAGAAGCGGTTGTCGTAAGCGCCCGCGACCTCGTTGTCACTCGAAACGTTATCTGCCTTGTTACCCTCAACCCGGTCGTCTCGTAGTATCATATTGCTCGGCGCCATATACACACCTATTCCAAATACATAGTCTACTGGGGTGCCGGCATACTGCAAAACGTCTTGATACCGCTGGATCGCATCCGGGAGGTCCACCGGTTTGTTTATTGCGTCCTCGACATTTGCCAAGAACTGTTTTTTGCGCGTCAAACGTCGTCCCGGCTCCTAGTATAGAACTGCGCGCTTGCGCCTGTGCGCCGAGGATGGCCCAGACGTACGTGCGAATGGAGTCGTTGAGGCGAGTAACTCCAACCTGCGTGAACCCCAAACCCTTATCTAACATAAATGTACCCCACGCGTCCTGTACCTCAGCAGCCTGCTGTATGTAATCGACGTGAGCTCGTTTCGGAGGTAGCCAAACGCAGGATGAGACGCCGCAGTGCCGACCTCCAGACACTTCCGGCCCGAAGTTCATCGTCGTGGGGGCAAAATTCCCGGCGTTCCGACTGACGATGTGGTCGCCGGAGTGATCGTGTCTAAAATCAGTCTGCGTCCAATTCCCGGACTGGCCCCGAATGAGAACGTCCCCGAGGCCAGTGTTGCTAGGAAATGCTTTCTGGTGCCAGTCCGCGTCTTTTGGGGCCCTAAATTCGTTACAAATTCTTTCGAACGCCATACGGTCGTATGCGTTGTAAATGGGATTTCAGCCGTCGTCCTGCGGCAGAGAGATTTTCTGTTCTTTAAGAATCCTCCTAAAAGTGTAATACGCGTGAAAGTTGTAACGGCCCTCAAGAAGGGATCCTCCGCGGCCAGATGGTCCTGAGAGGAAACCCCGCATCCGGCTGTTGCGCACCATACGGCGAAGTTGAGCTGATTCTGCCAAAACTGCATCGGTGTTGCTTTCCACCCGTTCACGGCCTCCATGGTAGTAATCTTGGGCAGCCTATATTGTTCAAAGATGTCGGGAAAGTTGGTTTGAAAGCCTTTTCCACCACAAACTTGGATAGTGGGGTGCACCAGCCGGGGAGCCTTAGTGTCATATACCCCACCGACCGCGTACTTTGCATTTGAATTAAAGCTAAATGCCTTGGTATCCATTGAAAGATATTATTATGTTTGTTACTATCACTAATGTTCAAAAAGAGAGTTGTGAACTTCAGAAGTCAATCGACAACTGCTGCGGAAAGCGCCAGGTGGGCCTCAGATCAATCACCTGCACGGTTGGATGACAGAATGTGGGAAAGAGTGAAGGGTTTTACTATGTGAAGGATGAACGACAATTCGGTGTAAAGCTGCCTCACGGACTGTGGGGAATAAGACAGCTTAAGGATTTTGTCAACTCAGAGCTTGACGGTATAATCAACCTCACAGTATCGAAGGCTACCGGGCTCGCAACAATGACCATCAGCCCTGATAATAAGGTAGTGGTCTCCCCGGGGTTGGGTATTCAACTCGGTTTTAGAGAGACATACTCCGCAAATAAAGGAGTGTTTACCCGGGGTGAGTACGTCGGTGATAACCCGGTGGACTTCGCCTTCACGAAATCTCTCAGGGTGCACCTGGATCGGGTGAACACATCGTACAACACGGTAGACGGATCCCCCAGCACATTACTGAAAACCGTGCAAGCCAGCGACTGTTTCTTTGGGGAATTAACGGTGACCTTAGACGTCCCATGCCCCGAGATGAAAGTTTTGGAATCGGGACATATCCACGAATTTACGGTCTCTATTCTCGATGATCAAGCGAGAAAGTTGAATAACTATTACCCGATTTCGTCGTTCTCGAAATTTCCAATTAATTAAACGCATGTTCGTAATAGAATTATCAATATTATTGAAAATGAGTATATACGGACCAGGTAGTTCTTCCAATTCCAATCGGGATCGGGTGACAGATTCAAAGAATTTGGAACCAGCAGAAGGGGGATTCGTCCCGACAGAGAGTGACTTTTTAACTACCGGAAAAAACCAAGGCCCTGATCAATAAAACTATATCGAAGGCCACAAACGGGATTCACAGGAGTATAGCAGATGTTAGATTAGAAGTACTAACGGCGACTGCACAAGTTGGGGAAGAGGCCCGGGCGAAAATTGAGAGAGTCCGAACGGGTATTGAGAAAGAGCAGGCGGCCCTTACGGAGGCGTATAGGGTGTTGCGATCAGAGGACTCTCCCAACAGAGAAGCAGCACTTACTGAACTAGGTGAAAAAATAACCAAATTTCGAAAAGAGGCCCGGTTGGGGATTGAGGGAGTCCTAACGGGTATTGAGAAAGCCCGAGAAGACCACCAGGCGGCCCTTACGGAGGCGCATAGGGTGTTGCGCTCAGAGGACTCTCTCATCAGAGAAGCAGCACTTACTAAACTAGACGAAAAAATAACAGAATTTCAAAAAGAGACCCGGTTGGGGGTTGAGGGACTCAAAGAAGACCACCAGGCGGCCCTTATGGAGGCTTATAGGGTGTTTCGCTTAGAAGACTCTCTCAACAGAGAAGCATCACTTACTGGACTAGACGAAAAAATAACAGAATTTCGGGAAGAGGCCAGGTTGGGGGTTGAGGGAGTCCGAACGGGTATTGATAAAATCCGAGAAGACCACAAGGCGGCCCTTGCGGAGGCTTATGGGGTGTTGCGCTTAGAGTGAGTGAGTGAGTGAATAGGGTTTAACGTCCGCTTTTCTGACATAGAGGTACAAGCCTCATGGAGTCTACACGCAGACGGATCAATGGGTTCGTGTCCCGTATCCACCTGTCCGAGGGGGTAAATCCCAACTTCAGAACTCAATATTTACAATCAAAATATGTATTCAGTCCTGAAATTAGAACAACCTGATCTGGTGCCAGGCCCTCGCCACACCAGCATCATTTATCCCATCCCCTAAAAGTAATAGAATTAGCGCTAATCTTATTTTTATATATGGGGCATAGCCTGACTCAACTCTCACATACAATAAACCCAAAAATGTACATGAGGGCCAAATCCGGTATAGTGGGTTCCGGAAAGTATGAACCCAATCGTTAAGCCAGTTTAGTCGCCTTTTACGACAAGCAATGGCTACTGCAGCACTATTCTCAGGATCAGTTTATCCCACCCCGGTGCCTGCACGGGGCGTTGCGCTTAGAGGAGTCTTTAATCAGAGAAGTGGCGGTTGCTGAACTAGACGGAAAAATAACTGAATTTCAAAAAGAGGCCCGGTTGGGTGTTGAAAAAGCCCTAGAAGACCACCAGGCGACCATTACGGAGGCTTATGTGTTGTTGCGCTCAGAGGACTCTCTCATTAGTGAAGCGGCACTTACTGAACTAGACGGGAAAATAACCGAAGTTTCCGATCAACTGAAACATGTTCGTAGAGCCGCGACCAAAGCACCTGAAAATATTCGTGCTGAGCCCCATATCTCTATCGGGGGGCTTGCCGGATTGTTGAAAACAATGAAAACGCAAAAACGTGTCATAACAGTTTGGGCTGAGAAGCTGGGCCCATTGGTTGAGGGGCTCTCTGAATATTCGTTCGGTGCCAAAGCGAGTAATAAATATGGGGGATACACCATGACAGCTCCAGGTACACTTCTCCGAATGGCGGTCTGCTCGGTTAATGCTAATGGTAAACCTGTTGGCGCGGTCATGATAAATCTCGTACTGGATGGGGAAGAACGGGCAATTGGTGTCACTAAACTCGCTGGAGATAGTTCGTCGGTGGTTTTGTTCGCCGGTGATGATCTAATTAAACTTTCCGAAGGTAGTGTTATTAACTTTGTTACGAAAATCGCTGACCCAGCGAGTCCTTCCACTATTGTCTCATTGTTAATTGAACTTAATTTGTAAGATACTAATATATTGAAAATCTTGAACGAATCACCGCTTCCAATTGTCAATACCAATCCACCAACACTGTATCCAATTGTCAATACCACTCCATCAACACTGTATCCAATTCGCGAAAGATGTTTAGATTTTAGGTTGGATAATATCGTCGTTATGCAGGATAGTTTAGTTAGCGAATGTAAAAATAGAAAAATAATCGCTAAAAAACATAAGCGCGTTGCAAATTTAGCAGAGGCATCTAGTACGGTTCTGTCAAGTTTATCTGTAATGAGTGGTGCAGGGACTGCCGCAACGCTATCTACAATTGTAACAGTTCCAATTGCTGGGGTTTTGAGTGGATTTACAGTTGTATCTGGAATACTGTGTATGTTAATTAGGGTGGCTGGTCGAAAACTGGAGAAAAAATGTATAAAACATGATAGAATATCCGTTCTCGCTAGGTCTAAGAAAAATAGCATCGACGTTATAGTGTCCAAAGCGTTGGCCGATAATGAAATATCAAATTTAGAGTTTGAATCCGTTATGGAAGAAATGATGATATTAGAATCAAAGCGCGCGCCACCATGCCCAAGATTGAGAGTACTGATTGGGATAAATTGAGGGTAAAACTTGGAGATAAAGTCGGAGGAAATGTTACAGCTCCACCATCCTGGAAATTGTGATATTTTAGTAAATAATTTTTAAAAAATAATTAAAAAATTTTCTTAAAATTATAAAATTAATTCTATTGGTGCAGTAAACAATTAATTAATAATAATAAACAATATAAACAATTTAAAAAAAAAAGTTTTAGGTCCCACCGAGGCTCGAACCCGCGCCAGCAAAACCCTTCTGGGCCCATCCCACTAAGTCTTCGCTTTAAATCTCTTCTCTTTTTTAGGCTTAGTGGGATGTGTCACACTCATATCTCCTCCACCCCATCATTGGACTGTTACCGCGGACCCCTCCTCCTCATTACCTCCATCCGCTAGAATGCGTAGAGCAGCCAGAGTGAAATACATGTGGCGAAACCTGTCTCAGCGCTGATATATTATTACCGGCGTCCCGACACTTAAATGTGTTTATTTCTCGTATATAAACCTAACTTTTGTTGGTGGAAATGTATGGTATAAGAGAGACATCTCTGACAAGGACGACCCGTTTTAGAAGTACACAGTTGTCTAACTTGGCTCTGTATTCTATAGGTGGTCCGCACTTTTTGTCTATTCAGTTTATACACAAATTCGAAGAGTGTGGGACTGTAGATGGAGCGTAGGGGTGGTGTGTAGGTTGGTGGTATCATTTTAACTCTCTCTTGGGAGAAAATAATTATTTTCTCCAAAACACCTATAGAAGGCGCATATTTCGTCGGGGCTAGTGCGATTTCGGCTATTTCGTTGGGTAGCTGAAACAAGGTAGCCGAAAACCTCCATACTTTTGGGACGGATTTTACACTAGTATTTGGAGCTCCGATAGGTGGGGTAGTTGAAACATGGTAGTTGAAACCCTTGCAAATCGGGGACGGATTTTAATTGGGACTACAAGACCACTTTCTCATTCAATACCACCACCAACTTTGTGTTGGTGGTGGAAGTTACAATACCTCTCAATAACAGCATAATGGTTGCTGTTATCATTTTTGACTCCCTCTATACTACTAGTTTAAATATATTATCAACAATGCAAACCTCAATACTGCACACCATTATGATATTCTGATGTAATTTTGACCGGATCCCGATAAATGAACTAAATCATAACAATCAGGTCCGGAGTAAAGCTAATTTACATAAGAAGTAGAACGATCTACGATTGGTTGATGATGCTTCATTCGCCAAATAGCAATATTTGATTGGAAGCCGTCTGAAATGGATTACAGTCAAAAATCCAATGATGGGGTGGAGGAGATATGAGTGTGACACATCCCACTAAGCCTGGTCAAAACGTCCCCATGTCAAAACGGCCCGGATTTGGTCAAAACGGCCCCCCCCCCCCCTAAATTGGTCAAAACGGTCCCCGGTTCAAAATAAATGGTCAAAACGGCCCATATATGGTCAAAACGGCCCCCCCCCCCCCCCCCCCACCAAAAAAAAAATGAGGTATAGTTTTTATTTTATGTATTTATAAGTTAGAGTTTTTGATAGTATATAGTTTGTATGTAGTATAATGAATAATAATGATAATTAATATAATTTAATAAAACAACACAAAAATTGTGTAGCGGAAAAGTGGAGAAACATCATATTTTTGGTCAAGTGTATGATTAAGCCATCTGGGAATAAAATACTCATTACGAAACCTTCGTTCCATATCAAATAAATTCCCAAGTTATGACGGGACCATTGTTGCTGCGTTCACAATTGATATTGGTGCAGTTTAGTAATCATTATACTGACAACCACAGTCGACCATTATTTCACAGTGTAGAAGTTAGTATAGTTCATACCTACAGTATTTAAGCTATATTTGTTACAACCACTAGAAGGTATCGTTATTGTATAATTTCCTTCTTCAGTCTGGGACATATCGCATTCCATACACTGGTAAACCCTGTCAATTACCGTAGCCAATTTCTCTCCCAGGACATGATTACAGGCGTATCAAATACCCGATTGTGAAATTAGCACCCGTGTCGCTTGCAAGCTACATGAAAACAGACAATACGGTTTTCAGCTGTGCTCCGTAAGCAGTAAGTAATTGTCTTTCAAATAGACAAAGGGCGAATGCTTCCCTTTGATCTGCAATATCGAACTACATGTACGTGCCAAAATAGTTGAAATGGCCATTTGCGGATTCTTATGTTGGTGATTAATGTCACAATGTTGGATATGTCACAATGTACATATAATATATAACCTAATGCATAGATATATGTGTACTCATCCCTACAAAATGTAAATTGTATAGTAAAGATAGGAGAGCAGACATAATTATATCCAGACTAAGGCTAGGCAGAAATGGCATAAACTATAATCTATACCATCATGATAATAGTAGTGAAGATAAAATGAATTGTTCAAATTGTGACGAGGACGAAATTGAAGATCCTTGGCATTATTTCTTTAATTGCCCCGCCCATAAAACATCGCGATAAGATCTAAAAGCGTCTTGCCTTAAACACAACATTACACCTTCACATTATCATATAGTATCCCCCCCCCCTAAGGAATGCGAAGCCGAAATGCATCTAGCTTTATTAGAGTACATAAAGGAAACAGGATACTGGGGTAAAATGTAAATACCGCTGCTCTAAAAACAACAGTATAGTTTTAAATTCAAACTGATAACCTAAATACCAAGATATATAGGTAGTAACTGAGGATGGCAGAGGGTATACAGTCAACGAAGTGGTCCAACTAAGTGACAGATGTTACATTGGACCATGTATGCTTCGTCCAGATATAATTAAGTAATATCACGATAGGTTGTACATATGTTGTATCGTAAATATATGTTTGCGTGTGAGCCATCGACTTACGGTGATTACATGGTGAACGGCGTATGCCCTGATCGGACTGCGACTGTGCAGGCTGGTCTGTGGATACACTGGTCGCTAGGTTGTAAGTCCATGTTCTGGGATCACCCAATGAGGTAGATGTACTTATTTGACGTGTTTGGTGAACAGTACCCCACACTGACTGACCATTACTAACAACATAATAAGATAAATATCAAATCATATCAAACATAATACAATCATAAAGTATATGCGGGATGTTGGGAAATGCTGGCAATATATAACTTCAACGGGGAATGTCCGAATTACCCGAGTTCCAATATATTTGGCGGGTTCTTCTCCCGAGGCAGGCCCAGAGTGCACACTAACGAACATATTGCCAACCCGTAGTCATATCGAAGCATATACAAAATTGTATATACACAATTAAGCCTATAATCAGCTAACAACTATTAACGTCCGGCATCCAATGATGAGCACTCATGAAGTTAACAGCATTGCACATTACAGTCTGCTCGTGATCAGGTCTAAAGTAGAGCAGTTACGAAATATATAGCGTTATGAAATGTCCGGGAGGGTGGGCTTGACTGGTACTAACCCAAGGGATCTTTCAGGTAGGGAATGCCCAATCGGGGACCCCAGCTGGGAAACGAACGATACGGTCTGCTCACCACCGGACACATAGTGCTCTATCTATTAAATTATAAAGTAGTGACTGCTTACATGCGGGGGCCGGTATTTTAGCGGGCGGGGATAACCATACATGCAAATATGCACAAATCATTTACCATATTTTTATTTGCATCTTCCTAAATCTACCTTTAATAATAAAGACCAATAACAGTGGCCAACAACTGACAATATTGACAGGGCAACACGACTCGTAGACGTAAACGACATGAACAGTGACAACTGACAAATGACCCCCGAAACTGACTGGGGGACCCATTTTGTCACTAACCATGCATGTCCATTTCCCGTCACTTTACAGAACAATGGAACGCCGTGATGCCGAGGGTCTTTGAGGTAGTACGTATATATATGTGTATGTGTGTATGTATGTGTATGTATGTGTATATGTATATATAGTGTATGTATATGAATGTGTGTGTGTGTGGGGGGGGGGGTGGGGGGGGGGGGGGGGGGGGGGGGGGGGGGGGGGGGGAGGGTGTGTATGTATATATACATGTATGTATGTGTGTGTGTGGGTGTGTGTATGCATATATATATATATATATGTATGTGTGTATATGTGTGTATGGGTATATGTGTGTACATATGTATATGTGTATGTACGTCTGTGTGTGCCTGCGTGCGTGAGTGTGCGTGCGTGCGTGTGTGCGTGTGTGTGTGATCGATTGAATGAGGGCTGGGCTAAGTTATGTGGTGTGTGGTTGGCGGGTGTATGGATGGGTTGATGTGGTCCACTAATTCTATGGAATTGGGCCAAGTGATTGAGTGAGTCAGTGGGGTGAGGTAGTCAGCTGGTTGAGAGTAGTTGTGCAAAATCGCCTCCTTTTGAGGTGTTTTTTTTTTAGCTTTACTACAGGGACTCCGGAGCTACCGGGGGAACTGGAGGTTTCCTCCACCAGGAGTAATTGCTTTTTATGTCGAAATTGACAATCTGCATTACTCCAATATATACAAAAATCAAACGATTTAATGTGTATTAGTCTATTTCGGCCAAAATCTGACGGTGTGGTAGGCGACTCAAAACTAAACTAAAATTAAATAAATGCTAGTAAATAACAAAAGCAAATATATATATCAAACCCAATTAACAACACAAAATCAGCAACCACGGTTATCATGATAGGTTAATATAGCATTCTGATACAACACACTAACATAGGGTGAGGGTGGCACGTCAAATACCATACCGTCAGAAATCACTTTCTTCTTCTCTTCTCTTCTCTTCTCTTCTCTTCTCTTCTCTTCTCTTCTCTTCTCGATGGTGATTAGGTACGATTGGGACTAAATGTGACCATAAGTTAATTACGTAGAGCACACTTGCTAGACATTAGTGACTCAGATAGTACACTCGCCACTTAATTTCATTTGACCAGTCCGTATGCCACTCAAAACGCACAAATCACGTAAACTAGTATGGGTTCCCCTCAATCATCTATAATCGATACCCAGCCATACTATATCACACACATATAAGCTGATGGGTGCTATAGGAGGCCTCAAATTATAGGTTACCATACCTGCATAGATTCTCCTATATTTGACGCACATTTTTGGAGCCTGAATTATAAATGCAACATTTATCAAAATTCGGAAATATAAACCAGACCGACGACCATAGGCCTGCTTTTTTACTGGGCTATATATCCCGGGTATGGAAGGTGTCCGAGCCAATTCCCACCCTTAAATATGAGCCGAATGAAAGATGTGCACTGCAGTTGATTTCAGTGTTCGTTGTTATCAGGTGGTACTGGATGATGTTGGCAAATGGAAAGCTGCGTCTCAGGCATCCACCAAGTGTGTATACGTAGTTTTAATATAATCTTGTACAGCTTTAAAAATAACAGTATTGCACTCATTACTTTCTTCAGGTATGCCATGCTAAGTATATGTGCGTTTAGGGGATAAAATTGTCGCAGTGACTGGCATGAAATTAGACGTTTCGCATGATATTTAATACATTCAATGAAGTAATGTTCAGCATCCTCTACAACTTCACTACATTCGCAGTAGGGAGTTTCTCTGATATGGTTATTGCAAAGATCACAATTAAGACTGCTACATTTATTTCGAATTATTGCATGCATAACTGAAAACAATCGATCTCCCTCTAAATAATATGGTGGTATAGTTGTTGGGCGCATGATGTTTTGAAGTGTCTAAGACTATCTACATTTCTCAGCAACGGGTCAGTTTCATTCCAGAGTTGTACCGAAGATGGTATAAACGATTGTTTGTATACTTCCAGTCGTGAAGTAGGTATTTGTGTAGTGTACTTGTAGCCAGCGTAGATGCATTGTACTTGTTCTGCAGATAAATCAGTACGCAAACACGTCGAGAACACCGTAAATAACTATTTAATTACTAAAATCTATCCAGACATTCAAACTATGTATTTTGTTAACTATCTAAGGTCCGAATCAGCCAAAACAATTGGTCCGAATCAGCCAAAAGACAGATGGTCCGAATCAGCCAAAGAGTGGTCACAATCAGCCAAATGCATGGTCCGAATCGGCCACAAAAATAAGGTCCGAATCAGCCAGGCCGAGGTCCGAATCAGCCGATAAGGGAGGTTTTCGCTTGGCACGTCACATATATTTGTTTTTATAGCCATACTGTATGATAAAATATGTAATTTAATTGTTGCAATATAGCCAGCCAGCAAATAAATGAATTCGCAGTCTGATCAAGGACTACACTGTTCGCTAATGTGTTACAGTCCACATGTGCTGTATTTATTCAAATCTATAACATACTATTATTATCGGCTATAACGAGTTGTTGTTAATTGTGTTGTATCCCCAATAAAATACAAGGTATTAGATAATGTGCTTTTGTCTACATAAAGGTGTGAAAAATATCCATGGTAATTGATAAGATATACAAACCATACACAAATATAAAAAACAATATATTGCATGCATATTAAAGTTCGTTTTCATCAATATTAATAATACAAGGTCATTTATTATTGTTATTTTAGATTAATATTAAGAATATATATATATACATATATATGTAGAACAAATATATAATAGGGGGCCGTTGTAGTAGGGGCCGTTTTGACCAGGGGCCGTTTTGACTTGCTTCCGTCTGAAATATACACAGTGAGTACCGTACGTATTGATCATAACATTATCTTGAAGAAAAAAAAAGTGAATTCTCATTGCGCCGATCATGCAATCGGCCTGTGACTCGGCCAATCACACGCAGTGGATCAAATGTGTCAAGCAACTTGTCCAAAGATCGTTTGTATTGGCACGCTGCTGAGCACGTGATTTTACTAACATCCACATCGCGAATACATATTGTGCCCTGATATGAGCATAGTGAAAATGAGTTAAACTGATATGGAACATTCTAAGTCACTTAAAGTTCTTGTTTTGTTGGGCTGGGAGGCAGAATCAGTGGACATTAGAATTTCCCATTTAATGAATCATTATTCATTGATCTGACACCTTGGATAAGATGAATTTAATCGTCACCAATTGAACAAAAACACGAAATGTTCAAACCGGAAGTGCCTGCTGCTGACATCTTTCAGTAATGATATGAATATTAGCTGCATTTCAGACACTTCCATGACTAATTCGTGTAGTTATAAGTTTAGTATTACTCTTTCAGAAATAAACAACTGGTTTCTTGAACGTTAAACCTTCCAATGATACAACTATTAAATTACATTGTTGCATTACCAGTAGTCGACATAACCAGTAGTTGGACACATTCATTACATTTAAACACATACCTGTATCATCATGATCACTATGTTAGCCGATTTGAAAATGACTTAGCACTGTGCTTCGTGAAACTGACGGTTAGTTCCATTAATTATGTGTTCTCTTGTCATTTACAATGGCCTATGCCTTTTTAAAATGTCCCCAACTTTTTGTATGAGTGGATCAACTGGCCACACTTTAAAAATGCATGGAATGCACACTGAATAGGTTTCCAAACTGTCCGCTTCAATATTTCATAATTGATTACTATTGACAAATGCTTTATTGCATGTAGCACCAGACAATCAGTACAATCGAGTCGTGCAGTGGTTCCTACAAGTACAATGGAACGTTAGTTGATATAATAACTATCCATGTATAATTTAATAAAATTGTTGATAAATTAATGCAAGTTACGCTTCACCAGTTCAGGGCTAGTACAAATTAGGTCAGGGCTAGTAGTTTCTAAAAGTACTAGCCCGACTGGTCTGGTGTAAAAAAAATTAACGTTGAGCCCTGTATACTAATAAGCAACACATTCGTTGTTTTACCAGTTCTGCGTCATGCATTTGCTATCGTTGACAGTAGCGCCCAATTAGAGAGCGGCATATAACATACCCGAATGTGTTGGATACACAGTCCCCTTCCACCACCATTATGTCAACCAATGGATAAGTGTCATCTCCATTGCATAAAGTTCAAGCACGGAGTGTACATAGATCACAGTTTACCACCAGTTGGAGTCTGAATTTAAATGCCGCAAAACACAGGAAAGTGCATTTCGAAGAGCTCGAACATAGGACAACCCTCTAGTTGCGAACGGTAACTCTTGCAATTACTCCCGTACCGTCCGTAGCTAGCTACGGACGGTACGGGAGTAGATTGCAAGAGTTACCTTCGCAACTAGACACCCCTCCCCATTTCCCCATATGCTGGATCCGCCCCTGGATGTGCTTAGAGTCTGATGATGTAGTTACATACGCAAAGGTGATGGGTCATTACCTGTGCTGGAACTGGTAAACAGGCAAATGCCATTTAAACATACATTTCTCAATAACTAGAAAAAAACGTGGAACTAAGATTTACGTACTTCGCTATGACTATGGACGATGTCTGAAGACCAATATAATATCTTCTTTCTTTTTTTTGCTTATATTTAACGGCGGCACTGGCTCTAGGACCTTGCATGCCGTCTACCAAGAATGGGAGAAAGAACGGAGGTAGAGATATTTTGAGAGAAGCCGGTAATTCGTATTTACAGAGCAACTACGAATTATCGGTACCCATTTACAGCTGGGTGAACTGGAACAGTGTGGATAAAGTGTCTTGCTCAAGGACACAACGCACGCCGCTAGGCAGGCTCGAACCCACGACCCTTGGATCAGTAGTCCGACACACTAACCATTACACCACGGCGCTCCACGATATAATATCTACCTTGCACATAGTGTGTTAGCTAAATCATCCCTTGTCCAGATTGTGTCTTTTGTGTCTGGTCCATACTGACGTCTCGAAAGGGGAATATATCCGATAGCGAACAGAAACAATTGGTCAGTGGTAAAAAGGCGCCGACTCAATGAGGCAGCTAGCCCCCATCTTTCACTGACACCTCCGATTGAAATACGCTAGCGTCATTACAACGCAATTGGAAACTAATGTTGATTTGGATTTTAATTTGGTGTTCATGAGAACTTTAAAAGCATCCACTGTGTCAGCTTCTGTACATGAAGCTGACACAGTGGATGCTTTTAAAACTATCATCCATGCGTCGGTCCTCACTCCAATCTTCACCAATAGACGACCATCAAATGCAAATAGTTTTAAAACCAACATGTTTGACGTGTTATTGTTTTTGTATCACCTATTTCTTTGACGCTGTTCTATGAAGGAGTGCTGTAATACGAAGAAGAAAGGTTGTGACACACGGATGATATAACATGTGTATCCGAGTACAGTGCAACCTCTCTACAACAGCCACCCATGGGAAGAGGCAAAACTGGCTGTTGGGAGGTTAATGGTGAATTTAATATTGTCGCCTGCTGTCTATTTATTTTCTTCGATAATTCTTATCAAATACATGCTTTGACAGCATTTTAGAATCATTTCCAATGGAAATGATTCTAAAGTGCTGTCAAAACATGTTTTTACTGTCAAAGGCAACAGGAGACGACAATGTTCATGCTCAGCAGTCTAAGGGTTAAATATAGAGGAAATCATCCATTTGGTATTTAAAATAGTGGCTGTTACAGAGAGGGTGTTGTTGTAGAGAGGTGGCCGTTCGGGGAGGTTCGACTGTACTCGTAAAAGCAAACACAGAGCTGGTAAAACGATCGATTCATTGTATATCGTATCAGGAAACCCGTTGCTGTAGAATTGTAACTGCTGACCAATCAGGAAACCCGTTGCTGTAGAATAGTAACTGCTGACCAATCAGGAAACCCGTTGCTGTAGAATAGTAACTGCTGACCACATGCTTCTCGAGTCGACTTCATTCTAAAATAGATAGAAGAGGAGAAAAATCAAAACGTCTGTTGTAATATAGTCGTAGCGACTATATTACAACAGACGTTTTGATTTTTCTCCTCGTAAACTCATACTCATAAACTCAAATCGGACCTTCTTGACTGGAATGGTCTGATTTATAGATGGCCAGTCGGTGGTAGTGCTGTCATTCTCAACATTGCACACTTCACCAGTAAAGTAAGATCAGTAACTAATTTGTCAGATAGATTTTTGAACCACATCTTTTTCGACGCTAGAATGTTAGAAAAGTAAAGTATGATGGGTTCCACCAGAATCATTAGACTTAAATTCATGCACTTTACCGATAATTCAAGTATTCTATCTCGTTGATATTTTTACATAATTAGTTTTGAGGAAATCATTCACCATTGGTGACGGGACGAATCTGTCTCTGGTAAATGACTTGCAACACATCTGCGATGGCTTTGGTCAACTTCTGTTACTTCAGCCGAATTACGCGTGTAATATCTTTATACCACCACCACCACTGAGCATGCTGAGCAATCTAGAGTATTGTCAAGTGGCTGATGCACGTTCGACTGATTTTGCTACTGTACACGCTGCTCAAACGGTATATATACAGTCGAACCGGACACAAATAAAAGTTAGTTCTACTTAATTGTAATCGGGTTAATTGCCATTTATCTCCGATGAGTATGTAGTTTCGTGATCGCAAAGCACCAAGGCGTGTCTTGGAGTAGTTGCCTGTCTGTTTTACAGTGGAACCTCTCTAAACCAGACACCCTGTAGATAGATATGAGAGATGCCAGTACTGTATTTGATCAGGAATCTACATGTATGCAAAAGCGCCTGATGTTGTACGGAATATTCCCCTTTAATTTTACAGGGTCGTACGGCGTATGTTGGTTCTCCACACTGTCTGCAAACTTATATCTGTAATTATCACAATTCTATCTGGATTAGCAGACGTACTGATCGAGTCCACAGCTGTGGAAACCGGGTCCATTCCTGATGTTATTGGTGGCCGACTGCATGTATACTATAACAAGGCATCGCGTGTGCACATTGGATTCACCACATTGGATTGATTCTGTCCAGAAGGTACAATCAGCTAGTTACGGGCAGTAACTATGCAATATCCCGTACCGTCCGTATATATACTAGTATATAGCTACGGACGGTAAGTGAGTTTTGCAGAGTTACTTGCCGAAATGCCCGCTCTCTTGAAACGTTTGAAGAACTGAAAGTCTTACCGGATTTCGTGAACTGCTGACTACATACATAACATGAACGGTCCAATGGCCACATCTGGAACTGCTACATTGATATGTTCTCACTGGTTTTGCGCTTTATCCATTCCACACGCGAACTAGATTGGGGCTTAACACCTTAGTCACCTATTGCATCCATGACAACTTGCATCCATGACCTCTTGGTACTTGGCCTACAATCGAACACACTATGCTCGACACACTGGTGCACCAGTCACATAATGTTTTTGCTAGTGAACACATATGAGGCTCGACAGACCCCTGTTACAGGGCGAGTTTGCCGGGTAGCACAATGATGACGTACAACAGTAGCCGATTTCATCAAAATTGCAAAGTATACTTTTCTAGCAAAGTATACTTTGTATACTTTTCTAGCAAAGTATACTTTGGGGGAGAAATTTTCAATTTTATAATAAATTTATTAATTTTTATTGGTGTCTACTCACCTACTATGTTTACCTATGGGTAACGTATACACGAACAATTGGCTGTGCATCAGATTCAAAGTTTACACATCAACATTTATTTTGATATTGATGAGAGAAATGCTCAGAGATCTCTCGACTTTTGTATAGTTTTCTGGGATAATATGTATAGCTTGCCGTTGTCATATCTGTCTATTATGTATTGCACTAAATATTATTTGGTTTACCATTATATTATTTGATGTACGTGTCAAACGCATGAAGTGGTGAAACTGTAGGATGGCTTGTACATACAAAGATGGCGGAGATGACAACTCAATGCTCCATAGTACACAAGACGCATATTCACATATGTTATACTCATATATCACATCACTCTTATGAAGCAAATAGCATTGAAGTCAAGTGTATCTATCTATGAACTAAGTCCTTAATGACCGTGTGGATGTGTGGCATTTGTGCACAAGTATGATTCCAGTAACTTCTTAACCGGACCACAGACCGACAGATGAACGAACAGACACAGTCCTAACACTACATGCATCTCGCAGTCTCAGTTGACAAAACTAACAACAGAAAATCAAACACAATACATGTAGTTCCAGTAGCCTATTTCATCAACATTGCAAAGTATACTTTACTAGCAAAGTATACTTTGAGGGAGTAATCATTTATTTTTCCTGAAATGCATTATTTCATATAGAACTAACAAATGCATATATTTCATGATTAAAAGTATGCAGAATTATTATACTGAATTTATTACATTATCACAGCCATTAAATGGCTGTGATAATGTAATAAATTCAGTATAATAAAAATTAATAAATTAAAAAAAAAATTGAAAATTTCTCCCTCAAAGTATACTTTGCTAGTAAAGTATACTTTTCAATGTTGATGAAATATGCTACTGATGTGAGGGCAAGTAGTCTGATCGTGTATACATTTTTCCATATTCAGCAATTTGTATTAGTAGCAGTTTTCCCAACAGTTTGTGTGTTTGTTTATTGGTGTTTAACGGCCTATCAACAGCTATGGTCATGTAAGGCCGGGCAAACGGGTTCGATCCCGTCTTAACCTGCTGCATTGGGGGGAAAACGGAATATTTACATCGAGAAAAAATACATTCAGCCCTGAAATTATTAGAATAACCTGACCTGGTGCCAGGTCCATACCACACCAAGTCACTTGGCCCTTAAAATAGGATTACGAATAATCGTACTACTCACATAAGGGGTATAACCAGATTCAAATGTCGCATACAAAATTCCAAAGACGTATGTGAGGGCCAAACCAGGTCTCCAGTCGGAATTCCGGTAAGGGTGAACCCCGATCGATCGTTAAATTACCCATCGCATGCTCCCACCTGCCACCCACTTTCCCAACAGTGAGTGAGTGAGTGAGTGAATAGGGTTTAACGTCCGCTTTTCTGACATAGAGGTACAAGCCTCAGGGAGTCTACACGCAGACGGGTCAACGGGGTCGAGTCCCGTATCCACCTGTCCAAGGGGGGTAAATCCCAACTTCAGAACTCAATATTTACAATCAAAATATATATTCAGTCCTGAAATTAGAACAACCTGATCTGGTGCCAGGCCCTCGCCACACCAGCATCATTTATCCCATCCCCTAAAAGTAATAGGATTAGCGCTAAATCTTACTTTTATATATGGGGCATAGCCCGACTCAACTCTCACATACAAGAAAGCCAAAAATGCACATGAGGGCCAAATCCGGTATAGTGGGTTCCGGAAAGTATGAACCCAATCGTTAAGCCAGTTTAGTCGCCTTTTACGACAAGCAATGGCTACTGCAGCACTATTCTCAGGATCAGTTGATCCCGCCCCGGTGCCTGCACGGGGCTCTTTCCCAACAGACTCCGTGTGTTTGTGTTCTTGTGTTCGAGTCTGAATGTGTGATTTCGTCTATATAAATGGTTTTAACACATTTCAGTCTAAGGATACGATAATTTTTGTTGAAAAAATCTCAATATTTTGTTTATTTATCCATACAGGTAGATGTTGTTACCACTCAATTGAACCGTCTCGTCGAGCCGGTTCAAATGAGTGGTAACAACATATACTTTCGAGACGAAATAAAGAAAATAGGATATTTTTTTCACCTAAAAAATTTCATACTGTACTATAATTGTATCCCATCTTTAATGGTTTAAGGACTTTTTGCTGCACAAATATAACTCACATTTACACAGTAAGGTAGAACAAGGAACAAGCGACAACATAAAATGAAACGACAACATAAAACAACATAATTGATAGAAAGGTCACAGAACAACAAAATGAACAAACACAGCTCCACAAAAACTTGACATGCCACAGACACGTATAATGACAAAAGGGCGATATTGGCTCATCAAGAGTGTATTATTGACACATGTGCCAAATAGGTCTAGAATTGCTTTCCATGCCTCGACACTAGATTTGGTATGACAGGTAAAATCAGAGCTCCAGATAATGTGCGTATTGGCATATTTTGCACACTTATTTTAGCAGAATACTCACTGATTATCAAAGTGCGAGTACCAAATACGCACAGCAATGTGAAAATATGCATTGATTTTCGAATCGAGTAGTGAAAATACTGATGAAATTAGCTTTTTGTAGCTCAAGTAAGAGAATTTTTAAATGTGTTTTATTTTTTATCATTTGTTCCCTATTTAATAAGGAAGAAAATCAAAACTACATTTGTAAAAGTAAAATACGCATTAAATTTGAAATCTGAGGGTATAATACTCTTTAGATACAAAACTTATCTGGAGCACTGTAAACTAAGGATAATTATATCAAAATTAAGGTGGCAATGTGTACAGCATCTCAAACACAAATATGGTTGTGACTGGAGATATGGGGTTATGGGATTTATGGCACATCCGTGTGTCATGATAAGTATCTATACTGTTTATTAGCAGCAAGACAGGTGTTTCACCTGTGTGAAGGTTAATCTGGATCTACACTGGCCACAAAGCCATAAGCCCCATTTCTCGAGGCACAGCCACATGTAAGAAAGGATTGATAAAGAAAAGAACGTGAGAAAGTATAATATTTTATTTGTATTGAGTATTGCCTATTATATTCCGCTCACAGCCTGATACAAACACCCAAAGTCATCCTGTTTATCATGTTTATAGGGTCAACATAATGCAGAGGATTTATTTAATGGTGTTTAACCGCCAGTCAGCTGCTAAGGTCATTTTACGCCGGGTTAATGGGATCCCATATTTCACTTGTATGGATGAGGGAAAATCCCAAAACCAGAACTGAATATTTGCATAAAAAAAATATAATCAGCCCTGAAATTAGTATAACCTAATCTGGTGCCAGGTCCTCACTACACCAGAATCATTTAACCCCACTCCATAAAAGTAATACAATTAGTACAGACATTTTTGTCTTTATTGTTACTTGTTGAATCTGGTTATACACATTATAAAAGTAGTAAGATTAGTACTAATTTTACTACTTTTATGGAATGGGGTTAAGTGATTCCGGTACAGATGAACCCCATCGTTAAATTCCCCTTCCCACGTTGCTGCCCGCACCTAACATAGCAACCCCACCCAAAACAACAGCATTAAATGCTGACTCCACTGTCATGGGGAGGCATCCAACAGAATTGAGATAAAGATGTTCATATCAGACGTGAGCTCGTTTAAAATCAACATTCGGTGAAGCATCACACGACAGCCAGATATGTCTACATTTGAGATGGACAATGCACGTTACATTTTGACTGTATATACGAGCTTATTGAGCGATGATTTAGCATATTTATTAAGAAATTAGAACTTGATCTGGGGCCCGTTTCATTAAACTTCGTACAACTAAAATGTTTGTAAGTGCAAATTTAGGATGGTCTGGAAATTTCAATTGATGGATTTACATTTATTGAGCATAGGCTGCCTATGCTCAATAAATGTAAATTCAATAATTGCTTACAAGAAAACATTATTAATGTGAAATTCCCTGACTAACATAATTTTCGCCTACAAACATTTTAGTCGTACATCGCCTGATCTTACAAACACTGGAACCTTATACAAGATCATAAGTTCTGTGTGTCGTACAACTATACTAAGTCATGTCCATGTATTAACTCTTTGCATGCTGGGAAATTTGTGGGCTATAAATAGTTCAAAAATAGCAGATGACAATTCATTATATTTTCTTTTATTTCTCCTTATAAATGTCATGAATGTCTTGGAATTTTATTAGAATTGTGTCCAGAGGACACAATTCTACATTAGAATTGTGTCCAGAGGACACAATTCTAATGAAATTTCAAGAAATATTTACAGAGAGAAATAAAACATATACTCCTAATTCATTTGGCGGATATTTTCGCCACTACCATGCAAAGAGTTAACAGCAGTACATACAAACACAGTCTTGACATATCTGATTGTCTTGTGGATAATTCAACTTAAATCATAACAGACAAGCTTACGTTCATATAGTTATGTAAACCATCATACAACAAGGCATAATGTGATTTTGACCAAGTTGACTAACAGTTGTTCTAACACAGGCATCACATTAGTTTTGCACACTACGGCATCATTAGTTTTCTGCCACATAATAATATAGTGGTTTTTGTTTTGTTTGTTTGTTGGGGTTTAACGGCCTATCAACAGCTAAGGTCATTTAAGGCCGGGTCAATGGGTTAGTACTAAATCCCATATATTACCTGTAAAGTACATGTACATGTTCCAAATCCCACAATAGAACTGAATATTTACAATAAGAAAACTATATATTCAGCCCTGAAATCAGAATAATCCTCATCTGATGCCAGGTCCTCGCCACACCAGAATCACTTGGGGCCCCCTCCCAAAAGCAGTAGGATCAGTAATAATCTTACTACTTTTATAATGGCCAATAACCCAATTCACTCCTAGGTAACAAAAGAGCCAAAGATAAAAACGAACCTGAGGGCCAAACCAGGCAAATCGTGATTCCTAGGAGGAGGAATCCCTACTGTTAATTTAAGCCGTCGCTTTCACCCGACCAACCACCCACATAATATAGTGGTGACAAAACCAAAGACAACCTAGTTTGTTAAACACGAGGTCCATAATAATAACAACTTTCTGAACACATTCCAGGGGAATAATTCACATAAGCGTTTCCAACCCTGTATCTTGTATGTACCGGTATATCACTTATCTCTCTTGAAATTAATATTGTTCAAACCAACATATTCTTGATAATTTGACCACCAAATCTGTATGCTTGATAGGTCGAGACTCAGCACAGCTCAGCCTCGACACTCAACCTCGACAGTCAAACATACTGATTTTAAACATTAGATTTGAATGCAGGCACCAAGGTTTCATAATAACAGACCCCAGGCAGATTTAATGACCAAACAATGAACAATACATACCTCAAGAAGACCATTCAGATCAGCTATGGATACCCTGGTTTCAAATTCAAAAAGCCTTTTTTTACAGTCAATCTTTTATTAAATTTTCAATCATATGGTTGAAAATTTAATAAAAAGAGTGACTGTAAAATAATATGTATTGCATGTACTTCCCTTCGGAGGTTATTGGAAAATATCTTTTTTAATTTTGATTATCAAGTTACGACTGAAAACATCATTATGTACTGACAAACATAGTTTAATAGTCATAGTTACTGCCAAGTTGTTGTAAATGTGCCATACATAGTATGTCAATTCAACCCGTTTATTAATGTGTTACATGTAATTGAATTTATAATTATATTGCATTAATGGCAGCGCCCATGTGGTTTCGGGTAAATCATATTTTTCATCAATACGACTGCGGTTTCCTCCTTTTAATGATGACCAGCCGTTAACTACGAGTCTGTCAATACACTACGAGTCTGTCAATACACTACGAGTCTGTCAATACCACATTTAACAACATTACTTATGTAGTTAGTCTGAACACTCTGCAAAGAAATTTAAATCGAACCAAGTTTAAAAAATGTTCCATTTCGTCCGTCAAATTTCTCTACTACACAAGTAATACTGCTAAATTTGGTATTGGCGGACTCGTAGTATTAACGGCTGGAACATGGTCATCATTAAAAGGAAGAAACCGCAGTCGTATTGATGAAATATAAGATTTACGCGAGACCTGCCATTACGGCAGTGTAAACAATAGACCATGTGATCCCATACCCTGATCACTGAAACAGAGTAATATCTGACATCAGATGTTCATATGTGGCTGTGACTGGAGAAATGGGGCTTATGGGTCTTGTGACCAGTGTAGATCCAGATCATCCTGTGCATCCACACAGTCTGATAATGATCCGCACAGTTCGCCTTCCCATCAATGAGACACTGTCATGTTTCTCACGAGCAATATAGATTGTTGGGCTACAGGAGGGGTGCTATTTGATCAGGAGCTACACTGGTCACAAATCATAAGCCCCATTTCTCCAGTCACAGCCGCATATTATCAGAATATTTCAAGAATACATGTATTCTTGAAATAAAAAAAAATAACTTGAAATGTAGAGCTATCATAAAAATGGTTAAACTCCATGTCTGTAATGCTATATTCATTGGAATTGAATATGTGATCAAGCAAACATGAAAATGTGTTCTTAAATTATAAAACTTTATTATTTTGAAGTAAAATAATTCAAGTAAAGTCAATGTTGGGCCCGTAACCGACAGGGCAAGTTTAACCCTTTCAACCACCACAGGCCATTAATCCAACAAGATTAAATACTGTAGATCCAGATCAGACGGTTCATAATGAGCCGTCTCATGAGGATCTGCAATATTTGTATGTAATATTCAAATTATTAGCAAAGAAAGGTCAATGTTGGATAATTAGGGGTGAAATGGTAAATCATTGAAATAATGGCAGTGTGGTCTACAATGCTGAATACACCATTACGGGCATGAAATTTGTTAAATAACTTTTTTTAATTTTTGTTATTTCTCAATGAAAGTATATGTTGTGCCCACTCATTTGAACTGTCTCGACGAGACGGTTCAAATGGTGGTCCCGAAATATATTTCTGAGCGCATAGAAGGAAAATATTTATGATTTTCCATAAACAAAATGACGTATCCTCAGCATGAAATGGGTTAATAAACATACATATTGGTATTTTGATTAGTTGACACAGCAATAACAGTCAGAATGCATTTTGCAATATCGACTAAGCTACATATTAATATGTTTGATGTCAAAGGCACTGTGTCGCAGAATATAGAATATGATACTTTTTTGCATCATGGACTGCAAATGACTTATCAGCCAAACACACTATTTTATTTGATCACATTCCAGGAGGCTTATTTTTTGGCAACATATACACAGGATATACAACCAGACTGTGATAAAAATGTAGATAATTTGAGTATGCATTTCTACTATTACCTTACCAGGAAGCACAATTTGTTAAACATAACACTTTTAGAATGTGTTTTCACTAGGTGAATAAATTTAAAAATATATAATTAGTAATAACTGCAGAAAAATGGCACTCACTCCACTAGTTATTAAATACCTGAACGGTAAACCTTTATCAGGTGAGTCATACATCATGTAGATGCAATTGGGACAAATCACTATTATGTTTCACTAATATATTTCAACACATATATCTGGGACCCAGTGCCTTTAAGATAATGGTAGAGTGGACCCAAATAGTGTGAACAGGTGCAATGCAACAGCACTTGAAACTGAATGTGCTTTTGAGTTTATGAACATAGTCTGATATTCCTGGGGGCCGTTTCACTAAACTTTGTACGACTAAAATGTACATTTTAGTCATACAAAGTTTTGTGAAAACGGGCCCCTGCTATTTTATTAAACGGGTAACGGTTTATGCTGTAGAATGAGTGATCGTAGCTAGTTCTCTCCCATTGAATTTATTTATAACTATCCGGTCCAAGTTGTGTAGTTTATGGCCTTATAGCTTGCAAAAAGGGCGAATGTACCATGATTTGTTAATAACATAAATAACAGAAATCATTATAGTGATTTCGACTAGTGTTGATCAAGATCATCCTACATATATGCACAATCTCATCCGGGACTGTATTATTTGCCATTCATATTTTAACTCTTATTAATGTTATTGCATAGAAATAAACACTGAAACACTGCCTCTGGATCTCTATAAATAGACTTGCAAAGGGAAATAACTAGCTACAATCCCACTTTGGCAGCTGTAACGTGGTTGTGCGCAGACAAACCTTTTAGTCAAACAAAGTTTAGTGAAACGGGCCCCTGTTATTTTATTATTTTAATGTGATATTTACAGACCATCATAATTTTGCACTTACAAACATTTTAGTCGTACAAAGTTTAGTGAAACGGGCCCCTGATATATACAAGGATATGAATGACTTCAATGGTCAAAATAGTCCACTTTCTCTCATAACATATAACTCATAACATACATGTACAATACTCCACAGGTAACGGGAAATATATAGAAATATAAAGATAAAGTTTTTGTTTCAGACAATTAACAAATTATTGGATTTACATTTATTGAGCATAGGCTGCATATGCAGCCTATGCTCAATAAATGTAAATCCAAGCATGTATAGCACAGGCTGGCCAGTACCTGTTCCACGTATTTTACATATTGCAAGATTTAACCCCAATAAATTACATATTACCAGATTTAAAGACTACCTGTTTGATAGGAAATGGAAAATCAATACTCGGATGGGAGACTGCATTATAAACCTGGCTAATTATAAGTATTTATTGTTCACATATTGGATTGTTGTTTGTTTGTTTGTTTGTTTGTTTGTTTATTGGTGTTGAATGGCCTATCAACAGCTAAGGCCATGTAAGGCCGGGCAAACAGGTTTGATCCCGTTTTAACCTGCTGCATTGAGGGGAAAATCACAAAATCAGAACGAAATATTTACATAGAGAAAAAATATATTCAAACCTGACATTAGAATAACCCCCACATACGTATTGGATTTTTAATGAACTAAATACGGAAGCATTATATAAAACAAGGGTTAACATTTAAGTGATCTGTGCTATATTTATTTACCCAACTTTTTACTATTTGCTGTTACTGTATAATATTTATACAACAGTCGACATGTCTTCGAAACAATTTCAGAAAATCTTTTACGATTATTCATAATCCTATTACTTTTAGGGGAAGGGGGCCATGTGACTTTGGTGTGGTATGGACCTGGCAACAGGTCAGGTTATTCTAATTTCTGGGCTGAATATTCTGATGCCAGGTCCTCGCCACACCAGAATCACTTGGCCCCCTCCCAAAAGCAGTAGGATCAGTAATAATCTTAATTTACGCCATAGTTGAATATATAGTTTTTTTATTGTAAATATTCAGTTCTGATTTTGGGATTTTCCCCCCATTTGTACATGTACTTGAAAATAACATGTACTTGTACAGGTAATATATGGGATTTAGTACGAAAACCCATTGACCCGGCCTTAAATGACCATAGCTGTTGATAGGCTGTTATACCCCAACAAACAAACATTAAATACACGGTCTTATGGCAACACTTGGTGCTGTTGATTGGCTGAGGGGCTGAACCCATTAGAGACAATAGTATGCAAGTTTTGAAAAAAAATCCCTATTTTCTTTACTTCATCTCAAAAGGAAATGACGTTCTCACTTGTTTGAACCATCTCGATGAGTGTTAACAACATTGTTTTCAATGAAAATTGTCCTATCCTTGATCTGAAAAGGGTTAAAATCTGGGCTAGTACATTCTGAGCACGTACTCTGTTCTCATGCTTGAAATCAGAAAGTTAATTTGGTCGAGACAGAGCAGTGCTGTACTCAGTCTCAGCCAATCAAACTGTCCGAGTATGAATTTGGAGAATGTACGCACAAATCCCCCTGTCGCTGTTGAATTAATTATCAAATCTACACTGTACACAAAAAATGCCAGTTTAAAAATGGATAAACTTATTTTGAAGACAATACCTGATAATACTCTGGTTTCAATTATTTACAAAATATTAAAAACAAATACAAGAAAAGAAGCATGAAAGCATGAAACTCATACAATTATAACTGTTACACAACTAGTTAGCAATGACTGATCGTAGTGAGTTATTTCCCTTTACAAATCTATTTAACTCTTTGCATGCTGGGAAACTTGTGGGCTATAAATAGTTCAAAACTAACGGACAAGAATTCATCATATTTTCTTGTATTTCTCCCCGTAAATATCATGAATATGTCTTGGAATTTCATTAGAATTGAGTCCTGAGGACTCAATTCTAATGAAATTCCAAGACATATTTAGAGAGAGAAATAAAACATATAGTCCTAATTTGTTTGGCGGATATTTTCGCCGCTAGCATGCAAAGGGTTAAGGAGTTCCGGTCCTATGCTGTATTTCAGTGTTTATTTCTTACTGAACAGCACAAAAATTGAATTTTGCAAACAGAGTAGACCCAGATAGACTGCACACCACCAGTGCAGTCTGATCTGAGTCTACACTGATTGCAATAACAGTAATAAGTGTCAAAATATTAAATTGGCAAATAATGTAATCCCAGATCAGATTGCGTAGATACGTAGGATGATTTGGATCAACACTAGTCAAAATAACTTCAAATGCTTTTCGCAACAAATCATGCTACATTCGCTGTTTTTACAAGCAATAAGGCTCTAAACTACACTATTTGGATCAGATTTCTATAAATAAATTTAATGGGAGATAACCAGCTATGATCCATTATTTTCCCTGTTTTCCAGAGTCCGTGGGCTCTCTGATATAGACAGACTACAGAAATAACCGCTACACCACCGCCTGTGTTAATCTTGCCAAGATGTCCACGTTTCTCAACATCTACTGGCAATATCAATTCGAAATCAAGCAGCTTGGTTGGCTGTGCCTGAGTTGTAGCGCAGCTAAAGCTCAGTCAATCAAGCTGCGTGCTTTCAAGAACAATAGTCAAGTATTTTATACTAAACAACGGCGTCATTATTACGAAGCTGATCCCCTCGCTGGCAGCCTCGATAAAAAACTTTGCTTTACAAAGCTTAACAAACTAGGTGAACAAGTCGCCAGTGACGTTGACCTTGGGCGGTCATGTGCAAAATATTGCACCATACCTAGCCACACATTGTGGTCAAATATTATCAAAATCGGTTATTGAAAAATGAAAGGTGTTACCAACGTATGTACGTACGTACATACATACATTGGTAACACATACGTATATGGACTAACCCTATATCCCCTCTTGCATATCGAAGAGGAGATAACACATTTACAAATATTGGCAAGATTATCACAGGCGATAGTGGAACAAAAACAGCCCTGTAAACAAAGAATGTATTTTTCACTTCCAAGTTCTGTAGCCTATTTCACCAAAATTCCAAAGTATACTTATCTTGCTAAGTACACTTGGAGGGAGAACTTTTCAAGTTAAGGATAAATTTATTAAATTTTATTATACTGAATTTATTACATTATCATAGTACTCCCTCAAAGTATACTTAGCTAGATAAGTATACTTTGCAATTTTGGTTAAATCGGCTACAGGCTTATATACACGTGTAGATAAATACTTGTCTATAAATAATGGTGAACACACTGGCTACACATTAGAAAACACAAATACAACTGTATGTAGCAATAACAGATGGCAACCTAGGTAATGGTGTATTTCTTTTGTTTGTTTGTTGGGGTTTAACAGCGTATAAACAGCTAAGATAATTTGAGGCCAGGTCAATGGGTTTAGTACTAAATTCCATATGTTACCTGTACAAATGGGGGGAAAATCCTAAAATCAGAACAGTTTTTTTTTGTTTTTTGTTTATTAGTGTTTAACGGCCTATCAACAGCTAAGGGCATGGAAGGCCGGGAAAACGGGTTTGATCCCATTTTAACCTGCTGCATTGGGGGGAAAATCCCAAAATCAGAACGGAATATTTACATCGAGAATAAATATATTCAGCCCTGAAATTAGAATAACCTGACCTGGTGCCAGGTCCATACCACACCAAAGTCACTTGGCCCCTTCCCCTAAAATAGGATTACGAATATCGTAATACTCACATAAGGGGTATAACAAGATTCAACTATCACATACAAAATGCCAAAGACGTATGTGAGGGCCAAACCAGGTCTCCAGTCGGGATTCCGGTAAGGATGAAACCCGCTCGTTAAATTACCCATTGCGTGCTCCCACCTGCCACCCACGAAAATCAGAACTGAATATTTACAATAAAAAAATATATATATTCAGCCCTGAAATCAGAATGGTCCTGATCTGATGTCAGGTCCTCGCCACACCATAGACTTGGCCCACTCCCAAAAGCAATACAGTAGTATCAGTATTACTTGTACTACTTATATAATGGGCAATAACCCAATTCAACTCCCAAGTAACAAAAGAGCCATAGATAACAAGAGCTGTAGGAGAACAGCATAGCTCGACTACGAGGGTTGTCGATGTACACATAGCTTGACAAAGAAGGTGGCTGCGGCCTGCATAAAAACCTTAACCAAGGTCGACTAAAAACATTAACCAAGGGAAACTAGAAATGTGGCCTGTCGGCACACGAATACCCACACTGGTAGCCAAAGAAAACGAGGCATTTTTGATTATAAGCCATTTAGCCGAGCGTTAAGGTTTCAAACGCATCAAGTCTGTGACCTTGACCCTGGGCATAGTGTGATAATCCATGCATCGGTGTAGAAGATATAGAGCGGAAGGGAATTTCAATAGGTTTGACCTTTGACCTTCAACTGTGACCTTGACCTTGGACGTAGGTGCGTGGTTATTGATTGTGACACACCTTCTCAACATGAGAAACATTTGTGCAAAGCCATTTGATAATCCATGCATCGGTGTAGAAGATATAGAGCGGAAGGGAATTTCAATAGGTTTGACCTTTGACCTTCAACTGTGACCTTGACCTTGGACGTAGGTGCGTGGTTATTGATCGCGACACACCTTCTCATCATGAGAAACATTTGTGCCAAGCCATTTGATAATCCATGCATCGGTGTAGAAGATATAGAGCGGAAGGGAATTTCAATAGGTTTGACCTTTGACCTTCAAGAGTGACCTTGACCTTGGACGTAGGTGCGTGGTTTTCCAAGTATGGTTGCTGTAGGCCCAGGAGTATTCCATATACAAGCTTGAGTAAAAACCGTAACCAAGGGGAGATAACTAAGTAATCCAAGGATAAAAGTAGGTCAAGGTCAAATATAAGTCAGGGATTATTGATGTACATCACTAGGAGATGAAGTTGTCCAAGTATGGTTGATGTAGGCCCAGAAGTATTCCATATACAAGCTTGACTATAAACATTAACCAAGTAATTCAAGGTTAAATGTAGGTGAAGGTAAAATAAAGGTCAGGGGTTATTGATGTACATCCCTATGAGAAAAAGTTATCCAAGTATGGTGTATGTATGCACAATAGTATTCCATCTACAAGCTTGACTAATAACCTTAACCAAGGTTGAGTAAAAACCAACCTTAACCAAGGGGAATTAAGTAAGTAATTTAAGGTTAAATGTAGGTCAAGGTCAAATATAGGTCAGGGGTTGTTGATGTACAGCACTAGGAGATGAAGTTGTCCAAGTATGGTTGGTGTAGGGCCATGAGTATTCCATCTACAAGCTTGAGTAAAAACCTTAACCAAAGAGAATTAAGTAAGTAATTCAAGAGGAAATGTAGGTCAAGGTCAAATATAGATCAGGGGTTATTGATGTACATCACTATGAGAAAAGGTTGTCCAATTATGGTGTCTGTATGCACAATAGTATTCCATGTACAAGCTTGAGTAAAAAGCTTAACCAAGGTCGAGTAAAAACCTTAACCAAGGGGAATTAAGTAAGTAATTCAATGTTAAATGTAGGTCAAGGTCAAAAATAGGTCAGGGGTTGTTGATGTACATCACTAGGAGATGAAGTTGTCCAAGTATGGTTGGTGTAGGGCCAGGAGTATTGCATGTACAAGCTTGATTAAAAACGTTAACCAAGGGGAATTAAGTAATTCAAGAGGAAATGTAGGTCAAGGTCAAATATAGATCAGGCGTTGTTGATGTACATCACTAGGAGATGAAGTTGTCCAAGTATGGTGGGTGTAGGGCCAGTAGTATTCCATATAGAAGGTTGACTAAAAACCTTAACCAAAAGGAATTAAGTAAGTAATTGAAGAGGAAATGTAGGTCAAGGTCAAATATAGATCAGGGGTTATTGATGTACATACCTATGAGAAAAGGTTGTCGAAGTATGGTGTCTGGATGCACAATAGTATTCAATGTACAAGCTTGAAAAAAAACCTTAACCAAGGTTGACTAAAAACCTTAACCAAGGGGAATTAAGTAAGTAATTCAAGAGGAAATATAGGTCAAGGTCAAATATAGATCAGGGGTTATTGATGTGCATCACTAGGAGATGAAGTTGTCCAAGTATGGTGGGTGTAGGGCCAGTAGTATTGCATATACAAACTTGACTAAAAACCTTAACCAAGGTTGAGTAAAAACCTTAACCAAGGGGAATTAACCAAGTAATTCAAGAGGAAATGTAGGTGAAGGTCAAATATAGATCAGGGGTTATTGATGTACATCACTAGGAGATGAAGTTGTCCAAGTATGGTGGGTGTAGGGCCAGTAGTATTGCATATACAAGCTTGACTAAAAACCTTAACCAAGGCGTGACGTGACGGTGACGCCGACGACGCCGACGCCGGGGTGACAACATAAGCTCTACTTATTCTTCGAATAGTCGAGCTAAAAACGTACCCGAGGGCCAAACCAGGCAAATCTTGATTCCTATAAGGAGGAACCCCTACCGTTAGTTCACCCGACCAACCACCCACTAGGTAATGGTGTATTTTTGATGGACCAAGTCAATTTCCTTCTGTGCAGTTTGATCAGGTACATTCAATTTAGCATTGTTTATGCTCATGATTTGATTTATTGGTGTTTAAAGGCCTATCAACAGGTAAGCTCATTTAAGGCAGGGCCATCGGGTTCGATCCGGCATTTAACCTGCTGCATTGGGGGAAAAATCCCAAAATCAGAAACGAATATCAAAAGATTGATATATTCAGCTCTGAAGTTAGAATGACCCGACCTGCTGCCAGGTCCATACCACATGCCACTTGGCCCCTTCCCCTAAAAGTAATAGGATTAAAAATAATCGTTAAACTCTCACATACAAGAATACCAAAGACGTACGTACCGGCTACTGGTGTCCGTTCGGGATACCGGTAAGTAAAAATCCCAATCGTTAAATTACCCATTGCATGCTCCCACCTGCCACCCACTACATCAAAATAAATATATAATCAGCCCTGAAAATAGAATAACCGGACCTGGTGCCGGTCCATACCTCGCCAAAGTAACTTGGCCCCTTCCCCTAAACTAATACCGGTAGGTTTTCTCTAGGTAGCCGATTTCACCAACATTCCAAAGTATACTTTTCTAGCAAAGTATACTTAGAGCGAGAAATTTTCAATTTTAGGATAAATTTATTAATTTTTATTATACTGAATTTATTACATTATCACAGCCAATTATAACAATTCTGCATACTTTTAATCATGAAATATATGCATTTGTTAGTTCTATATGAAATAATGCATTTCAGGAAAAATAAATGATTACTCCCTCAAAGTATACTTTGCTAGAAAAGTATACTTTGCCATGTTGGTGAAATCGGCTCCAGATTCAACTCAATACAAGAAAGCCAAAGATGTACGTGAGGGTCAAACCAGGGATAGCAGAATTCTGCAGGGCTCCAGATAAGCTGCGTATTTGCGTAAATACCCAATTAAAATTGCCAAAAACCCAATTGAAATCAGAAGTAGCAAGCATCAAAACACAATAAAAATGTTGTGGTACCTTTATCATGCTGCAGAAAACAATAAGCAGACCACAAATATAGCACATTTTTCTTATTTTCCATAAAAACACATCTTGGTATTTCATTAGAATTGTCTCCAAGGAGACAATTCTAATGAAATGCCAAGACATGTTTTCATTTCGAAGCAAACTATTCAATAATTGCTGTCTGTTGATGTGTAAACAGTAGTGTGATTTTATTTTACCAAATTAAAATTTTGAAATACCCAATTGTTTCAGAAATGATGGAGTGACAATACTCAATTAATAATTCCTTATCTGGAGCCCTGATTCTGGTAAGGATGAATCTTATTATAGAACATGAACAATGAATATACATTTCCAGCTGTGACAAGGAAAATAATATGTTGCAGAGGTCAAGGTCGTTGTAAATCTGAAATCGTCCAATTTCTGTGTATCTTCAGCTTCGCTGTTCGGTCCAATACAATCTGACCTCATTTAATTCTGGGCATTTACCAGTACAATCGTAGTTACAAAATTAGACAACATGAATGTTAAACAATTCACATTACATACCCTCTTGTTTTTGTATAGTACGTTACGTTTAGATAAAATTAATATCCTGTACGAAAGCCAAAAGGTGGGGTATGGCAATTTGATAAAACATACCATACCATACGAAAGCAAGTGTGATTTTTTAAAACATCTATTTCATTGGTTAGAGGGCGAGTCTTTCATGAAAGTGCTATCCAAATGCAAAGCATCAAACTTGAGCTTAAGATTATAAAACTTTCTGAGAATGTGTTTGAATTCCTTCAATCCTTGTAAACAAGAAAATTGAAATAATAAATGGCCGAATATTCCATCAACAGCTAAGATCATTTGAGACACGCCGTGTGATTTTGTACCTTCGAACATCAGCGTAATTTCATGAAATATGTTTACGAAATTTACAATACTGTCCGTAAATGGCGTCAAAAGTTGACAAAAGTTTCAGAGTACATGCGGAATTATATTCAGCATGCACTCTGAAAATGTTATCAACTTTTGACTTTATGTATGAAAAATATTGTAAATTTTGTAAACTTATTTAGTGAAATTACGCAGATGTCCGAAGATAGAAAAATCGCATGGCATAGATGAATCATCAGTATTCAATGGGTTAAACTGATAGATTATTATTTCTTTGTTTATTGGTGTTTAATGGTCTATCAACAGCTAAGGTCATTTAAGGCCGGAAAATAGATTATTAATCCAAATCCATTCTCAAGTTGTTGATCACAACATGTTTCGTATTTAACCCCACGATGCGGTATCACACAAAATACCAGATTTTTTCAACCGGCAATAAAATCTGGCGATAATATACCACCAATGTTCAATAAAAAGTTCACATACATCACTACAAGAACTAGAATATCTCTAACGTGTTCCCTGCACCAACAAAATGTTTGATGCACCAATAAAATATTTTCTATGCGACTGTGATTGGAGAAATGGGGCTTATGGGTTTTTCATCCAGATCAGCCTGTGCATACGCACAGTCTGATCAGGATCTGCACTGATCAACACTCCATCAATAAAACACACATCATGCTTCTAACAAGAATTATAGAACGTTATCGGGCTACATGAGTGCGCTATTCGATCAACTGCTACACTGGTCACAATTCACATGAGCCCCATTTCTCCAGGCACAGCCACACATAATAACAATGATAAACAATATATTTTCTGGCAAGCCATTCACGGAGGGAATGAACTATATGATGCGATAACTATATGGTGTGTAACATTTACTATACTTCCAACGAGTACGAATACAAACAGGATTAATACTTCAATGTCAGAGTAATTTGACCTTGACATTGGGAACATGGGCTATAGAATGAAAATATGGATGATGACAAATATAGTATGGCACATGTATATGAAGTTTCAAGTAAATCAGACTTAGGGTGGTAGAGATATTTGGTACTTAAAATCAGACACATGGACACACACAAGTCACTAGCCTCGTATTCTATTTATCAGGCAACGTTTTTCTGCTACAGAAGGAGCAATTATAACGTGAGTTTCGTTGATTCGTTAATGTCATGTGATGCCATTTGACTAATGAAACATCAGGAAGTAGTTTAGCACCCATTGCTTGTTTGTTTGCTTATTGGTGTTTAACGGCCTATCAACAGTCAACAGCTAAGGTCATGTAAGGCCGGGCGAACGGGTTTAATCCCATTTTAACCTGCTACATTGGGGGGGGGGGGGGGGGGGGATTAGGGAATCTCAAGATCAGATTTACGAATATCGTAATACTCGCATAAGGGGTATAACCAGATTCAACTGTCACATACAAAATGCCAATGTGCAGGAAATGCATGATACGTCAATTTGTTATCAACCAGTATGTATTAAACCAATGCCAAGGTTATTACCCGATAAAGTCTTTGCTGATAAAAACTGGACAAGAAAGACTTTGAGCAAGACATTTCCAGACATGGACGTAACCAATTTAACTAACAATAACCAATAATCAGAAGAAGAGTGATAGTACTATATTGTCATATTTTTTATTATTTCTCTCATAAAGATAAAATGTGTACATCTATTATGACAAGGACATGAACCCATTGCAAACAGGATACCAGTAAAGTAGTATGAAATTTTCTAAAAAAATAATTCCTCATTTCTTCTTGAAAGAATACGTTGTCACCTCTCATTGGAACCGTCTCTGCGAGACGGTTAAAATGAGTGGTAACAACGTATACTTTTATTGAGAAATAAAGCAGAAAAACTGATTTTCTTTCAACAAAAGTGATTGTATCCTTAGATTCCAATGGGTTAAACAATATGTTGGTAAATCCATGTAGTTGTTTTTTCAATGCCATTCAAAATATGCCCTAATTTGCATGTCGGTTGCCATGTGAAACAGAAATATCATTCAGAAATGAATGCACAAAACAGCCATTTATACAAAGCCATATATGCCCTTTGCTACATTCTATAAGCACTTAACTGCACATGAGCCGCTGACAGACGAGTGACCTTTATATGACCTTGGAAGCCATTGTAGCACCGGATGAACCTATGAAGGTCAACACTTTTCATCATACCTTTTGACTTTAGCTTTATTAAAGTGTTGGCTTGAAAACATTCGAGACCTTTATTATAATTTTCAGAAATAACTTCATGATCTCTAGCAACCATAGAATTAGCGACCTTGATTTGAGCCGAAATCTGACAAAACAGGTCTTATTGCATCTGTGACCAGTGAAGACCCTGACCAGCCTGTGTATCTGCATCGTCTGATAAGGGTGTTCGCTGTTCGCAATTTGATCCATTATTCATCCAGCGATCAATACGGAGTTTTATCAGACGGAAAGTAATTCCGGATGATTAAAAAGAACATAAAGAAAAGCTAGTATTTCTCTCATCGTGATTCAATTCAATGCACTGTTGATCAGCATCTACAATGGTCTGTTGATCAGGATCTACAATGCTCATTACTCACGTAAGGTCCACTCTGTTTGCCAACGACCAGTATATATATCTAGCCTGATGATTGTGCAAAGCGATTGCATAAATTTACATACGTATAAATAATGCTTTCACAACCAGAGACTATAATGCCAATGGTTGCAAACAGTGTATATCCTCATGAGACGGCTCGTAACGAGCCGTCTGATCAGGATCTGCACTGTTTGTTGGTATATCCAGTAATTTATTGGACAACAAGGACACAAATCAGTGACCTTGACCTTGGGTATAGTGATTTACTGGTGTTTAATGGCCTGTCAACAGCTAAGGTCATTTTAGGCCGGGTCAGGATCAAATCCCATATGTTACCTATTGTAATGAGGGTAAATCCCAAAATCAGAACTGAATATTTACCGAAAGAAATATATATTCAGCCCTGAAATTAGAATAAACTGTGAGCTGGTGCCAGGTTCTAACCACACCAGAGTCACTTAGCCCCACTCCCTAAAAGTAATATAATTATTAATACAAAAATGTAACTGAGGGCCGAACCAGGAATGGAATAGTGCTTAATGGCCCATCAACACAAAATACTATCATTAACCAGGGATATCGGGATTCTGGCAAGGATGAATCCCACCGTTAAACTTCCCCTTCACATGTTCCCAACCAAACACCCAGGACCTTTGGTATAAACAAAGGACTGCGTGTTCGTGAGAAATGCCGGATGATGCAAAAATTTCAACAACCACATAGGAAATCATTAATAAAAGGGTTCAATTTACCCCAATATTAAGCTTCTATACAATAACAAATATGGATAGCGGACCCATATGGACGCTGTTAGGAGTACTGTATTTATTCTAATAAATGCCCCCGGCGCTATGCATTTCGTGGGGATCAAAACGTGGAAAATAGGATCAAAATATGTTATTTTCACATACAAAAGCCATTTTTAAGTGAAAATAACATATTTAGAATGCAAATATGGGAGGGGGGCTACTAATAGAGAGGGGGCTACTATATTAAAATAAATACGGTATGCCGTTAGCCCATACTAAGATATACCTGTAGTTTCGTGCCGATGAGGTATTTAGTATGGGATAATCTATGGCGGATATTTAGAAGTGATAAGAGAAAAATATAATAATTTTGTCAACTGCTGTTTTAACATATATATATTATCCACTCGAGATGATTTTCATGCAGAGCCAAAATTGTAAATAAAAATACAGCCGGCGACAAAATTTAGTTCACACTCATAATGGTCTAAACATGATCATTCTGAGAATAATGCAATTCAATTTGAGGGGAAATAAAAAAGTATGTGACCCTTACTGTAGAACATGACAACACTTTCAGTTTTGATTCTTTTATACAAACAATTAAGAATAGATTGGATACACACCAAATTGCAAATTCATAACTTTTGTACTGGAACATTTGTATTTTAGTGTGTCAGAAATACCATTTACAATAACAGTAGTAAAATATGCAAATTGGCCTGCATTGAGCAAACAGGGAAATCAATAATTGTAAACCCTTACAATGCTGAATTATTTTTTGTCGTCTGCTGATACTTTTTTATTTTTCATTTTTCTTAACAAAAAACATGTTTTGACAACGCTTTAGAATCATTTCCAATGGAAATGATTCTAAAGTGCTGTCAAACTATGCTTTTATTGAGAAAGAAGATAAAATGTAAAACAACAGCAGATGACTGTTTATGTTTCCCGGCATTGAAAGAGTCACAGGGCCTTGGGTTAATGCTGCTAGTCTGTTATTTATTGCTATATTTAACATTACCATAATAACTCCAAATATTCGGACAGATTTTATTCAGAGAAACCTGTATAAATATGCGGTTTCCCAAAACATAAAGATCCCCAAAATTTTGCGTTAGTATGGCTGTGCGGGATCAGTAAAATAATGGTGTATTTGTTTTGGGAAACCCGCATTTTATAGGGGTTAAGGCAAAGTGTGTCCGAATATTTAGCGTTATTACAGTAGTTGCAAATTATATGTATCTTTTCGGTAATCCTGTTAGCGGACTATTAACCTAAAAAATTCATAATCTTGTATATTGTCCCACAGACTTCTGCGTATATACCTCCTACATTTGATCATTCACTGTAATATGTTGGATTCATAGCTGATAGGAGATTTTAGATGTCATCTTCGTTCCCATTTCTCAGCAATTTCAGTATCGGCAGTTATAAACAGAGAGATTACAAATTGTATTTCTGACATATCAAACTATTTTAGTTATCACATTTTCAATGATTAGTTTCCACCAAGGAATTCAAATCACAATTCTATACGAGAGGGTACAGACACTTTTTTATCACCCCCCACATGTAGTCAGCAAGCACGGCAACAAATAAATACCTATAAATACAATGTATGCCAAGTGATCTAAAATTTTATGATAAAAGTCAATATACTACAAAAAGATGAAAAATGTAAATTGTATACAATGTATTCAGTTAGCCTGGTATAATAATAGTCAGATTCTGTAAAGTACAAAAATAGTGGTCATATATAGATCACAGTGAGCAATGTACATTGGCAGCACCTGTTATTTAGTTCTGCTTCAACTAACAGTTTCCTAAATCTCACACAATTTTTGATCTGATTAAAGTGTATTTCAGAATGATACCACACAGATTGAAGTATAGGACCAAGGTTTATGAATACCATTACATTAACCCTTAGACCGCTATCTTAATTTTTTTGTCGTCTGCTGTTTATTTTCTATTTTACATTTTTTATCATCAAAAACATGCTATGACAGCACTTTAGAATCATTTACAACATGATTTGACAGCACTTTAGAATCATTTACAACATGATTTGACAGCACTCTAGAATCATTTACAACATGATTTGACAGCACTTCAGAATCATTTCCATTGGAAATGATTCTGAAGTGCTGTCAAAACATGTTTTTATTGAGAAATAAGGCAAGATATAAAAGCAACAGCAGACGACAATTGTTGTGAGTAGCGGTCTAAGGGTTAAATACATGAAAAATTTTTAGCTAAACTTTGTTTGACTCCCTCCTATAACACATTACATTGTTACATTGCAGTTATTGATGCTTTTAGGGATATTTAATGTATTTATAGACCTTGGTCCGTTACTTCAACCTGAATGATACCCTGGAAAATTGTATAACGTCTCTTACAGTTGACGTCATCCTCATATCTGTAGCCATTTTAAAGTTATTTCATGAAAACTTACATAAATGTAAGTTTTCAAGAAATAACTTTGAAATGGCGACGGCTATGGGGACAGTGTCATTGGTAGAAAAAAATAATTTTTCCAGGGTATCATTCGGACTTTGTATCACATTGAAATTGCCCTGCGAGTTGCAGAGATATTTAGGAATTTGTAGCTTGAGGCGATCTTAAATAGCAGATGCGTTTGATGATATTACCCATTGTTTACATGTTTGTGCAACATCAATAACAAATACACATACTCCAAGACCTACTGTCTGTTCCAAATTTTGCTGCCGACAAACTTTTGGCTATTAAACACATTAAATCTAAAAAATATTTAAAAGTCAATACTTTTTCATCAATAACAAAAGAGTAACTTTTGTTTTCTTAATTACATCCTTTTTTGGGGAGGGTGACTTTTTTGTTATTGATGAAAACTTTTAAATATTTTTTAGATTTAATGTGTTTAATGGCCAAATGTTCGTCGGCAGCAAAACGTGGAACAGACAGTATGTACATACATCACTAAAATAGATATCTTGAACAAAATAACAAGCAATGCACATAATGTGCAAATAAAATCATACAATGATTTTAAATAGTTTATAAGTATCAGGGCCCAGTTGTTCAAAACACCAGTTAGCTTAACGGACTGTTAAATCCTTAACGGACTGTTAAATCCTTAACGGACTGTTAAATCCTTAACGGACTGTTAAATCCTTAACTGAATGGTTAAAATCTCTGTTAAAACAGAGATTTTAACCATTCAGTTAAGGATTTAACAGTCCGTTAAGCTAATGGATGTTTTGAGCAACCGGGCCCAGATTGTAAACACAATTATTATAAGATTACAGATCCATTTAATGTTGCATTCATGAAAGACATATGCATACAATCCTATCTTAAAAATGATATCCAGATTTTATTTTAGGAAATTGGTTATCTTTCCAGATTATAAAATTTCTCAACAAATATTGTCATGCGTATTCATTTCAATCATCTTGCAAGACAACTAAAATTTATCATTCGAACATGTATACTGTTGATGAAAAGTAAACACAAATGTTTGCGTTTCACGCATTAAATTTACAGATTTGGAAAAAAAGTAATTAAAGAAATAGTGTATGTTACTGATGACAAAAATAATAATTGAGAAACTGATGATTTGAGTTAAAATCCATAAAATTAAAATACTTCTGGAGATCAAATTGCGAGATAAAAATCCATGTAAAGTAGACTCGAAACAAAATCTATTTGGCCAGTCTGTTCAACAAGCCAGTTATATCAGGTGATATCAGATTTTAGCTTATCAATCACACACGACTTACAAATAACAAAAGCTAATCAGAGTTAAGCAGTAGAAGTTTTAAACTTTACCAATTACACAAGAGGTACAATACCAACCAATCAGTATGTAGCAACAGAAATATAAATTGACTGATCACACAAGAGGTACAATATCAAGGTGTGGGATCACATGGTTTCCGAACGGTGTGACGTCAAGTTTTTTAGATGTGTTTACAACAGATTTCCTTTAATATCTTTCGAATGGAATGACATCTATTTATAAAATATGCCGCAGCAAATGCGGTACACGTTGCCCTTTATTGTATAGGCGGCTTTAATCTCATAATTCTGTCGTTTTAACGCAGAATCGGTTACCGTAAAAGTAAATAAAACTAGAGCACGTGAATGTAAGAAATAAACGGTACTCCATACTTTGTGAAAGTTATACGTTATTGTAAATAACTTTCAGAGCACCCATAAAACACATATGCCATTGTATTTGATGCAATATATATCATTAAAATCCGTCGGTTTGCTAGGAAGATTTTAAAGAAAATCAACTGTAAAAACAGGTTACGTCACATCGTAAAATCGGGTTCGGAACCACATGATCCCACACCTTGAATATACACCAGAATTAATGTAGCAGTAGAAATAGAAATTGGCCAATCACACAATGGATACAATATAAACCAATCAGAATGTAGCAGTAGCAATTTAAATTGACCAATCACATAGAGTTACAATACAATATAAACTAATCAGATGTAGCAATAGAAATATAAATTGACCAATCACGCAAGAGGTACAATATACACCAGGGGGCCGTTTCACTAAACTTTGTACGACTAAAATGTTTGTAAGTGCATACCTATGATAGTCTGTAAATTTCACATTAACAATGTTTTCTTGTAAACAATTATTGGATTTACATTTATTGAGCATAGGCTGCATAAGCAGCCTATGCTCAATAAACGTAAATCCACCAATTGAACTTTCCAGACGATTCCAAATTTGCACTTACGAACATTTTAGTCGCACAAAGTTTAGTGAAACGGTCCCCAGAATTAATGTAGCAGTAGAATTTTAAATTTACCAATCACACAAGAGACACAATATAAACCAATCAGAATGTAGCAGTAGAAATTTAAACTGACCAATCACATAAGAGTTACAATATCAACACTGAGTCAGGAGGTATTTGAGCTGGGAGTGTTACGATCACGAGATTTACTTAGGTTAAACTTTTCATTGACACCTTTTTGTCCCACATCTTGCCACACTTTCAGGTATTTCTCCCGACGGAAAGTTTCCCATCGCTCGTCGTCAGAATCGTGTGTGACGAAACGTTCACCGACCAACTGCTCCAACTTACGCAGGTCGCACCAGGTTTGATAATCCTAAAGAAAAAGGTTGACAATATTAAAGTCATGTAATTGAACTTTTGCATAATTATTTAAAAAAACAATTTTGAGAAAAATCATGTAGTCAAAATTTACAAAATTGAATGGGTCAATGAAATAAAGGTGCTTTTTTTCTAACTGAATCCTTCAATTTTGTGAATATAATAATAAGAATTAATTTTAATTTGACATTAAAAAGCACTAAAAAATCAACTTCATCCAATGAAGAGTGACAAAATAACAAATACAGATTGTAGATCCATACATTTTATGTCAAGTACATAACCACACTTGACTTACATTTCCTGTAAATTCCTCAACACTCTACATCATTTTTCTAATAGAATATAGGAATGAATGGCCCTTTTGTGGAATTTATCGGGGTATAAACTTTGAAAGTCGCGGGAATACTGGACGAACGACTTTTCCACGTTTATATCCCCGATAAATTCCACAAAAAGGCCATTAATTCCTTATAATTCCAGCATTTGAAATAAATTCATCAAGAAAATGTGTTTATTTTCCGTTTTCTTAAGAATTATTTTAACTGCGCCTCACGGTTACGGAAAGTAGTTCGGCGTGGGAGTTTACTGGGATATAAATTTTGGACAGATACTTGCTACGGGCCAATCAAATGTTAGGGAATTGTGTAAATAGTTTTGTGCTGGAATTATTATGTGAATAACATGCAGCAAAATGAGCACACGTATGCAACTGTTGTATGCAAATATTTTAAATATTGTTGCATTGAACTTATTTTGACTTGACAATGAAAGATGTTTGAAAAGCATGTTATGCCCATTTGATATATGAGGTCATAAGAAAAGGTAGAATTTATCTCAATCAACATGTTTTTAATGCAAACAAGAGTGCTGAAGGTCACACATCGAGGCAAGGCTAGATAAACAGAGGAAATAACTTCATCTTGACGTGATAAACATGTATATCGAATTTGGTTACGATCGGTCAAGTAGAACTGCAGTTATTGCGTGGACAAGGATACAGTGAGAAAATTAAAAATGGCCGTCAAGGGGAGATAAGACATCGGAAATTTTGAAAATTAATAAGCTTCTTCATCTTACCCCTGATAACCATATGTACCAAAGTTGGTTACGATACGTCAAGTAGAACCCTAGTTATTGCGTGGACAAGCTGTGACCGCCTGCCCGTCGGACGCCCGCCCGTACAAAGTGAATACATACATAATACGTCCATTTTTTTCAAACAGGCGCATAACAATGAAAGGTGTTATTAATGTACACACGTACAAACGTACGTACATGGACTAATGCTATATCCCCTCGTGCCTATTGGCGAGGGATAACAAGATAAATATAGAGATAGCTTACAAATTCTTTGCATTCATATTGATATGTATGGAATATTAACCCTTAGACCGCTACACACAACAATTGCCGTCTGCTGTTGCTTTTATATCTTGCCTTATTTCTCAATAAAAACATGGTTTCAGAGCACTTTAGAATCATTTCCAATGGAAATGATTCTGAAGTGCTGTCAAAGCATGTTTTAAATTATTCTAAAGTTCTGTCAAAGCATGTTTTTGATGATAAAAATGGAAAAGAGAAAATAAACAGCAGGCGACAAAAAATTAAGATAGCCAGGGGTTGAAATTTCACTCGCCCGCTCGCCATGGCGAGTGCTTTCTGTGGCGGTCGAGTACTTTCTACAGGAACTCGCCCAGTTTGGAGTGAAAAATTTGGCCAAAATTTTTTTTCTGAAGAAATTGCCAATTAATTCCATCGACAACAGCCAACAAATGGTATTAATTCAGCGACAGTTTACGTCAGTTTGCCGGAAGCAAGATTCAAGCTGTGTCTATGTACACGGTTACGGGTAGAATCGCTAGCGATTTTTAACACGGTCCATATGGGACAAATTTAATTCACTCATTATATGTTGGCTGTTCGCAGCCAGGCTAACAACTAATATGACTGCGAGTATAGACTAGTGTGTGCATTATCATACGCGGCCACATATATCGTCTCGTAGACAGTTGGGTTAACATTTCAGAGGCCAAACATAACGGCTTGGGACGAAACAGTCGGCACCCGGTCCGAAACCATTGAATTTAGTAATTAAGGCAGCCTGCAGCACTAACCCTAACCCTAACCCTAGCCACTATAAATAAAACAAAAATATGTCGCTCAACGCTTATAGAAAACAAGAAATGCATCTGTCGAACGCGGATGCCACCTGCAGCATATTTGAGAAACTGTGACAAAGTGGTTAACCGAAAAGTGTGACGGACGGACGGACGGACGGACGGACAGACGGACGGTCCAAAAACAATATGCCACCCGGCTCTTCGAGACCGGTGGCATAATAAAAAGCGTGCAAGCCTCTGAGCAAATTTGACTGCTAAACTAAACGCTGCTAAAAACGTTGTTGAAGAAAAAACTTGACAAAGTTTATCTCCCGATAAATAATATTTATTTGTTTGTTTATGTTCATTTAATAATTAAAATATAAATAACAATAATAGTGAATATGTCTTATCCGTTTTGGTAATATATGTACAAGCTTTTTTTTTATGCCACCGGGTTTCGAAGAAACGGGTGGCATATAGTGTTTGGACCGTCCGTCTGTCCGTCTGTCCGTCCGTCCGTCCGTCACACTTTTCGGCTAACCACTTTGTCACAGTTTCTCAAATATGCTGCAGGTGGCATCCGCGTTCGACAGACGCATTTCTTGTTTAAAAATAAGATGAAACATTACAAATAGATTTTTTCAACCCCTGATAGCAGTTTAAGAGTCTTTGCATATTAGTGGCGAAAATATCCGCGAAACAAATTAGAAGTATATGTTTTATTTCTCTCTGTAAATATGTCTTGAAATTTCATTAGAATTGAGTCCTCAGGACTCAATTCTAATGAAATTCCAAGACATATTCATGATATTTACGGGGAGAAATACAAGAAAATACATGTATGATGAATTTGTGTCCGCTAGTTTTGAACTATTTATAGCCCACAAGTTTCCCAGCATGCAAAGAGTTAATCGGATATTGCAAGAGACATTTTAGTCTGGGTGTTGGTCAGACAAACTGTGCACTGGATCAGCAGTGTAAATTCCTTTCTTGTATATTCATTGAATATTACATAAATTAACTCTTTGGATGCTGGGAAATTTGTGGGCTATAAATAGTTAAAACAAGAGGGCCATGATGGCCCTAATTCGCTCACCTGACTCCATGAACACCAGAGGAGAATGTGACATTGAGTTCATGTGTTTTAAAAAAATTATGCTATTTTTAGATGGCGGTCATCTTGGATTAAGCGATGACTGTCATTTTAACAAATCTGAAAATGCTTCACCCAAGGATCTTAACTTCCTACGAAGTTTGGCCAGCATCGGCCATGTGGTTCCTGAGAAAAAGACGTTCAAAATCTTGAATAAATGGACCTTTTGGTGGCCATCATGGATGACATAATCATCCGATTCCGACAAATATTGCACCAGAGCAATCGCCTCATCGATATCTTCAATTTCATATATGGCATGAGCATATTCGGTCAAAAATTTGACCCCACGGGCCATGCCCATTTTTGACCCCGGGGTCACCATTTTCACAACTTTGAAAGAGCATTGTAAATCGATCATTCCTACCAATTTTAGTCGAAATCCGGCCAGCAGTTCATGAGAAGAAGATTTTTTAAGAATTTATGCTATTTTTAGACGGCGGCCATCTTGGATTAGTAATGACCTCCATTTTAACAAATCTGAAAGGGTTCACCCATGGACCATAACTTTTAAGTTTGGCTACCATGGGCCAAGCGGTTCATGTGAAGAAGAATTTTGAAATCTCTAATAAAAGAACGACCTTTTGACATTTCGGCGGCCATCTTGGATGACATAACAATCCGATTTCGACAAAAAATGTACCAGAGTGATCGCCTGATTGATATGTTCGATTTGATATATAACATGATCATATTCGGTCAAAAATAAAATTTGACCCCACGGGCCACGCCCATTTTTGACCCCGGGGTCACCATTTTAACAACTTTGAAAGAGCATTGTACATCGATCATTCCTACCAAGTTTCGTCGAAATCATGCTAGCGGTTCATGAGAAGAAGATTTTTTAAGAATTTATGCTATTTTTAGACGGCGGCCATCTTGGATTAGCGATGACCTCCATTTTAACAAATCTGAAAAGGCTTCACCAATGGACCATAACTTTTAAGTTTGGCTACCATGGGCCAAGCGGTTCATGTGAAGAAGAATTTTGAAATCTCTAATAAAAGAACGACCTTTTGACATTTCGGCGGCCATCTTGGATGACATAACAATCCAATTTTGACAAAAAATGTACCAGAGTGATCGCCTCATTGATACCTTCGAGTTAATATATAACATGACCATATTTGGTCAAAAATAAAATTTGACCCCAATTTGACCCTACGGGCCACGCCCATTTTTGACCTCGGGGTCACCATTTTAACAACTTTGAAAGAGCAATATACATCGATCATTCCTACCAAGTTTCGTCGAAATCCGGCTAGCGGTTCAGGAGAAGAAGATTTTTTAAGAATTTATGCTATTTTTAGACGGCGGCCATCTTGGATGAGCGATGACCTCCAATTTTAACAAATCTGAAAAGGCTTCACCATGGACCATAACTTTTAAGTTTCGCTACCATGGGCCAAGCGGTTCATGTGAAGAAGAATTTTGAAATCTCTAATAAAAGAACGACCTTTTGACATTTCGGCGGCCATCTTGGATGACATAACAATCCGATTTCGACAAAAAATGTACCAGAGTGATCGCCTCATTGATACCTTCGATTTGATATAACATGACCATATTCGGTCAAAAATAAAATTTGACCCCAATTTGACCCCACGGGCCACGCCCATTTCTGACCCCGGGGTCACCATTTTAACAACTTTGAAAGAGCAATGTACATCGATCATTCCTACCAAGTTTCGTCAAAATCCGGCTAGCGGTTCATGAGAAGAAGATTTTTTAAGAATTTATGCTATTTTTAGACGGTGGCCATCTTGGATTAGCGATGACCTCCATTTTAACAAATCTGAAAAGGCTTCACCCATGGACCATAACTTTTAAGTTTCGCTACCATGGGCCAAGCGGTTCATGTGAAGAAGAATTTTGAAATCTGTAATAAAAGAACGACCTTTTGACCTTTCGGCGGCCATCTTGGATGACATAACAATCCAAATTCGACAAAAAAATGCACCAGAATGATCGCCTCATTGATACCTTCAATTTGACATGACCATATTCAGTCCGGGCACACATTAGGGTACTTATGTGGCTAGCCCCACAGGGTTATGGACTTGGTAAAGGATAGGGTTGGTTACAATTAGCCACCTAAAAAATCCTTTTATGTGGCTAAAAATCGTTTTATGTGGCTAATATTTAACATGTGATACGTCCGTCCGTCCATCCGTCCGTCGGGGCACACATTAGGGTACTTATGTTGCTAGCCCCACAGGGTTATGGACTTGGTAAAGGATAGAGTTGGTTACAATTAGCCACCTAAAAAATCCTTTTATGTGGCTAAAAATCGTTTTATGTGGCTAATATTTAACGTGATAAGCCACATAAGTATAGTACTGTAAGAACGTCCGTCCGTCCGTCTGTCCGTCTGTCCGTCTGTCCGTCTGTCCGTCCGTCCGTCCGTCCGTCACACTTTTCGGTTAACCTCTTTGTCACAGTTTCTCAAATATGCTGCAGGTGGCATCCGCGTTCGACAGACGCATTTCTTGTTTATTTTATTTCTCACTATAAATATCATGAATATGTCTTGGAATTTCATTAGAATTGCGTCCAGACATATTCCAAGACATATTTGCAGAGTCCGAGAGAACTAAGAAACATATTTATAATTTGTAGGGATGTTATTTTCACCGCTAGCATGCAAAGAGTTAATAGACATACAACACTGAAGTTTTTGAGTAAAATTAAGTACCTACATTTAATACACCTGAACACACACATACAGATGTACGAGTGAATATGGTAAAATATGCCGTCAGCAAATACCGTTGAGGTGTCATATAAATGAATAACAGGGTGTAAAGTTGAAACTGTGAGGTGCTACAATGTTATACAGTCCCACGCCAAATTAAAGTTCACAAAATTTCATTTTGTGCACAGAAACGAATAACGCCATTTGCAAATGAAGTTACATTCTGAAAATGGTGAAAATGTACTGTTTGGTGGGATATATGGGTAATGTACGGTATACATATGCGACAAGTCAGACAATGGCTGCTGTATGCTAAGAGTACATTTATGCTTCACATACAGGGGCCCGTTTCACTAAACCTTGTACGACTAAAATGTTCGTAAGTGCAAAATTATGATAGGCTGTAAATTTCACATTAACAACGGTTTCTTGTAAACAATTATTGGATTTACATTTATTGAGCATAGGCTGCATATGCAGCCTATGCTCAATAAATGTAAATCTATCAATTGCAATTTACAGACGATCCTAAATTTGCACTTACAAACATTTTAGTCATACAAAGTTTAGTGAAACGGGTCCCAGGACCGCAGCAGGTAAATGATTAGTGTGTCAGTCTGCTTATCCAATGGGTCATGGGTTTGAGCCTAACTGGAGGCTTGCATTGTATCATTATGCAAGATACTTTATCCACATTGTTTCAGTTCACCAGGCTGCAAGTGGGTACCGGCCAATTACGGCCAATTGGCCCCAGTTCTGGGATTGACTTCACATTTTTCTGGCCTGGTTCTGGGATTAGCCTTCATTCTAGGATTGACCCCTGTTCTGGGATTGACCCCTGTTCTAGGATTGACCCCTGTTCTGGGATTGACCCCTGTTCTGGGATTGACCCCTGTTCTGGGATTGACCCCTGTTCTGGCACTGACCCCCGATCTGAGCCTTATATATGTATATATGAAACGAATTATAATCCACATCACTTAGCCCCGAAAGAGGTTTGACATTACATGTATTGCAAAAAAGGCTAGATATCCGAAAGACAGACAATGGCAATCACTATATCCCCGACACTGTTACGGACCGGGGATATAAATAAGTAAATAATGTCACCTGCAGCCAAACATGGCAGAGAGATTTGTCGACGGTGAAACGCTTGCGCATTTTCACCTGCAGCAGGTTACTAATCAGGTCGATCGCTGTAAATGAGAGAAAGGAGGGGTGCGTTAGAAGCAGAGCTGAATTGGCATCTGGTTACTTGGGTTAGTATTTTACATACAGTGGACACAGGTTGAAGTAACGTACCAAGGTCTATAAAGACATTAAATATATCTAAAAGTATCAGTAAGTGGGAACAAATCAGTTGAAAAAAGTTTACTCCTGTTAGAACACAAAACAAGGTGCCTATGTTTTTAATGGTCCGTACTCGGATGGCCTTGAGACAACAGACTCTCACGAAACAGTCAGCCGATTTATATCATTTCCGCAAATTGCAGAAGTTAGGCAAATGTTAGCCCTCCGCAACGATATATTCCCCGATGCGCTACGTCAACAAGTTTTCGAGCTAGAGATTATTTTGTTCAACAAAATTCTGCATTTATCTTACGTCGTAATACTTCGGTAACATTTTTCGGGCCTATACTACTATATGACAGAGCAAACATCTGCTTCAAACTACACTTTTACGTCGTCCGGGCCCGTTAAGAAACAGTTTGCATCGAAACAACATTGTTTCCAATCGAACATTTGATAAAACCTACATTTATACCAGTCCAATGTGTCACGACAGACAATTCAATCGCAACAACATTTCTATCATTTCTCGGGAAGCCATATTGTCTAATTGTTCATGGGTTTTCCCGATGACGTCATCGCTAAGCTTATGATTGGTTGAGATTCGTGGAGTGTCACGCGTAAGCGTCATGTTACACTGACTGGCTAGCCAGTCACCTGTTTACCTTGTAAGCGCAGTTATGATGCTAATGCGTCACCGGGAAAGTCAAAGAAATAAATGTGCCCGATGTCTTCTTACTAGAGACAACTGCGGAACTTTGTTGGAACAAAATAATCCATAGCTCGAAAACGAGTTGACATAGCCCATCGGAGAAAACATCATTGCGGAGGGCTAACATTTGCCTAACTTCTGCAATAGGCGAACATGATATTGTTTTGTGAGAGTCCGTTGTCTCGAGGCCGTCCGAGACAGCCCATAAAAAACATAGGAACCTTGGTAATGTGTTATAACAGGGAGTAAAAAAAGTTTAACTCACTTTTTTTTAAATTATTGATATTTGTAGGTATATTTTAATGTATTTATAGGCCTTGGTAGGTTACTTTAACCTGTGACAGTGGATGGATTAGTACTGTAAATAGAGTAGATGACAGTTTTCTGTAATTCCATAATGAAACATATTTTGACGATTCTAAAATGCAGGTAAGATATATTTTAGAAATGAAATACAAAACCATTAACCCTTTCAACACTACAGCTCGGTATAGCGGTGTTTGCTAACAGTGTAGATCCAGATGAGCCGGCTCGTGACGAGCCGTCTCATCAGGATCTGCACCTTTTGTAAGTAATATTCATATTTTTAGATAAAAAACACCTTTTCATAAATGGACTAGACTGAAAATCATTTTCTGACAATTTGATTGGTCGGAAAATTAACATATCAAAATCCATTCCAGTTACTTAGGGGTGAAAGGGTTAATACATGGAATCACAGAATACTGTCACATGTTTGTAGACGGTGTGTTCAACCCTTCACATTGTTAGCAAGAATACAATATTTAGTAAGTAAATATGTTTTTCTTAGTTTCTTTTTTCATGGCCTGACTCTGGAATTACCTCCCTTGTCTGTTTTCAAATTTTTCCAAAAATGATGTTGAAAATTGAGTAAACATTCAGAGCTGATGCAGAATTACCGCAATAGCCCTAACTATGACAACACTGTTTATTGGTGGAAACATATAAAAACATATGGTTTCCCCACAACAGTGAGCGTGCCAATATTTAGGGTTAGTATAACATTAGTGGTCTAATTACAACTAGATTGGTCAGTAAGCGAGGCTTACGGAATACCCCCCGCGTGGGCCCAGGTACCCCTAAAATATGTAAAAATTTCCAAGTGTGTGGGCTTGTGACCTTGACTCTGGGATTAGCGGGAGCGGCATGAACGTGAATTTGTCACAGGGTGGTAGAGGTCCATTGGAGCAATGAGTGTGTGAAATGTGAAGCAGATCCGAGCAAGGAAATAGAAGTTATAACCGATTTCTCTGATGTTAAGTTTTGTAAAGAGACTACCGTATAACCTCGAATTAACGCCCCTGGAGGCATTACATTTTACAAAAGGGGGGCGTTTATTAGCCAGTAAACATTTTTTTTTTTTTTTTTTTTTTACCAAGGACCGCCAATTTCAAAATTTCAAACACAAATAAGGATTTAAGGATTATTTGCGTTTGAAATTGGCGGTCAATGGTAAATGTTTTGTTGTTTTTTTAATTTGGGGGGGGGGGGGGGGGGGGGGGGGGGGCGGCGTTTATTAGGAGGGGGGGGGGGGGGGGCGTTAATTCGAGGTTATACGGTATGTATGTGACGTTGACCTCGAGATCAGCGGGGATTTGTCACAGCATATGAAATATTAAGAATTTTCAATGAAAGAAATAGAAGTTATAACATATTTCTCTGATGTTAAGTTTTGTAAAGAAACTGAGTATGTGACCTTGACCTTGGGATGAGCGGGGGTTGGACAGTCGTAGATTTGTCACAGCATGATAGTACAACCTTAGAGGAATGCACAAGTGAAATAATAAGAATTTTCAAAGAAGGAAATAGAAGTTATAACTTATTTCTCTGATGTTCAGTTTTGTAAAGAGACTAAGTATTTGACCTTGACATTGGGATCAGCGGGGGTTGGACGGTCATGGATTTGGCACAGCATGGTATTAGAGCCTTACAGGAATGCATGTGTGAAATATTAAGAATTTTAGATGAAGGAAATAGAAGTTAGAACAATATTTCTCTGATGTTAAGTTTTGTAAAGAGACTAAGTATTTGACCTTGACCTTGGTATCAGCGGGGGTTGGATGGTCGTGGATTTGGCACAGCATGGTAGTAGAGCCTTACAGGAATGCATGTGTGAAATATTAAGCATTTTAGATGAAAGAAATAGAAGTTATAACAATATTTCTCTGATGTTAAGTTTTGTAAAGAGACTAAGTATTTGACCTTGACCTTGGGATCTGCGGGGGTTGGACGGTCGTGGATTTGGCACAGCATGGTAGTAGAGCCTTACAGGAATGCATGTGTGAAATATTAAGCATTTTAGATGAAGGAAATAGAAGTTATAACAATATTTCTCTGATGTTAAGTTTACGGACGGATGCACGGACGGACGGACAACCTGACTCCAGTATACCCCCCCACAACTCGTTGCAGGGGGTATAATAACACTGTATTTGGATACAATTCCTATGGGAATTTAACATGGGGCAAAAAGAAGGACGGTAACCAGGAGGGTTGAAAAATGTTGGAAATTGACTACGAAATGTGGCGTGCGAGATAGCTTGAAAATGTTGTAAATAAGAAAATCAAAGTTAGATTTTGAAAATCGGTCCACAAATAAAAAAAATATTCCATAAAATCAAATTCCATCAAATAAAAAAATTGGGGAGGGTGAATTTTTTGTTATTGATGGAAAAGTATGACCGGTAAAATTAAATATTTTTTTATTTAATGTGTTTAATAGTCAAAAGTTTGTTGGCAGCAAAACGTGGAACAGACAGTAGGCATCTGCAACCATTGTTGATTGAAAATATTGGTCATGAAACACATCTGTTTTCTCGATACTTGGAAAAATCCATGGGCATGATGGGTATGGATGGTTTTGCATATTGACATATTAAGTGAATTGATAGATTTATCATCCTATATGCAATATAAGCGAGAGTAGAATCCACAATGTTAGTGGTGGAAACCAACACATGTTTGTTTGTTTGCGCTGAAATGATTTTATGTTAGAAACTACAATGAATACACACAAGCGTGCTATTATGCTCTAGTCCTTCAATGTGCACCACCATTCCCAAAGTCATATTAACTCTTTGCATGCTGGGAAACTTGTAGGCTATAAATAGTTCAAAAATAGCAGGTGAAAATGCAATGTATTTGCTTGTATTTCACACTGTGAATATCATAAATATGTCTTAGAATTTCATTAGAATCGAGTCCTCTGGACTCAATTCTAATGAAATTCCGAGACACATTTACAGAGAGAAATGAGAAGGATACTCGTAATTTATTTTGGTTATCATTTTCAATGCTAGCATGCAAAGAATTAAAGAAAGTATTAATGCTTATTACAAGTAATAAAAGATATTTATTTATTTTTATAAAAAAAAAAATTGTAATTTTAAATTGGGTCATATTAACGAGAGTGGCCAAAACAAAGCACAAGGGCGTCTCATTTTCTTTTATTTTCATTTTAGCAAAAGATGCCAGAGGTACAACCATGTACATGTATATATCAAAGCAGTTGATGCTTTCAAAATGAAACTAAATTCGAGATCTCAAACAGTTATGATATCCATGTAACTTTTGTTTGCACAGATACTTTACACTTGTATGACCGTGGGTGGAAGTGGTACCAGCATAATGGGGTATCATAGCTAGTTATTTCCCTTTGCAAATCTATTTATAGAGATCCGGTCCTTTGGTATATTTTAGCGTTGCTAACAGAGTAGACACATATGTGCAGTCTGATCTGGGTCTACACTGATTGCAATGACAATTTACAAGTGTGAAAATATAAATCTGGCAAATAATGTAGTTCCTGATCCGATTGCACAGATATGTAGGATGATATGTATCAACACTAGTCAAAAACACTGTAATGGCTCCTTTACACAACAAATCATGCGATATTCTTCTCTTTTTTTTTACAAGCAATTAGGCCATAAAATATACAAGTTGGACCGGATTTCTATAAATAGATTCAAAGGGAAATACCTAGCTATGACCCCCCCTCCCATTGGACATGCCTTTGAAATTACATTCCTCATCACATAACCGTATTTCACCGATACTGATCGTGAATATACAACATATTTTCTGAGTGTGATGGAAGTCAACAAAAATTTCAGAATTAAATTCCGCATGAGCACTGAAATTGTTGTAAACAATCAAAGTGATACATGGAATAAATCACACATGTATTATCCTCGAAATCTATACGGTGATGTGGTAAGGTTGGTAATTCTACGGTCGGGCCCAATATGAAATGGAGTAGGATTGTGTCAAATAAGCTTGTATGTGTACAAAGGCAGACAATTAACAAATTAAAACTAGAAAATGTGCCCAACGAACACAGATACCCCAGCTATAGCTTGGATACGAAATAACAGGAGAGATGGTAAAATGGTCGTCAGAAGGTGATAATCCACGACCTGGGAGTTGAAGCAAAACTCAAAACGTACTCTGCACACTTTCATGAAAGTTGCATAGAAGAAACTCTCTGGTATTGAAGTCCCATGTGCTCTAAACACTAATAAATTACTGCAAAAATAGGTTTTCTTTCGATAATATTAAATTTTATTAAAATTTAAAAAAATGAGCTTTCTTTTTTATTTTGTGAAATTTGGTCCAATATCGATTTTATTTCGAAAAAATTTCCCCATGTTAAATCCCCATAGACATCTTCACAGAGATTTTCAAAATTTAACTTATTTTCTTAATTAGATCATTTCCTATTAAAGCTATCTAGCTAGGTTTCGGAATAAATTTCCCAAATTCCCCCCCACCACCAGCTCCTCTGCCTCCTTTTCCCCTATGTTAAATTCCCATAGAGAAATCAATTTTTCGTAATAAATTTGATATTGGAAAAAATTTCACGAAATATAAAGAAGGCTCATTCTTAAATTTTTTATAAAATTTAATATTATAAAAAAAACACAATGGTTTTTGCATTGTTTATATAGCCGTAAAATTTGTGCAGGTTTCGTGAAACAGACATTAGTGAACTACACTGTGAAAGTGAATGGGTTTAACGTCCCAGCAACAGCTACGGTCATATATAAAGACAGGGCCTTGGTTTCAAACCGCATTCAATAGACCAGTATGATGGAAATACTATGAAACTATTATTTCAACCTCGAGGTTTGTGATGGACAGGACAAGGACAAAGATATAACTAAATGACTTCCCCGCTATCGTGGTGCTGCGTGAAAAGACAACAGTGTAGACACAGATGAGTCTGCTTGTTACAAACAACATTGACAAAATCATCTGCGGTGTCGGCGGGATTATAAGCTTTCTGTAAAAGTAAAGACAGGACAAAAGCCACAAATAACTACAGGGACAAACAAAATATGGATTACACGGGGTATCCATGTATTTAGTGTAGCAAATAAAGAGGTAAAAGCTTCATGAAATTAATAGACGAGATATTTATTTCAAACAAATACAGGCAATTACAGTGAAACGTCTCTAAACAGAACACCCTGGGAGTGTCCGGTTTAGAGATGTTCCACTGCAAATCAGGCATATGGCCATTCTGATACGTATTTGTGTGCTTTGCAATCATGAACATACTTTAACATCCGAGATAAGTGGCGAAGAAACCCATCAAAATAAGATAAGATGAAAAGCCTGTGATATGCGACTGTGACTGGAGAAATGGGGCTTATGGAATGTGTGACCAGAGTAACTCCTGATCATATATAGCACACTCCTGTAGCCTGATAACGGTCTACATTGCTTGTTAGAAGCATGACCAGTGTTTCATTGATGGAATGGCGAACAGTGAAGATCCTGATAATGATATACATTACTTGTTACAAGCATGACAGGTGTTTCATTGATGTAATGGCGAACAGTGCAGATCCTGATCAGACTGTGCGGATGCACAGTCTGATCTGGATCTACACTGGTCGCAATACCCATACACCCGATTTCTCCAGTCACAGCCACATACAAGTACATGCTGAGAACCGTTTTAAATCACGACCAAAGTTTGATTGTCCCTGCAGTACGTGTTGTGTTGTTAGATACAGTGCATGCATACTGTCACATAAACCACAGGCACCTGGCTCAGCCATTTGAATTGCAAGACATTCTGAACAGACGGTCGGTCGACCGGGTTTGGTCGCAATATGTGCTGTATAGCGAATCTTGCTGCAAAGGAAATGGTTTAACACATACAAGCAGGACGTGTATTGACCCGGAGATATGGACCAGATAAGCATCCTCAGGCAATGTCAGTGAAAACATAGAATACTACAAATTTGACAGATGCACAATATTTTTTCTTTATTTTTAGAAAAATATGATATGGTGAGTGGTCACAACAATTAATTATGTTGATGTAAAACAAAACTAGAGAAAGTGAGCAGGGGCTCATGTATACCCCCTGCCGCTGCCTGGACCGACAAATAAAAACTTTAACATAAATTTTTAATTTGACCTTGACCTTGGACATGAAGGCCGCATGGGTGTGGTATGGAATAGAAAATATGGATGATGATACGGAAGTATATGAAGTTTGAAGTCAATCCGACTTACGTTGCTGAGATAATGGATACCCAAAAACATTAACGTGGACGGACGGAAGGACGGACGGAAGGACGGACGGACGGACAGTTTGTCTCTTGATATTGATTTTGAAAATATATATTTCCGAAAATGTTGTCAGGATTGATGGTCACCATGTGTTCTCATTTAGCCCAATATTAATCAGTGTCGATAGAATTGCTCCCACATCATGTGCAGTGGGAAGATCTAGACCAGGAGCCGATTTTATTAAAATCAGTTACCGTATGTACAAATCTAGCTTAGTGTACTTTGTGGGGAGTAATTTTCGATCTCTACAGAGCTATTTTAGTTTAATCAAATAAATTATTTTATAATCAAAGTAATGGTTGACATGATGTATTAAATAGTGTTTACTCCATTTTGAAATAGCAAATTTATCCCCCCCCCCTCCCCCACCCCTGAGACATCTGGAAATCTGATACATGTATAAAGAAACGAGTGCAGAGCACGAGTTTCTTTGTCGGATTGACAGATGTCAAGGGAAATAAATCCGGTATTTCAAAATGGCAGTGGAATAAATTGTATATTACATGCTCGTCGAAAAATGTGATAATTGCTCTTAGACCAGCTGATAACGTTGTCTAGGAGGAATTATGTCCTTCAAGGAAATAAATCCTTCCCGAATCCACCGTAAACCACTGGCTAGCATGTGATATATATTATTAAACAAATGATCAATTATTTTACATAGAAGTATAAGGAAATACTTATGTGATGTAACAATGGAATGGAGCACAAATAAATGAGCACAACCCAAAAGTAGCCATCAGTAGCCGATTTCACCAACATTTCGAAGTATACTTATCTAGCAAAGTAAACTTTCAATTAGGATAAATACAATACAACAAATAACTAGCAAAGAGCATGCTCCATGCTTTCTAAGCAACCAATAAAGACACGAAAATCAAGATCATGCTTTTATCAACATATAAAATCATTTCAGCAAGTTAAATATATAGAGAATAGTAGGTTAGTGCTGTGAATGGGAAACAATGACTGACAAGGCTTAGGAAACGGGATGGGCGAGGCTCTGCCAAGCACATCCCATTTCCGTGCTGCGCCAGATATTTTTTCCCATTCACAGCACTAACCTACTATTCTATTTATCCCGTCAACACATACAAATGGCTTTAAAATGCAAAAAAATAACCCCAACCACCGCACATATTCATATGCAGTGATTAGGTTGTATCGACAGAATTTCAAGAATGTTTCATGGCACCGTCACGGTGTTTCACAACACATACGCACTGCATTGACGGGATAAATAATCTTGATTGATTGATTGATTGATTGATTGATTGAATAGGGCACATATTTACTCAACAGTCCTAATTGATTTATTGACTGGTTGATTGGATTGTTGATTGATCGATTGACTTGTCGACTGATTGATTGTATGTGGTGTATGTTCATTCAACAGCTAGACCATATACAGACATGAATATTGTGACATGTATGGTGTGGTACGCGGGCACATCGTATTGGGCATTGAAATTAGAATATACGAAGTGTAGTCAAAATGTTCTAGGACTCAGTTCATATCTAAAGAACCATTTGGTCAAATCAGTCGTGAAATATGTCATTAGAAAGCTGGTTCATTTGTGCAAATGATAACATATCGGTTGCCATGAAGTAAGTCTCATAATTTTGTACAGTAGTCAATTTTCAACAGGCATCTATGCCGCCACGAAGCATTTTGACGTCAACTAACGTTATGTAATATCACTAAACGATTAATTAACATTGTTTCATTCGCTTTCAAAGGGCTGTCCGCACTGACATCCAATGATGTAAATAATTCTGATGTAGTAGAACTTGTATAGTTTCTGTATTTTGGCGCATGTTTGGTTACCTGTTATTTTCTATATTACGGTACAACAACACTTGATTATGTCCATCATGGATTAATAACCGGCATACAATTTCAATATACATGTGTAATAGATCTTGAATGCTAGTTCAACACTATGCCAGAATGCACACAAGTGAGCTGAAGTCACAATGCAACCAAACACAGAAATAACCACTGGACATTGCTCGGTCCATTTACGTTACGTCATAAATTTTGACTTTGCATTTCCTACAATACTTGAATCTGTTTTACATAATATGTTTGTTTTCTAACGAACAAAGTCAAACAATGGCCATTTATTTAATGGAAAGAGCAGTACAGTTGGAGTCCGGCACCATATTCTCCGTCCAACTATGAAACTCGAAACACAGCTATTTCATCAAACGCTGGGTTTTTCAACTGCTCCGTAGTGTCGTTATTTCGATGCCATAGTTACGCATTACGTGCGAACGGTTTATCGAAAAGTAGCAGTTGTACTTTTTATCAAGGAAGTCCGATAACTTTATATGCACATCGTATTTCTTGCACTACATCAATAATATCATTATCTGGTGCCAGACACCCTTACCATACCAGATCACTTGGCCCCTGTAGCCTATTTCACCAACATTGCAAAATATACTTACATGTATATAGCAAAGTATACTTTGAGGGAGAAATTTTCCATTTACAGATAAATTTATTAATTGTTATTACACTTAATTTATTACATTATCACAGCCATTTTGGCTGTGATAATGTAATAAATTCAGTATAATAATTCTGCATACTTTGAATCATCAAATATATGCAGTTGTTAGTTCTATATGACATAATGCATTTCGGGAAAAATAAATGATTACTCCCTCAAAGTATACTTTGCTAGAAAAGTACACTTTGTAATGTTGGTGAAATCGGCGACAGATCACTTGGCCCCAGATGTGAATCTAATGAGGAAAATGCATTGCGGAGGTGTGAATCCCAATACTGATGGATACTTCATTAAAGATACAAGTAAACTCCATTTAAAGATTGAGTGCAGTGTGACTAGACTTCTAGTTCACGAGAAATGCACATCACAGTGCACTATAGTCGACATCGCAGTTCACTATTGTGAACTCCGTAGTCAACTTTTGTTCACTTTGAAGTGCACATAACATGTGAGTCTGGCTCTGATATTACCTCCCTTATTGCATCGCCGTTTTCTACGACACTAATTTTGAATGCAAAAATAAATACTATTTGAAGTATTTATTTCGAAGATTTATTTCCGCATGAGCTCTGAATTTTTTGTCAATTTTCGACATTATTTATCGAATATATGCCTATTTTCACCATCATTCATGGAAAATATTGTATTTCTTCGAAATAAATACTTCAAATAGGTGGGGGAAAAAAACGGCGATACCATGGGGTAATTGCAGAGCAGAGCTACTATGCTAAGAGTATTTTCATTCGCTGGCAGTCAAAATGGTGACAATGACAGCCAGTTAGACAATGATAGCGTACCTTCCTGAGAGATATCCTTCCAGGGGGTGGGTGGGTACATGAAGGTGGCATTCTGGATCTGGTCGCTGATCTCTTCATCTTCGTTGAATGGGAATGTGCCACTTAAACTGTGTGGAAATATGATATATTTAACCCTTTCACCACTAAGTAACTGGAATGGAATTTGATACTTTAGTTTTGCAACCAATCCAAACGTCACAAAATTGATTTTCAGACTATTCCATTTATGAAAAGGGGGTGTTTTTGTTCTAACAATATGAAAATTACTTGCAAAAAGTGCAGATCCTGAGGAGACGCCTCGTCAAGAGCCGGCTCATCCGGATCTACACTGTTCGCCAATATGAAAGGGTCAATGATGTTCAATGGCCTGTCAACAGCTAAGGTCAATTTAGGCCGGGTTAACAGGGTCAAATCCCATATTTCACCTGTGTGTAAATAGATAAAATGATTGATGCATATATGCAGATTTATTGGAAATCTGCCTCTTTAATAGATTAATTGGTTGTAATCTTGAAGTGTATACATCTTAGTTATATTATATGCATCATGGATTCAAACAATTATCAAAAATGTATTGCTCATATTTTGAAATTCACACATTGTATCAACACTCATACAACATCAAAAACAATGTATGCAATATTTAAAGTCATTCAACCCTGACCTCAGATATGGTGAGCCACATGCGTGATTTATAAATTGAACATATGGATTATGTTAACTAGAACATAAAGTTTCATGTCAATCTTATATAAAAGGTTGCTATTAGACAACTGGAAATTTGAATATTGAAAGGAAAACGGTATAGCCTTAAGGGCGGTAAAATTATGTGCGATTTGCTATGACAAACTGGGGCTAGTATTTGATACATCCCTCGATAAGCACACACATCTACACACTGATCAAAGAACACATTACAATAAGTTGGTAGTTTGGCATCAACTTCAACTGACATGATTACGATATTGTGTCACGTACCTGACATAAATTACCACTCCAACTGACCACATGTCCAGAGATCTGTTGTACCCTTTGCTTTTCAACACCTCCGGTGCTGCAATGAAAATAAATTGCTCGTATGAGCTAAGTCTAACCCCATTTTTTCTGAAGAATCTTACATCGACTGTTCCATTTTATAGTATATGATGCTTGATAAAGCACAAACCCACGATTCCAATGTGTCAAAACTCGGGCCTTTATCAAGACCATGTCAGTTAGCTGTTAGAAGTGAAATTGAAAGTAAATGGGTTTAACATTCCTCCAACGGATAAGGTCATGTAGAGACGGTACCTCGGTTTTAAGTCTCATCCGAAAGGGATGGAAATACTATCAGAGCTCCAATGAAGGTGCGTAATTTGATCAACTTTGGGGAGACTTTCATTATTTCTTCGCCAAAATTGGCAAGTTGGGAGTGCTTTAGAATCGTCTCGATGAGTTTTGTATCTAAAGAGTATTATACCCCCACATTACAAATTCAATGCATATTTTACTTTTACCAATGTATTATTGATTATATTCCTTATTAAATAGGGAACAAATTATAAACAATAAAACAAAGTTGAACATTTGCTTATTTGAGCTGCAACGGTTTGCTTTTTGCAGCTCAACTAAGTAAATGTTCAACTTTATTACAGTATTTTCACTACTCAATTTGAAAATCAATGCGTATTTTCGCATTGCTGTGCGTATTTTGTACTGCCACTTTTGATAATCAATGCGTATTCATTCAGCTAAGATAAGTGCGTAAATACGCCAATACGTACCTTATCTGGAGCTCTGCAGTGAAGTGGTCATACTTACCAAGATAGGCTGGGGTTCCAACCACGGACCTTCTGAAAGACTTCTCGCCAATGATGCGGGCAAATCCGAAATCACAAAGCTTCACCTGTCACAGACAATCACTCGTGATTAATTGATTGGTGTTTTATGTCCATTTAACAGCATGGCTATATAAAGTGAAGTAGAATATGTTTTATTGCATTTTGGACAGGCATGAGGAAGTGAAAGTGGGTGGGTTTAATGTCCCAGCAACAGGTAAGGTCACATAGAGACGGGACCACAGTTTAAAGTCTCATCAGACAGACCAGTGCGACAGCCCTTCCAGCAGTGAAAAAAATATATAGGATTTTTTTTCAAAAAAATATAGGACACTATATCTGGCCTCCCAACACCCCTTCTAGCCAGCCGCGTCCCACCACAAATCATTTATTTGTGCAAATAAGTAATTTATCTTAACTTATTACATTAAAAAAGGGATTTTTGAAAAACAATTAAGAATGAATTGGCACACATCATGGTACTACATAAATTAATTTTGTTGAAATGATGTCAACATCACATTAATAAATACTTATGGATGTCCTTTAAATTGCATGATGAATTTAGTGCAACAAATTTAACAAAAAAGTTCTATTTTAACCAAAGAAAAAGCAACCTTTTGCTTACCCAAAAAATGTATAGGAATTATAGGAATTTTGCCCAAAATATAGGATATTATAGGACATTTTGAAAAAGTCTGAAAAATATAGGAATCATAGGAATTATAGGACCGCTGGAAGGGCTGGACTGGGATGGAAATACTATTTGAGTATTGAGGATTGAACTCACAACCTCCGCTATTGAAGTCCAATGCCATATCCCCTAGGCTTTTGTTTCAGCTTATATTTAAGGGTGGGAATTGGCGCGAACACCTTCCATACCTGTAGCCTGTTTTACCAACATTGCAAACATACCTGTAGCCTGTTTTACCAACATTGCAAACATACCTGTAGCCTGTTTTACCAACATTGCAAACATACCTGTAGCCTGTTTTACCAACATTGCAAACATACCTGTAGCCTGTTTCACCAACATTGCAAACTATACTTATCTAGCAAAGTATACTTTGAGGAAGAAATTTTCAATTTAAGGATAAATTTATTAATTTTTATTATACTGAATTTATTACATTATCATGTAATACATTCAGTATAATAATTCTGCATACTTTTAATCATCAAATATATGTAATAAATTCAGTATAATAATTCTGCATACTTTTAATCATCAAATATATGCAGTCGTTAGTTCTATATGAAATAATGCATTTCGGGAAAAATATATGATTACTCCCTCAAAGTATACTTTGCTACATAAGTATACTTTGGAATTTTGATGAAACTGGCTACAGGTATCCCATAGGTCACGGCCCATCCCTATAAAGATACAAGGGAACACAGAATAGAAGTGTCAGGACATTTCAGATGTAGTATCCTTCGGTAGTTTTTCAATCGAAAAAAAAGCTATACCAACATTAGATAGAGCCCTAATGTCTTGGGAGACAATGTTCCCCGAGGAGAGATGATCACCAATATCTCCCTCAGCAAAGGTTAACAGTCATATGTGGCTGTGACTGGAGAAATGGGGCTTATGGGATTTGTGACTAGAGTAGCTCCTGATCAAATAGCACACTTTGTAGTATAGCCTGATAAAGATCTATATTGCTTGCTAGAAGCACGACCGCTGTTACATTAGCAATACAGGCTTCTATAGCTGTAACGAGCCGTCTCATCAGGATCTGCACTTTTTTCAATTAATTTTCATATTTTTTATGTGGCTGTGACTGGAGAAATGGGACATACGGGATTTGTGACCAGTGTAGCTCCTGATCAAATAACATACTCTTGTAGCCTGATAAAAATCTATACAGCCTGTTAGAAGCTTGACGCGTGTTTCATTGATGAAATTGCGAACAATGCAGATCCTGATCAGACTGGAGGTGAAAAGGCTGTTCTGGATATACACTGGTCACAAAACCTATAAGCCCCATTTCTCTGGTTACAACCACATATAATATCTAGCGTTGTTGCACTGACCTGACGGAATGCCGTTTATGATTATGCCACTTATGGCTTTTCGGACCAGGTAAATCCAGATCAGACTGTGCATCTACATAGTCTGATCGGGATATGCACTGTTCACAAGTTCACCAATGTTTCTAACAAGCAATATAGATCTTTATCCGGCTATTTGATCTGGATCTACACTGGTCGTAAATCCCATAAACCGCATTTATCTGGCCACATACATCAAGCTCTGTGGCACTGACCTGAGGGAATGCCGTTTCCGATGACAGAAGAACGTTTTCTGGCTTCAGATCACAGTGCACGATATGCTTCGAGTGCAAATGCTTCAAGGCAACCAGAATCTGAAAATAATTGAATGGGGTTAAACGTCCCAGCAACATATAGGGCCATATAGGGACTGGACCACAGTTTAAGTCTCATCCAACAGACCAGGTTCAGGGTATAATACATGACTTCAATAGTGAAGGATGTGAACTGACAACCTTCACTATTGCAGTCCTGTATTATACCCTGAACCACGGCCCATCCCTAGAAACTAGAATCTGAAAACACACAGGCATTATTATTGTAATGTAATAACAATTTATTTTGTTCAAATAGCATTTAATTTTGTTTTGCTGCCATAACATTTACTTTTGTTGACATTTTGTTTTGTTTTGCTGACATAAAATGTTGTTTTTCTCTGACATGACTGTTGTTTTGCTCCGACATAATATTTGTTTTGCTTTGACATGACATTTCGTTTTTTGTTAACATCTTGTTTAGCCGACATAAAATTTGAATATAATTCAAATATTTTAGAATTCATGAAGTGAAGAAAACGTGAAGTGCTTAGCCCTTACTACGCTGAATTAAATGTTGTCATCTGCTGGAAATGTTTTATTTTCAATATTTCTCGACAAAAACCTGTTCTGACAGCACATAAGAATCGTCTCCAGTGGAGACGATTCTCATGTGCTGTCAAAACAAGTTTTTTGTTAAGAATTAAAGCAAAAATGAAAAACAGCAAACGGCAATTTCCGTCTCCTGCGTAGGAAGTTTGAACATCCCAGCAGCAGACAAGGTGATGTAGGGACAGATGCAGCGACGAATACCACACAATGTATAACTGAGACATCATCCGAGTAGTTTACCTGAGAGACAAGATACTTGGTGACACGTTCACTGAGACGACCGCGGGGACACGAGAGAATCATCTCCAGCATGTCGCCCTTCAGCTTCTCCATCACCACAAATATCTACAAATATACAGTGGATGTGACTGGAGAAATGGGGCTTATGGGATTTGTGGCCAGTATAGCTCCTGATCGAATAGCAAACATATTTTGGAAATCACCTCTGAAACATAGCCATGTGGACTGGTAATGACTCAAGAAGTTAGATTTCGAAAATCGCTCCGGAAATTGTCATGCGGCCGTGACAAAAACTAAATTCTGGCGAAATATAAAGAATCTGTGGTAAATAAATACGTTATTGTGATTCTAGACAGTCAACATGGTGTCATATTGCCTGTCTGAAGCTATATTTCCCCTCGACACGTATACAATGTGTGTTATTTATCCTCATGATGCAGCCTGATCATGATCAGACACTAAGCTAATCAATCCTCACTAGCAGTCTTGATAATAATAATTAAAAAAAACATAAAAAACTTGGAACAATTTTGCCTCACAAGGTGAACACAAGTCCTCAGTGACATTGACCTTGGGTGGTCGGATGTGGGTCGGATGCAAAACAAAGCACCATCCCTAGACACACATAGGCCAAATATGATCATAATCAGTGAAGCGGTTCATAAGTTATTGAAAAATGAAAGGTATTACTAACATACACATGCACGTACGTGGACTAACGCTATATCCCCTCTTGCCTATCGGCTAGGGGATAATAATGTAGAAGTACACGGGACATTCTTTACGTCACACACAAATTTACATTATTTTCGGTGAAGAAAATATTTAAAGTCAGAATTTCACTCGCATTCTGGCTTTGCAACCCAGCTATGTGATTGTAATATAAATGTACTCAAATTTCATTCAATAGCCAATGTAACTGTCTGAATTTGGAGCTCAGTTAATGTACACATGCTCAGATTTTCAATGAAGGGCCCAGATCTGGGGGCCATTTCACTAAACTTTGTACGACTAAAATGTTAGTAAGTACAAAATTATGAGTCTGTAAATTTCACATTAGCAATGTTTTCTTGTAAACAATTATTGGATTTACATTTATTGAGCATAGGCTGCGTTTGCAGCCTATGCTCAATAAATGTAAATCCATCAATTTAAATTTCAAGACGATCCTAAATTTGCACTTACGAATATCTTAGGCGTACGGGCCCTAGATACGCTTATCCATTCCACATAACTTGATCATTGTCTGTATTGTTAACATTTTTTGATAGTTCACGAATCATACAAGGAATGTTTCTTAAGAATAAGAAAAATACTGACAAGCACTGTGGATCTGGATGAGAGCTGGCACATGGTGATCTATTGTGTTGCAAATGTTGGCTTTACGGTCTGTAAGGTGGAAATTGTTAACAAACTCAATGCTTCAGTGCATGAGGATTTTTAACTTACACGTTCGGGAGTTTCAAACATTTTCTCGAGATTCACGACACCGTGATGGTGGAGATTCTGAAATGAGGATCAAACGAAGATTGAGGAAACTTTACACAGAGGAAATTACAGGAGTGATGATTTAATACACTATTTATTAAACAACTTCACTGATTTCGTATTAACCCTTTCAACACCAAGTAACTTAATAGGATGTTCCATGCCAATGTTTCACGCTATTTCATTAATTTTGTTCATTCAAATTATCCCATTCTTCTAAAAGGGTAATCTGTACGCCGTTTAAAATTATTAACAAACAGTGGAGATCCTGATGAGACGGCTCGTTACAAGCCGGCTCATCTGGATCTGCACTGTTTGCAAACATTGTCTACATAGAGGTCTGTGGTGTTGAAAGGGTTAAGAAACAAGGCTGAAATAAGAAACAACGATTGAACACAAAATTTTACATACAATATATTACATGAATATTTTAATATGCTATTTATTATTAAACAGGTTGAAACTAGAGCAAGTGAGCAGGGCTTACTAATACAAACGCAAAGTGAACATGTCTATGGGGATTTAACATGAGGAAATTTTTTGAATTTCAGAAATACTGGACCGATTTTAAAAAGTTAACTTTTTTCTTCTTAGTTAAATCATTTCCAAGCTATCTAGCTAGGTTTCAGAGTCAATTTCCAAATTATTTTTTTTGGCTCCTCCCCCAGCTTCTCCACCTCGTTTTCCCCCATGTTAAATTCCCATAGACAAATCAATTTTTCATAATAAAATAAATATTTTCCAAATTTCACGAAATAAAAAGAAGGCTAATTCTTAAATTTTTATAAAATTTAATATTATCAAAAAGAATATTGTTTTTGTATTGTTTACATGGCCGTACAATTTGGGCAGGTTTTGTGAAACAGACAGCAGTTTTATAAACAGGTTACTAAACTTGGAAATCAAGTTCAGTAACGTAATAACAAGATTCGTCTATACCTGTAAGATCGAGACTTCATTTTTGAGTTGCGCCTCCTGCTTCGTGGGGAATCTCATTTTGTCGATGACCTTGATTGCTACTTCGTCATTTGTCTGTCGATGTTTACCTGCAACAAAATATAGTTGATTATAGGAATGAATGGCCTTTTTGTGGAATTTATCGGGGTATAAACTTGGAAAAGTCACGGGAATACTGGACGAAGACCGGAAGGCCTCGTCCAGTATTCCCGCGACTTTTCCAAGTTTATATCCCCGATAAATTCCACAAAAAGGCCATTCATTCCTTATAATTCCAGCATTTGAAATAAATTCATCAAGAAAATGTGTTTATTTTCCGTTTTCTTAAGAATTATTTTAACTGCGCCTGACGGTTACGGAAAGTAGTTCGGCATGGAGTTTACTGGGATATAAATTTTGGACGGAGACTTGCAACGGACCAATCAAATGTTAGGGAATTGTGTAAATATTTTTGTGCTGGAATTATTGATTGAATGGAAAGTTGGGTGCGTTAAACAACAAGGTTACATAGATTGGAAGTGCCTGGATTAGGAAGGATTGTGTGTTCAACAAAAACAAAATATCCTGTATTGAAAACATAATATGTGTATCTTGATCTGGTTCCACGTTTTTATTATCACATCAAATTACTTACAGTCAAGTCGGTTAAGATCTGTCACACCTAGACGTTGAGCTATTAGGTACACAATAACACAAAATGCAAATATTAAAAATGACCAGCAGCGGGAGGTAAATAATCAGAAGATTTTGAAAATAAGAAACAAGTGTAGCAAATTTGGTTAAGATCCACCAACTACAATTGTGAGGAGCTACTGCATGTACATGATGTACAAGCTGTGTCATACAAAGATCCACCAACTACAATTGTGAGGAGCTACTGCATGTACAAGCTGTGTCATACAAAGATCCACCAACTACCATTGTTGAGGAGCTACTGCATGTACAAGCTGTGTCATACAAAGATCCACCAACTACAATTGTGAGGAGCTACTGCATGTACAAGCTGTGTCATACAAAGATCCACCAACTACAATTGTGAGGAGCTACTGCATGTACAAGCTGTGTCATACAAAGATCCACCAACTACAATTGTGAGGAGCTACTGCATGTACAAGCTGTGTCATACAAAGATCCACCAACTACAATTGTGAGGAGCTACTGCATGTACAAGCTGTGTCATACAAAGATCCACCAACTACCATTGTTGAGGAGCTACTGCCTGTACAAGCTGTGTCATACAAAGATCCACCAACTACCATTGTGAGGAGCTACTGCCTGTACAAGCTGTGTCATACAAAGATCCACCAACTACCATTGTTGAGGAGCTACTGCCTGTACAAGCTGTGTCATACAAAGATCCACCAACTACCATTGTGAGGAGCTACTGCCTGTACAAGCTGTGTCATACAAAGAGAAAACAAATAACGGCCTTTTTATCAAATGAGTATATAAATGATTTATGTTTTTATGTAGTTAGTTTGCTTCAAGCTTACCTCCGTAGACAATTCCGAACTGTCCCGATCCAAGTACATCATCGGGGAATATCTGATACAGCTGACTGATATCCTGCAACAAAACACAACTGTGTGATTGATTGATTGATTGATTGGTCATGTTGTTAGAAGTATGGCAGATATTCCACCAAGGCAATGGCAAACAATCCCAACCCTAGTATACACAGGGAATATCATTCTGCTGATATGCTTCATTTATAAACAGCATTGATTGATTGATTGGATAGTGATTGCTCGAATGATTGATTAATTTGGTGACAATAGAAGGGCAGAAAGCCGGCATGATATATTTGTTGATAGATTGATTTGATTTCTTGGTGTTTAACGGCCTATCAACAGCTCAGGTCATTTAAGGCAAGGCCAACGGGTTCAATCTCGTATTTAACCTGCTGCATTGGGGAAAATATCCCAACATCAGAATGGAATATTTACATTAAAAAAAATAGATATTCACCGCTGAAATTAGAATAACCTGACCTGGTGCCAGGTTCCCCTAAGAGTAACAGGATTACAAATAATCATATACTCACATAATGGGTATAACCAGATTCAACTGTCACATACAAAAATGCCAAAGACGTACGTGAGGGCCAAACCTGCCGGGATTCTGGTAAGGATGAACCCTGATCGTTAAATTACCCATCGTGTGCTCCAGCCAGCCACCCACGGTTTCATTTTTGTTCAACAGCTAGGTCATATAGAGATGGAAATGTTTCAGAAACATAAATCTGGATGTAACTGGAGAAATGGGGCTTATCGGATTTCTGACCAGTGTAGATCTTGATCAAAAATCACACTTCTGTAGCCTGATAACGAACAATCTATGCTGCTTGTTAGAAGCTTGACGGGCATTTCATTGATGGAATGGCGAGCAGTGTAGATCCTGATCAGACTGCGGATGCACAGGTTGATCTGGATCAGCACTGGTCGTAAAACACATAAGCCCCATTTCTCCACTTCTCCAGTGATAAATATGTCCAGGAGGACTGGGACCAGTACTAGAGATGTTTCTTGTCACAGCAGGCTGTGACAAAACAGTTTATCCTTTCTTATTAAAACTACATGTTATTATCAAGCTGTCAACTATTTAAATAACCAATATTGTCCTTAAAACAGAATTAGGCTGAAAATTGTTACAAAAGCAGGAAAAATTATGTGAAAAATCATAATTCCCGGGGAAAATCATATTTCCCGGTATTTCCCACTTTTGAGAGCCAACCCTGGTTTCTATCCACACCCAGTGTCTTACCTGTGCTTCGTCCTGCACCGATGCTTTATTCTTTGGAGAATCTGTGGGGAGAAAACAAAATATAAAGTACCACCCTTTCTATGTATTATCCCCATTGTTCGATTTGATTTGATTTAACCCTTTCAACACCACAGGCCTGTACAGTGGCATGGGCAAAAAATGTAGATCAAGATGAGCCGGCTCGTGACGAGCCGTCTCATCAGGATCTGCATTTTTTGCAAGTAATTTTCATATTTTTAAGAACAAAAACAACCCCTTTTCATAAATGGACTAGTCTGAAAATCATTTTGTGACGATCGAATTGGTTGCAAAATTAACATATCACAAACCATTCCAGTTATTTAGGGGTGAAAGAGTTAATGGTGTTTAATGGCCTATCAACAGCTAAGGTCATTTTAGGCCGGGTTAACGGGGATCGATCCCATGTTACCTGTTGTGATGGGGGATAAATTCTAAAATCATAACTGAATATTTACAGAAAAAAAACAACATATTCAGCCAGGTCCTCAACACACCAGTGTCACTTAGCCCCACTCACAAAAAGTAATAGGACTAGTACTAATCCTATCCCCCTTTGTTGAATGGCCGAGATAATTGGCCATCTGTATGCATGGTTAACTACTACATTCTATCCTCTGTTCTCTGTCAAACGGCACAAGAGATAAAACTGGCTGATTGCTTGTGCATATGAAACTCCATGTGCCATATAGGATAAAGTAACGAGAGAATGTTCACATGTTATAAATACATATAGGCTATAGCCCATCGCATGTACAAATCAATTATGTTTGAATTAAATGATGATCAGGCAGACAATGGATCCTTAAAGGCTTTAAAGCAAATGTAATTTAAAAACATTAACATTAACACAGACGGACGGACAAACACATACACACAAATGGACGTCATTGTGATCATCGTGTCTTGCTTTCCACAAGAGGGCTTGATAATAACCACTTTATAATTTAGGGAACAGTCCAAAAATTAACATGAAACTACGCACGAGTAACTCTCTGTAAATATGTTCAGCTGTGCAATAGTCAAAAGACAATGTGTCAGATATGAAATTCACAACAATGAGTCGACACACAACCAATAATAGCACCTTATGTGCAAATATCATTTATCAGGTAACTCGCCTGCATGGACTGAATATATGTTGACTGATAACTGATTGTTGTATCCTGCACCGACTAGATACGCCCATCTGGGTAACAACTGCTTTCTGACGTACCATTGGTCAAATACACCGAGAGTGACGTCAGTGTAATGACACAACATAAACTAGTCTGCATCCTAGTCAATGAAAACCTTATTATATTTGCCAATCCTCTCGCATAAAACAGTACCTGATAAATAGAATACCATGCTAGAGTCTTTCACTATCAATTTGATCACGCTTGGCTCAGAAACAGTAGAAATTCCTCAGCAAGTCGAGCAGTTCCTACATGTTTCCTAGCCTTGTCGGATAGATTTATTTATACCACAACCATTGCTCCATGTAGTGTAATAAAGGGGATTGAATAAATGTTATTTATATCTGAAGTAGCCTAATATACATGAAGTGTCGTTTTGCCTTTATAACGACAAGAATATGCCCATTATGATTTTAATGCGCATTATGACAACTGTGAAGTATAAAGCCAGCCAATATTGAAGCCAATCGTAAATATAAAGAGATTTAATCAGATACAATACCGAAGCTACCTAGCGTGGGCGTCGCCATTTTGCTTTGAATAATATTTTTGCTCCTATAATACAGTTCCTGGAAAATGCATGGCCAGTGGTTATAGATTATCTCCTATAATACAGTTCCTGGAAAATGCACGGCCAGTGGTTATATATTACCTCCTATAATATAGTTCCTGGAAAATGCACGGCCAGTGGTTATATATTACCTCCTATAATACAGTTCCTGGAAAATGCACGGCCAGTGATTATAGATTACCTCCTATAATACAGTTCCTGGAAAATGCACGGCCAGTGGTTATAGATTATCTCCTATAATACAGTTCCTGGAAAATGCACGGCCAGTGGTTATATATTACCTCCTATAATACAGTTCCTGGAAAATGCACGGCCAGTGATTATAGATTACCTCCTATAATACAGTTCCTGGAAAATGCACGGCCAGTGGTTATAGATTATCTGCTATAATACAGTTCAGTTCTGGAAAATGCACGGCCAGTGGTTATAGATTACCTCCTATAATACAGTTCCTGGAAAATGCACGGCCAGTGGTTATAGATTATCTGCTATAATACAGTTCCTGGAAAATGCACGGCCAGTGATTATAGATTACCTCCTATAATACAGTTCCTGGAAAATGCACGGCCAGTGGTTATAGATTATCTCCTATAATACAGTTCCTGGAAAATGCACGGCCAGTGGTTATAGATTATCTCCTATAATACAGTTCCTGGAAAATGCACGGCCAGTGGTTATATATTACCTCCTATAATACAGTTCCTGGAAAATGCACGGACCAGTGATTATAGATTACCTCCTATAATACGTTCCTGGAAAATGCACGGCCAGTGGTTATAGATTATCTGCTATAATACAGTTCCTGGAAAATGCACGGCCAGTGATTATAGATGTAGTGTAATAAAGGGGATTGAATAAATGTTATTTATATCTGAAGTAGCCTAATATATATGAAGTGTCGTTTTGCCTTTATAACGACAAGAATATGTCCATTAGGATTTTAATGCGCATTATAACAAATGTGAAGTATAAAGCCAGCCAATATTGAAGCCAATCGTAAATAAAGAGATTTAATCAGATATAATACCGAAGCTACCTAGCGTGGGCGTCGCCATTTTGCTTTGAGTGAGTGAGTGAATATGGTTTAACGTCCCCAGCCTTTTTCTTTAGACTAGAGGTACAAGCCTTCTTGGAGTCTACACGCAGACGGGTCAACGGGGTCGAGTCCCGTATCCACCTGTCCAAGGGGGGTAAATCCCAACTTCAGAACTCAATATTTACAATCAAAATATATATTCAGTCCTGAAATTAGAACAACCTGATCTGGTGCCAGGCCCTCGCCACACCAGCATCATTTATCCCATCCCCTAAAAGTAATAGGATTAGCGCTAATCTTACTTTTATATATGGGGCATAGCCCGGCTCAACTCTCACATACAAGAAAGCCAAAAAATGTACATTGAAGCCAATCGTAAATAAAGAGATTTAATCAGATATAATACCGAAGCTACATAGCGTGGGCGTCGCCATTTTGCTTTGAATGACGTCGCTAGATTTGTGACGTATTATGAGGGAATGACGTCACGCACGTTCAAACAAGTAAGTGCAGTATGCGGTATAAATTGAATACATGATTAGTGCCGTCGAATATAAACTATATTCGGTTTCGCCCCGACAACTTTATCTAAAGCTCGCCCCAATAAAGCTGTCCAAGGCTCAACCGAATATATTTTATATTCGACGGCACTAACCATGTATTTACCATATCCAAGGACACTTGAATGGTATTCTCTAGGTATAAAATACAACATCAATGATCCGCCGAGAGAAAATGGGATAACAATTTTGTACCTTCTCACATCTGCGTAATTTCATTAAATACATTTACAAAATTTACAATATTTTTCATAAATAAAGTCAAAAGATGACAAAATTATCCAAGTAGATGTGGAATTCTATGTACTCTGATAATTTCGTCAACTTTTGACGCCATTTATGGAAAATATTGTAAATGTATTTAATGAAATTACGCAGATAATGTGCTGATGAAATCAGTAAACTTGTTTAATAAATAGGAAATTACAGCGGAACCTCTTAGTTGGGTGTCTGGCTTAGAGAGATTCCACCATGAAAAGAAATTAACTTATGGTTGTATACCCTTTTGTGAGTGAGCCGTATATACCAATCGTTGTCTGTCAGTGAATGCTTGCAGAATATCAGACCGCAAGACAGACAACCTGACCAACGTCGGCGAATAACGTAAGCCGATGGTATAAACAATAAATTGCTGGAGCTCGGCCAAATAGATCAGAAATAGATCTGGGGGCTGTTAAACTTCATACGACTAAAATGTTCGTAAGTGCAAATTTAGGATCCTCTGGAAATTTCAATTGATGGATTTACATTTATTGAGCATAGGCTGCATATGCAGCCTATGCTCAATAAATGTAAATCCAATAATTGTTCACAAGAAAACATTTTTAATTAGTCGTACAAATTTAGTGAAACCGCCCCTGGAGCCAGTAAAAAATATGCAACGACCACAATAAGCAAGGTAAAAGGAGGGTGTGGGATTACGTGGTTTCCGAATAAAACGCGGCTGTGACCGGAGAAATTGGGCTTATGGGATTTGTAACCAGTGGAGCTCCTGAATGAAATAGCACACTCTCGTGGCCTGATAATGATCAATATTGCTTGTTCGAAGCATGACAGATGTTTCATTGATGGAATAGCCAAGTATGTAGGTGCGACTGTGCAGATGCATTAGTCGCAAATTTCACTGTCACAAATGTTTGGCGTCAGTTTCACAGAAATTTTTTGATTACAGTGCAACATATTTGATGAGGACGGTGAATCAAAGAAGATAATTTAATCACCGTCCGGCAAATAATACAGATTACTATGTGATATCACAAGACTGTGACCTGATCAGGACCTACACTGGTCAGACATTTAAGCCTGGTTTTGTCAGATTGTCATAGGATTCTCAAACCATGTGATCCCGCACCCTGATAAGGAAACAGGTCGCCGGACGAGAAAAGGGATCTTACGATGTGTGTGACTGATTGGCATTAAATGAGGTTTTACATCCGTTCAACAACGACATCCGTTCAACAACGTGTTCAAAAAGCATTGACGCAGCTCCATTGATATTATTTTAGTTTTGTTGAAAAATGCTGCGAAACTGCCCAATTCTAATGGAATGGGTCATATTTATAAAATAGAAAAAACAAACTGACTAGTCATATACATGTATACCAAGAAATTCAGTTCTCAAAATGATCTAAACAAAGCTATGTTTAACCCCATAGTATTTCATGACATTTCGTCAAATAATTTGAATGACATCAATTTTGATATTTTTGGGATTTAATAATATATTTAACCCTTTCAACACCACAGGCCTGTATAGTGGTATAAGCAACAAGAGTGCCGAAGGTCACAATATACGCCCGTCGAGGCAATGACAGTCAACAAGGGGAGATAACTCATCTTGACGTGATAAACATGTAAACCAAATTTGGTTACGATCCGTCAAGTAGAACTTGAGTTATTGCGTGGACAAGGATACAGAGTGCGAAAATTAAAAATGGACGCCAAGGCGAGATAAGTCTTCAGAAATTTTTAAACATCAATAGGCTTCTTCGTCTTGCCGTGATAAACATGTACACCAAATTTGGTTACAAGCGGTGAAGTAGAACTGGAGTTATTGTGTGGACAAGGAAACAGAGCGCGAACATTAAAAATGGCCGCCAAGGGGAGATAAGTCATCGGAAGTTTATCAAAATCAATAGGCTTCTTCGTCTAGCCATGATAAACATGTATACCGAATTTGGTTACGAGCGGTGAAGTAGAACTTGAGTTATTGCGTGGACAAGGATACAGAGTGCAAACAATAAAAATGGCCGCCAAGGGGAGATAAGTCATGGGAAATTTTTGAAAATCAATAAGCTTCTTCGGCTTGCCGTGATAAACATGTATACCAAATTTATTTACAATCCGTTAAGTAGAACTCTAGTTATTGCGTGGACAAGCTGTGCCCGCCCGCCAGCCGCCCGCCTGCCCGTACAAGATGAATCAGGATCTGCACTTTTTGCAAGTAATTTTCTTATTTTTTAGAACAAAAACACCCCCTTTTCATAAATGGACTAGTCTGAAAATCATTTTGTGATGATTGGATTCGTCCGGAAATTATAAAAATCCATTCCAGTTACTTAGGGGTGAAAGAGTTAATGACCAAAAGTAACTATATATTACATAAACAGCTATAAGTCACACACATATATCCTAATCCCAATTCCTCAGCCGGCGACCAAACCACAACAGAAACCATGCATACATGGTACACCATTAACAGCGGGCGTTGTACCGCGATTCACGCTCGACGTGGGCGTCACCGGCATCAGGGCCTGGCGAATTGCGTGCTCCCAGTGGCGGGCCTGTTCCAGCCCCTTCCCGCTCTCCTTGGACACGACCAGACTGCCCTCCGGGGCGCCACAGAACGGGTCCTCGCCCACGTAGTACATGGTGGTGGCCACACGAATTACAAACACGTGAGGGGCGCGCAGGAACTCCGCGCTCGGGTCGATTTTGAATGAGTCGACGCCGAGAATGTTGCTCAGGATTATTTCCTGGAAAGTGCATGGTCGGTGAAAGCTCTGTAAACCGGACACCCTGGGAGGTGAGGTCCCCAGGGTGTCTGGTTTATAGAGGTTTCACTGTAATTCACATATATCATATTATCTCCTATTATACAGTTCCTGGAAAATGCATGGCCAGTGGTTATATATTATCTCCTATTATACAGTTCCTGGAAAATGCACGGCCAGTGGTTATAGATTATCTCCTATAATACAGTTCCAGGAAAATGAATGGCCAGTGGTTATAGATTATCTCCTATAATACAGTTCCTGGAAAATGCACGGCCAGTGGTTATAGATTATCTCCTATAATATAGTTCCTGGAAAATGCACGGCCAGTCGTTATAGATTATCTCCTATAATACAGTTCCTGGAAAATGCATGGCCAGTGGTTATAGATTATCTCCTAGTATACAGTTCCTGGAAAATGCACGGCCAGTGGTTATAGATTATCTCCTATAATACAGTTCCAGGAAAATGCATGGCCAGTGGTTATAGATTATCTCCTATAATAGTTCCTGGAAAATGCACGGCCAGTGGTTATAGATTATCTCCTATAATACAGTTCCAGGAAAATGCATGGCCAGTGGTTATAGATTATCTCCTATAAAATAGTTCCTGGAAAATGCACGGCCAGTGGTTATAGATTATCTCCTATTATACAGTTCCTGGAAAATGCACGGCCAGTGGTTATAAATTATCTCCTATTATACAGTTCCTGGAAAATGCACAGCCAGTGGTTATAGATTATCTCCTATTATACAGTTCCTGGAAAATGCACGGCCAGTGGTTATAGATTACCTCCTATAATACAGTTCCTGGAAAATGCACGGCCAGTGGTTATAGATTATCTCCTATTATACAGTTCCTGGAAAATGCACGGCCAGTGGTTATAGATTATCTCCTATAATACAGTTCCTGGAAAATGCACGGCCAGTGGTTATAGATTATCTCCTATTATACAGTTCCTGGAAAATGCACGGCCAGTGGTTATAGATTATCTCCTATTATACAGTTTCTGGAAAATGCACGGCCAGTGGTTATAGATTATCTCCTATAATACAGTTCCTGGAAAATGCACGGCCAGTGGTTATAGATTACCTCCTATAATACAGTTCCTGGAAAATGCACGGCCAGTGGTTATAGATTACCTCCTATAATACAGTTCCTGGAAAATGCACAGCCAGTGGTTATAGATTACCTCCTATAATACAGTTCCTGGAAAATGCACGGCCAGTGGTTATAGATTATCTCCTATAATACAGTTCCTGGAAAATGCACGGCCAGTGGTTATAGATTATCTCCTATTATACAGTTCCTGGAAAATGCACAGCCAGTGGTTATAGATTATCTCCTATTATACAGTTTCTGGAAAATGCACGGCCAGTGGTTACATATTATCTCCTATATACAGCCATTATAGTTCCTGGAAAATGCACGCCAGTGGTTATATATTATCTCCTATTATACAGTTCCTGGAAAATGCATGGCCAGTGGTTATAGATTATCTCCTATAATACAGTTCCTGGAAAATGCACAGCCAGTGGTTATAGATTATCTCCTATTATACAGTTCCTAGAAAATGCATGCCAGTGGGCATAAATTATTTCTTGGAAAATGTATGGTCACTGGATATATATCATTTACTGGAAAATGCATGGCCAATGGTTATAGATTATTTCCTGGAAAATGCATGGCCAATGGTTATAGATTATTTCCTGGAAAATGCATGGCCAGTGGTTATATATTATTTCTTGGAAAATATGGCCACTGGTTATATATTATTTCCTGGAAAATGTATGGTCATTGGTTATATATTATTTTCTGGAAAATGTATGGCCCCTGGTGATATATTATTTCCTGGAAAATGTATGGCCATTTGGTTTATATTATTTTCTGGAAATTGCATGACCGTTGGTTATATATTATTTCATGGAAAATGTATGGCCATTGGTTTATATTATTTCCTGGAAAATCTATGGCAATTGGTTATATATTATTTCATGGAAAATGTATGGCCATTTGGTTTATATTATTTCCTGGAAAATGATTGGCCATTGGTTTATATTATTTCCTGGAAAATGAATGGCCATTGGTTTATATTATTTCCTGGGAAATGTATGGCCATTGTTTTATATTATTTCCTGGAAAGAGCCATTGGTTATATATTATTTCCTGGAAAATGTATGGCCATTGGTTTATATTATTTCCTGGAAAATGTATGGCCATTGGTAAAATATTATTTCCTGGAAAATGCATGGCCAGTGGTTATAACTGCAGGGCTGGTGGTTATAAATATTTCCTGGAAATCCATGGCCGGTGGTATAGAATATTTCCTGGAAATACCGGTGGTATAGAATATTTCCTGGAAATACCGGTGGTATAGAATATTTCCTGGAAATACCGGTGGTATAGAATATTTCCTGGAAATCCATGGCCGGTGGTATAGAATATTTCCTGGAAATCCATGGCCGGTGGTATAGAATATTTCCTGGAAATACCGGTGGTATAGGATATTTTCTGGAAATGCATGGCTTGTGGTTATAGAATATTAGTTATAATTTCTGGAAAATGCATGGCAGCATTGGCCTGTGGTTACAGTGAAACATCTGTGGGTGGTGCCCAGGGTGTCAGGTTTACAGAAGGTTGACTGTATTTCGTAGCCTATTTCATCAACATTGCAAAGTATACTTTGTGGGAGTAATTTTAATTTTTAGGATAAATTTATTATTTTTTATTATACTGAATTTATTACATTATCACAGCCATTTTGGCTGTGATAATGTAATACATTCAGTATAATAATTCTGCATACTTTTAATCATCCAATATATGCAGTTGTTAGTTCTATATGAAATAATGCATTTCGGGAAAAATAAATGATTACTCCCTCAAAGTATACTTTGCTAGAAAAGTATACTTTGCAATGTTGGTGAAATGGGCTACAGATATATACAAGCACATCAAGGTCTCTGGGTCGATTTAAGCACCAAGACTACAGCTCAAGAATATTTTTAATACAAATAATCGACTTACCTTGTGATACTGACTATTTTTGTCGTCGTGGAACATTGTGATGGATTTTGAGTCCAGCTTCCAGTAGTGGCGACGGCGCTGTGATAGCAAAAATACAGATTAGCAGGTGAAATGGTTCTAACATCCCAACAACAGATTATAACAGACAAGCCATGTGATTTTGTTCCTAAGAAGATATGCGATTTTTCATATAAAGTATTTACAGAAACTGTGATATCTTCTGTAAATGGTGCCGAAAGCTGATAAAACTTTCATAGCAAATGCGGAATTCTCTGAACGTTTCGTTGACTTTCGACATAATTTAAGGAAAATATCTTTAAGCCTTAGATGGCTACTCACAACAATTGTTGTCTGCTGTTGATTTTATATCTTGCCTTATTTCTCAAGAAAAACATGTTTGACAGCACTTCAGAATCATTTCCAATGGAAATGATTCTGAAGTGCTGTCAAAGCATGTTGTAAACTATTTTAAAGTGCTGTCAAAGCATGTTTTTGATGATAAAAATGGAAAATAGAAAATAAACGGCAGACGACAAAAAAAATAAGATAGCGGTCTAAGGGTTAACCATTTGGATTTTTGAACACTCAGACATAAAGCAGCTAGTTATCATGAAAGGTCGAGAAAAAACACACACAAACAAAAATCACAAGTACCGCAATAACCCTATTTATTATATACCTACCCATGAAATACATAGTTATACGATGTAAATAAAAGTCATATGTTCTCATCGATGAAATAAACAACTTCCGGTGAAAATACGACTACTTCCGCTATTTATATTCATAACGCGCATCTGCAGTGCCGGACTGCAAATAGGCTGCAAATACACATTCATTACCGTATACAGTCTAAACAACTGCTAATTTCCATGGAGCGGTATATAATAAACAGAATATTCATATTTTTGCAACAATTATGACATATACATTCATCTCGTGGTGTGAAATGTCCATATATATGGACATTTCACACCACTCGATGAACATACCGTATGTCATATTCGTTGCTAAAATATGAATATCCTCTATATATTCGACCACCATTTGATTTGGAAAACCCCTATCCAAATACAGTCGAACCTGTGCTAAATATCACCTCCGAATAGAAATCACCTGGCAGTAAAGGCCACGCTTTTGTTGTCCCAATCGCACAATTACTATATAAATGACCCTACAAATAAATACCACCTTTGAACAAAGGCCAGATTTTTCACTTCCCATGGCTGGCCTTTATTCACAGGTTTAACTGTAGTCAAACCTGTGAATAAAGGCCAGTCAAGGGAAGAGAAAAATATGGCCTTTGTTCACAGATGGTCTTTATTTGCAGGGTCATTTCAGTAGTACTTGAGTGATTGGGAAAGCAAAAGTGTGGCTGCTATAGACATTGCAGTCTCCGCGAAACTGCCAACATTTTACAGGACATTCGGTCTTGTAAACTTGAAATTTTTACCAGACCAGACAAAAATTTACCAGACCAAAAAATATTTTGTCAAAGCATGTTGTAAATTATTCTAAAGTGCTGTCAAAGCATGTTTCTGATGATAAAAATGGAAAATAGAAAATAAACAGCAGACGACAAAAAAAAATAAGGGCTAATATGGTATTTACCGTACTGTCCTTGTCCGTGAAATGCACCATCCAATCCTCCTTCGTGACCTTTGACCCGGTCCGCTTTGTGTGCTTCACTGATTGGACGATCCTCATCAGTGGGATGTTACTGCTCTGGGTGGGGCTACAGCATAGCAACAGTGCCAACTGATTGGTTCGTTGGATGGCGTGTCACATTTGAGACACGTCATGTGATTTTGTACCTTCGGTACAATATTTCCGTAAATGGCGTCAAAAGTTGACAAAATTATATTCCGCATGCAATAAAAAATATTGAAAATTTAGTAAACGTATTTAATGAAATTATACAGATGTCCGAAGGTACAAAATCACATGGCGTGTCTCATATGTTCAACAACGAGGTCATATACGACTGTGACTGGAGAAATGGGGCTTATGGGATTTATGACTAGTGTAGATCCTGGTCAAATAGCACACTCATGTAGCCTGATAACGATTTATAGTGTGTGTTGGAAGCACGACTGATGTTTCATTGATTGAATAGCGAACATTGTAGATCATGATCAGACTGTGTGGATGCACAGGCTGATCTGGATCTACACTGGTCCAATCACAGCCACATATACAGTTCCATTTCATTTAATGGTGTTTAATGGCCTGTCAACAGCTAACGTCATCTTAGGACGGTTAACGGGGTCGAATCCCATATTCCATATATGTTGTGATGCGGGCAAAATCCCAAAATCATAACTGAATATTTACAGAGAAAAAAAAATATAGACAGTTCTGAAATTAGAATAACCCGACACCACGTCCTCGCCACACCAGTTGCTTAACCCCATTCCCTAGAAGTAATAGGATCAGTACTATTCTTGCTACTTTTATAATGGGTATAACCAGATTCAACTCTCAACAAAGAATGTAAAAATATACACGAGGGCCAAACCAGGGGAATATCGGGTTTCTGTTAAGGATGAAACCCATTGTTAAATTTACCCTTCACATCCTCCCAACCAACTGCCCACAGATCACAGGGCTCCAGATAAGGAATTAGTAATTGAGTATTTTCACTCCATCATTTCTGAATCAATATGGTATTTCAAAATTGTCATTGGGTAAAATAAAATCACACTCCTTGGAGACAATTCTAATGAAATACCAAGATGTGTTTTCCTTGAATATAAGAAATATATGCTATATTTGTGGTCTGTTTATTGTTTTCTGCAGCATGATAAAGGTACCACAAAATTGTTATTGCTTTTTGATACTCGCTACTTTTGATTTCAATTGGGTTGTTAGCAATTTTAATTGAGTTTTTAAGCAATTAATACACAGCATATCTGGAGCTCTGGATCATATGCAGTTGGCATTAAAAGTGTATGGGGCGGGACAGCAGTATTATTGATTAAACCTTTTCAACACTACAGGCCTGTACAGTGGTATTGGCAAATAGTGTAGTTCCAGATGAGCCGGCTTGTCACGAGCCGTCTCATCAGGATATGCACTTTTTGCAAGTAATTTTCATATTGGTGACAACAAAAATACCCACCCCCTTTTCATAAATAGACAAGTCTGAAAATCATTTTGTGACGGTTGCATTGGTTGCAAAATTAATACATCAAAATCAATTCCAGTTATTTAGTGGTGAAATGGTTTAATCGACTCGACGTTCTGGTTCATGTGAGAGGTGACAACATACACTTCTAGCAAAAATATGAAAAATATTTGTATTAAACGTAAAATTTTGACGTACCTAAGTGGTGGTTTTCTGTTCTGATCGTCATTATCATCATCTCTGTCTTCGCCAAGTAGACTGTCATCTTCCAGTACATCTGTTATCTCCGTTTCGTTACTGTCCAGCTCTGACGCGTCGCTCTGCTCGAAGTACACTGGAAATGAATAGGTTGATTGACCAGGGGCCTATTTCACCAACATTGAAAATAGCCTATTTCACCAACATTGAAAATAGCCTATTTCACCAACATTGCAAAGTATATTTTTCTAGCAAAGTATACTTTGAGGGAGAAAATTTCAATTTTAGGATAAATTTATTATTTTTTATTATACTGAATTTATTACATTATCACAGCCAATTTGGCTGTGATAATGTAATAAAGTCAGTATAATAATTCTGCATACTTTTAATCATGAAATATATGCATATGTTAGTTCTATATGAAATAATGCATTTCAGAAAAAAATAAATGGTTACTCCCTTAATGTTGGTGAAATAGACTACAGATCCCCCAGGTGTGAATCCCAAAAATAGAAGTTACTAGATTATTCACAAATGATATAAAATTCAATTTTTATTTCCTGGACTTGTTTAATGTCAGATAAAAGCTGTCCGCATTTAAAAATGATGCTAAATTTTTAAAATGAACTACTCCCCATTGACATCAATGTTGACATCTCCAACAAGAATATACCCCTCAAAAACCTTCAAACGGTCATTTGACCTTGACCTTGAGCACAGGGGACGCAAAATGAAAATATGGATGATGAAAAATAAGCATATGGAGTTTCAAGCCAATGCGACTGCAAATCAGAGACACAGGCACATTGTTTTCAACCAAACAAAGAAATGACCCCCTAAGAAACAATACACTTGGGTTGTACAGAATAAAAGTTCTACTGTTTGTTTTGGTCTTAGACCACGCCTGCAACCTCCTCGAACCTTGAATGTGTGCCCGGATTACATATGAGACACGCCATGTGATTTTGTACCTTTGGACATCTGCGTAATGTCATTAAATATGTTTACAAAATTTACCATATTTTTCATAAATAAAGTCAACAGTTGACAAATATAATTCCGCAAAATAAATACAGAAAATATATACAGAACATATTTCATGAAATTACCCAGGTTGTTCAAAACCTGTTAGCTTAACAGATTGTTAAATCCTTAGCAATGCTAAGGATTTAACAGTCTGTTAAGCTAACAGAAGCTTTGAGCAACTGGGCCCAGATGTCCGAAGGTACAATATGAGGCGCGGATCCAGGATTTCGGGTTAAGTGGGGGGGGGGGGGGCGGGGGGGGGGGAGGGGGGGGCGTAACTTGCGTTCTGGCGCATTTTGGAGACACACAGTCCAAACACAATATGCCTCCCGGCTCTACCAGGGGCCAATGTCACTAAACTTCGTACCAATGAAATGTTTGTAAGGGCAAAATTATGAGTCTGTAAATTTCAAATTAACAGTGTTTTCTTGTAAATAATTATTGGATTTACATTTATGTTTCAATTGAAATTTCCAGACTATCCTAAATTTGCACTTACAAACATTTTAGTTGTACAAAGTATAGTGAAACGGCCCCACAAGGGCATAAAAATAGGCACACAATGACGGAAAAAAAGACACATAAGAAAGACAAAATGTTCATCTTCTCTACATTTGCACAACACACCACATACCCACCATGAGTCCAGTAGCCGATTTCATCAACATTGCAAAGTATACTTTTCTGGCAAAGTATACTTTGAGGGAGTAATTTTTTATTTTTCCCGAAATGTATTGTGTCATATAGAACTAACCACTGCATATATTAGATGCTTAAAAGTATGCAGAATTATTATACTGAATTTATTACATTATCACAGCCAAAATGGCTGTGATAATGTAATGAATTCCATACAATAAAAATTAATAAATTTATCCTTAAATTGAAAATTTATCCCTCAAAGTATACTTATCTAGCAAAGTATACTTTGCTAGATAAGTATACTTTGTAATGTTGGTGAAATAGGCTACAGATGGACAGACAACTGCACTGGACAGACTGCCAGAACATTACATGGGCATAATAAATTTACTACTAATGTAGACCCAAGTCAGCCTGTGCACCCTTATGAAATAGAGGATATTCATATTTTTGCAACAAATATGACATATATGTTCATCTCGTGGTGTGAAATGTCCACTCACACCACTCGATGAACATATATGTCATATTCGTTGCAAAAATATGAATATTCTATTTATTATATACCGCTCCGTGGAAATTAGCAGTTTTTTAGACTGTATACGGTAATGAATGTGTATTTGCAGCCTATTTGCAGTCCGGCACTGCAGATGCGCGTTATGAATATACTGTAGATAGCGGAAGCAGTCATATTTTCACCGGAAGTTGTTTATTTCATCGATGAGAATATATGACTTTTATTTACATTGTATAACTATGTATTTCATGGGTAGGTATATAATAAAACTTTATACTCAAATGAGGCTGTACAGGATTACTAGCTGATAAGGAGCTACACTTATCAAAATCTCAACAAGGGCATCGTTATCACTATAAAGCTAATCCCCTCGCTTGCAGCCTTGATAATAAAACCCCCCAAAAACTTGCCTTACAAACAAGGTGAACATAAGTTATCAGTGACCTTGGGCGGTCGGATGTGGGTCGTTTGCAAAACAAAGCACCATCCATAGACACACATTGTGGCCAAATATTATCAAAATCGGTGGTTCATAAGTTATCGAAAAATGAAAGGTGTTACTAATGTATGCATGTTTACACATACATACATGCACTAACGTTATATCCGCTCTTGCCCCGGCGAGGGGATAATAAGCCCCATGCTGTCATGGTGCGCCACAAATCGCCCAGTGCATGAGATTGTTTATCTTAGCGCATATGAAAATCAGGGATTCTGCTGGCGATCGCTGCTTTCGCAATTGGCGATAAAAATAAACAATTGGCGATAACATTTTTTTGAAGTGGCAATTTTGTTATTTTCCCCAGCGGAATCCCTGACAGTGTTACATCTGTAGTATCTTTACCAAATGTCGTTGAAACGTGAACAAAATTTTAGAGCATACACATAATTGAATTCTACGTGTGCTCCGGACTTTTTGTCAACTTTCGAAATCATTTATGCAAATTATATATTTTCGGGATGTGAAATATGGAGATGCTATACTGCAAACAATCTCATAAACTGGCTCATGAAATCTGGTGAAGCCAATTCCCATCGCGAACAAAAATTCCCCCATTTCTGCAGCTCTGTGATTTGCATTTATAACCAAGTTTTATGTGTCAGCATGGGTGCTATAAAATATCTGTGTCATTTTATGCGTGCCGAGAGATCATAACCACTCTCGAGAGACCACAAACCGAAGGAAATTAAAAACAAGTTTTCCGGTGATTTTTACAATTTGTCATATGCTCAATGAGTAATTGAGAATAGGCCCTTAGCACATTGCTAAACAGTGTAGATCATGATGATCATATGTACTCAATCGATAGACAGGTTATAACACTGTTATTCAGTCATAAATTTGGCTGTAGCGGAGAAATGGGGCTTATGGGATTTGTGACCAGTGTAGCTACTGACAAATAGCACACTTCTCTTGATGGAATGGCGAAGAGTGCAGATCCTGATCAGACTGTGCAGATGCACAGGCTGATCTGGATCTACGCTGGTCGCAAAACACATACATCAGTCCCATTCCTTCAGCCACAAATAAGGTTATACTGACTGAATGGTGACCAGCATAGGCCCTGATCAGACTACACTTGGCTCCAGGTGTGAATCCCCGTTAGATTCACGATAAAATATCTATTTTTGGTTGTTTGTTTGTTGGGGTTTAACGGCCTATCAACAGCTACGGTCATTTAAGGCCGGGTCAATGGGTTTAGTACTAAATCCCATATATTACCTGTAAAGTGCATGTACATGTTCAAGTACATGTACAAATGGGGGGGGGGGAAAGAACTGAATATTTACAATAAAAAGATATATATTCAGCCTGGAAATCAGAATAATCCTGATCTGATACCAGGTCCTCTCCACACCAGAATCACTTGGCCCCCTCTGAAAAGCAGTAGGATCAGTAATAATCTTACTACTTTTATAATGGGCAATAACCAAATTCAACTCCCAGGTGACAAAAGAGCCAAAGATAAAAACGTACCTGAGGGCCAAACCAGGCAAATCGTGATTCCTACAAGGAGGAACCCCTACCGTTAATTTACGCCTTTACGTTCGCCCGACCAACCACCCACCGATAAAATATATAATCCTCAAGGATGGATTCATAGCTAAGATATGCACATACTCTCCCATCCTCCGGTGCAAGAGATTTGATCTGATGTATTGGGGTTTCATGGCCTATCAACAGCTAAGGTCATACAAGTCCAGACCATCGGGTTCTATCCCGCATGAATCTGCTGCATTTGGGGATGGAATTTCAAAATCAGAGCAGAATATGTACATAATAAAATAGATATTCAGCCATGAAATTAGAATAACCTGATCTGCTGTCGGGTCCATACCACCTCAAAGCCACTTGGCCCCTTCCCATAACAGTGATAGGATTAGGAATAATCACATTACTCATATATGGGTATAACCAGATAGAATGGGTTTAACGTCCCACCTACAGCTAAGGGCATATAGAGACAGGATAACCAGATAGAACTGTCACATACAAGAAAGCCAAAGACGTACATGAGGGCCAAATAACGTCTCCGGATTCATCGCTGAGATACAATGTATAGAGGATATTCATTATAGGAATTTATCGGGGTATAAACTTGGAAAAGTCGCGGGAATACTGGACGAAGGCCGGAAGGCCTAGTCCAGTATTCCCGCGACTTTTCCAAGTTTATATCCCCGATAAATTCCACAAAAAGGCCATTCATTCCTTATAATTCCAGCATTTGAAATAAATTCATCAAGAAAATGCGTTTATTTTCCGTTTTCTTAAGAATTATTTTAACTGTGCCTCACGGTTATGGAAAGTAGCTTGCCGTGGGAGTTTACTGGGATATAAATTTTGGACAGAGACTTGCTACGGGCCAATCAAATGTTAGGGAATTGTGTAAATATTGTTGTGCTGGAATTATATTATAATATCCATTTCACACCACAAGATGAACATATATGTCATATTCGTTGCAAAAATATGAATATTCTATTTATTATATACCGCTCCATGGATATTAGCAGTTTTTTAGACTGTATACGGTAATGAATGTGTATTTGCAGCCTATTTGCAGTCCGGCACTGCAGATACGCGTTATGAATATAGATAGCGGAAGTAGTCGTATTTTCACCGGAAGTTGTTTATTTCATCGATGAGAACATATGACTTTTATTTACATCGTATAACTATGTATTTTATGGGAAGGTATATAATAAATGAACATACTCTCCCATCCTCTGGTGCAAGTGAAGTCTGCACAATTCTTACATATGACACTCGCCATGCGATTTTATACATAAGAACATGTGCGATTTTTCATTAAATATATTTACAGAAAATGCTATATTTTCTGTAAATGACGTTGAAAGATGACAAAAATTGTCATAGCAAATGCAGAATAGTCATCTTTCGACGTCATTTACAGAAAATATCGTAGATTATGTAAATAGTTTTCATCGCACATGTTCTTAAGTACTAAATCGCATGGCGTGCCTCATCGGGCCGTCAGGCCCTTCGTTTTCACAGTCACGTAATATTGATGCAAGTATCAAGAATGAAAACGTAAGAAGATCACTTACTATTATCGCCAACCGACCAATCACCAGCGCAATCGTTCGGAACCAGAAGGCTGCATTTCTTGTGGCAATTAAATCTGCAGTCTGAAATAGATAGTGTCATACCATGAATGTCACATACAATGTCGCCTTGGGCAAGGCATTTTATCTGCACTGCTATTGTTCACTGAACTGGGTACCAGCTAATTAACACGAACTGTATATCCAATAAAACAATAAACTAGTAATGTGTCCATGGGACACGGATGCCCCCACTGGCAGTATGTACTAATCACTAGTGTGTCATATGCACAGGTGACATGATTACACCAGTGTGGTACGCCATGCAGTATTCAAGGTGCATGATCACATGGTTACAACAACAATGGCTGTTCTTAGGTACAAAATCACATGGCATGTCTCATATGTGGCTGTGACAGGAGAAATGAGGCGTATGGTATTCGTGGACAATCTAGGTCATGATCTGTTGGCATACGTTTGTGTTAGCTACAAGCATGATGAGTATTCCTGAACCGACTGAATGGCAAACAGTGCAAACCCTGTCAGACTGCAGTCTGGTCTGGGTCTACACTGGTCACAAATGCCATAAGCCCCATTTCTCCAGTCACAGCCAAATATAAACATCAAAGGTCGAATGTAACATGAACGATTCATAATCCATTGTCTTGCACGTTATAATTTTTCATACAATATTTGATTGATTGGGGTTGTATGTGTGTTCAACAATAAGGTCATAATACAGACAGGGATGAAGCAAAAAAATACAATAAAGTCTTCCAGCACTGAAACAGTATCCTGAGATGGTGCCAGGCACCATTCTACACCACACCAGTTAGCCCCAAGTGTGACTACCAGTGAGAGTGTAACCGCTAAGCATCATTAACCCTTACACCGCTATCTTAATTTTATGTCGTCTGCTGTTTATTTTCTATTTTCCATTATTAACAAAAAAAACATGCTTTGACAGCACTTCAGAATCATTTCCATTGGAAATGATTCTGAAGTGCTGTCAAACCATGTTTTTATTGAGAAATAAGGCAAGATAAAGCAACAGCAGACGACAATTGTTGTGTGCAGCGGTCTATGGGTTAATATGTGCATAACGTCCGGGCCTAATGTGCCACATATGTGAATCCTAGTTAGATTCAGTGTTAAGATATGAATCCTTAAGGACGGAGTCATCAGTTATTTATTGTTAACTGATAATAGAAATTGTTTGGGTTTTTTCTTTGTCACATTATCTGATCCCTCTTGCCGCCAGTTATGCACAATCTACAACGAAACACATTAAAATTAAGCGATGTATAAATTATTGTTCACATACTGGACTTTTGAGGAATTAAATGCGAGGGAGCGCTAGCAAGTTCCTTAAAGTATTAGAATTAGCACCAATATTACCACTCTTGCAATTGGTATAGCATGATTCAACTTGACAAATGCTGCAGATCCTAAAGACAGCTCATTAGGAGCCAGCTCATCTGGGTTCAGCGATTCAGGACTCCAGATAAGCTGCGTATTTGCTTAGATACCCAATTAAAATTGCCAAAAACCCAATTGAAATCAGAAGTAGCGAGTATCAAAAAGCAGTAAAAATTTTGTGGTACCTTTATCATGCTGCAGAAAACAATAAACAGACCACAATTTTTCTTATTTTCCATGAAAACACATCTTGGTATTTCATTAGAATTGTCTCCAAGGAGACAATTCTAATGCAATTCCAAGACTTGTTTTCATTTCGAAGCAAACAATTCAACAATTTTATTTTACCCAATTAAGATTTTGAAATAAATCTACCCAATTGCTTCAGAAATGATGGAGTGACAATACTCAATTACTAATTCCTTATCTGGAGCACTGTGATTGCAAATATAGTAATCAAGGCCTATGGGGGTGAAAGTGAACAGGTTTAATGTCCCAGCAACAGCTCAGGCCATTTAGGGACGGTTTCAAGACCAGTGGGATGGAAATACTATGAACATAAGTTTGATGCCTAAGGCGAGGTTTGAACCCACAACGTCTGGATTGGATGTCAGGTGTACTAAACCCTAGACTACAACCCATCCGTGTATATGGGGTTGACATGGTTAAATTACCCTTCACATGCTCCCAACCTGCCCGAAAACACCATGATGCAGTGCTCCAGATAAGGTGCGTATTGGCGTATTTTGCACATATTTTAGCTGAATACGTATTGATATCGACAGTGGGAGTACAAAATACTCACAACAATGTGAAAATATGCATCGATTTTCAAATTGAGTCGTCGAAATACTGTAATAAAGTTGATAACTTAATTAGAAAAAAATTCAACTTTATTACAGTATAAATAAGTAATAATACACTGAAATAAGTGCTGGGTGTTTAAATTTGTTTTACTTTTTATCATTTGTTCCCTATATAATAAGGAATAAATCAATAATCCATTTGTAAACATAAAATACACATTTAATTTCAAATCAGGGGGTATCATACTCCTTAGACACAAAGCTTATCTGGAGCCCTGATGATGTATCAATGGAGACCTAGTGTTTCCTGTGCACATAATTCATTCTCCTTCTAATATGTGGCTGTGACTGGAGAAATGGGGCTTTATATGGGTTTTGCGACCAGTGTAGATCCAGATCAGACTGCATCCGCACAGTCTGATCAGGATCTGCACTGTTCGCCATTCCACCAGTGAAACACCCGTCATGCTTGTTGTAACAAGCAATGTAGAGCGTTATCAGGATACATGAGTGGGGTATTTGATCAGGTGATATATTGGTCACAAATCCCATAAGCCCCATTTTTCCAGTCACGTCCACATATACATATATAATATTATATAAACGTCTAGACTGTGCGAACAGCTGATGACCGAATTCAGTATTGCATTTAAAATTCAAATTTCCAGGACCAGGTGACTGGTAAGAATTTGTCATGCTTTTCATTTTCCAACAAGTAAGTAGGCAGGAATGTGACTATAGACTACAAGGAGAGATGAACCATGAACCAACTTTTCATCATTTGGGTAGCAATGGTCTGCTCATTTTATCATGACAATTTGCAAATCAGTCATATTAGGAAATTGTAGCCACAGTCTGCTCATAATATGACAGTGTTTTGAAGAAATATTGCCTGTCGGTACACGAAACACAAATAACTCCGGTGGCAGATTGGAGAAACTGTGGCAAAGTGAATTACCAAAGTGATAAGTATTCACAAGCACATTTATGAGGTCAAAAGGTCAAGGTCATATTCAGGGCAGCATGGAGGTGTGGCATTTGTCCACAAGTATGATGCATTGAAATATTTAAATAATCTATCAAGGGATATAGAAGTTATGACAGAATTGAGAAACTCCGGCAAATTTTGAATGTGTGAAAAAGTTCATCAAAGTTGTGTAGGTCAAAAGGTCAAGGTTAAAAGGTCATGTTAATTGTCGTATGGGTGTGTGGAATTTGTCCAGGGGTATGCTGTGTTGAAAATTTAAGCAATCCTTCAAGGGATATAGAAGTTAGGACATAATTGAGAAACTCTGGCGAACTTCTTAACTCTTTGCATGCTGGGAAACTTGTGGGCTATAAATAGTTCAAAACTAGCGGACAAAAATTCATCATATTTTCTTGTATTTCTCCCCGTAAATATCATGAATGTCTTGGAATTTCATTAGAATTGAGTCCTGAGGACTCAATTCTAATGAAATTTCAAGACATACCTGAATTTACAGAGAGAATTAGAATTGAGTCCTGAGGACTCGATTCTAATGAAATTTCAAGACATACCTGTATTTACAGAGAGAAATAAAACATATACTCCTAATTCGTTTGGCGGATATTTTCACCACTAACATGCAAAGAGTTAATGTGTCGGACACATGGACACACACAGTCCAAGCACTATAATGTCTACCGAGACCGGGGGCATACAAATTCATACCCGTAAAGGTCTATTCCCACATGCCCACGTGATCCCACACCCTGATTACGTAATTTTGCTGAAAAATATTGACCAACACTTTAGATCTTGATGAACCAGCTCATTATGAGATGGCCCATCTGGGTCTACACTGTCGTCACATATTGATTGGCCTATGTATATGAAACAGAAACTGTTCATGAGCTGCTCATCTGGGGGCCGTTTCACTAAATTTCTTACGACTAAAATGTTCGTAAGTGCAAAATTAAGACAGTAAATTTCACATTAACATTGTTTTATTGTAAACAATTGTTGGATTTACATTTATTGAGCATAGGCTGCATATGCAGCCTATGTTCAATAAATGTAAATCCATCAATTGAAATTTCCAGACGATCCTAAATTTGCACTTACGAACATTTTAGTCTAACGAAGTTTAGTGAAACGGGCCCCTGGATATATCTACATTGTTTGTACATGGTTGGCCTGAGAATTTTGAAGGGTTAATTTTGCCTGCTTGTTACAAGGGTGGCCAGTAGTGGGACAGCGTGAATTTAGTCTACCCAACACCAATACATGTATATTGTGAATACGGTACCTGACTTTCATAAATAATATTGCACTGTTTGTGGTACACTTTCAGGTCTGCTTGCAGAAAATAATCCCTGCCACCCAACACAAAATCCATCTGAGAATTTGTGTTGCAAGCAGACAAAATTCCCCACTCTCCTCTCCCCAGACCCAAGTATGCAAGTAGGTGAAATTCATGCAATGCGAAACGGATGACAGGACAAAATGCCCACCCAGAGATCCATACAAAACCAGGTTCTCCAAAATTCCAGTAGCCGATTTTATGTAAATCGCTATGTGCACTTATCTCGCTAAGCGCACATTGAGGGAGAACTTTTCAGTGAATTATTTTCTGCAATCAGACCCGAAAGTGTACGGAAAGGAGTAAAGTAAGAAAAAAATAATTGAACATTGAACTTGGTGCAACAAACCCCACTTTCAATATGTGTCTGTCCCTATCTATATCAATACACGTGTGAAAGATTATTCAAATTATCATGCAGAAAACGACAGAGGGGTAACAAGGAATGAGGAGATAACATGTAAATATACGGACTCTATAAGAACAGCTGTACAAGGCTGTACGACGAGACAAGGAACAAACTGTATACGGAGCTCTAGATAAGGAACAGCTGTACAAATACGGGAGGACAAGGCAAACTGTATACGGAGCTCTAGATAAGAACAGCTGTACAGACGGGGAAGGACAAGGCAAACTGTATACGGAGCTCTAGATAAGAACAGCTGGACAACGGGAAGGACCAAGGCAAACGGTATAACGAGCTTCTAGATAAGAACAGCTGTACAGACGGGGAAGGACAAGGCAAACTGTATACGGAGCTCTAGATAAGAACAGCTGTACAGACGGGGAAGGACAAGGCAAACAGTATACGGAGCTTCTAGATAAGAACAGCTGTAAACCGGGGAAGACAAGGCAAACTGTATAATACGGAGCTTCTAGATTAAGAACACTGTACAGACGGGGAAGGACAAGGCAATCTGTATAACGAGGCTCTAGAAAAGAACAGCTGTACAGACGGGGAAGGACAAGGCAAACTGTATACGGAGCTCTAGATAAGAACAGCTGTACAGACGGGGAAGGACAAGGCAAACTGTATACGGAGCTCTAGATAAGAACAGCCTGTACAGACGGGGAGGAAAGGCAAAACTGTATACGGAAGCTCTAGTTAAGAACAGCTGCCCCCCCCCCCCCTATTTTTACAGAGGGGAAGGGACAATGCAAACTGTATACGGAGCTCTAGATATGACAGCTGTACTGACGGGGAAGGGACAAGGCAAACTGTATACGGGCTCTAGATAGAACTGCTGTCAGACGGGGAAGGGACTAGGCAAACTGTATACGGAGCTCTAGATAAGAACAGCTGTACAGACGGGGAAGGACAAGGCAAACTGTATACGGAGCTCTAGATAAGAACAGCTGTACAGACGGGGAAGGACAAGGCAAACTGTATACGGAGCTCTAGATAAGAACAGCTGTACAGACGGGGAAGGACAAGGCAAACTGTATACGGAGCTCTAGATAAGAACAGCTGTACAGACGGGGAAGGACAAGGCAAACTGTATACGGAGCTCTAGATAAGAACAGCTGTACAGACGGGGAAGGACAAGGCAAACTGTATACGGAGCTCTAGATAAGCTGCATATTTGCGTAAATACCCAATTAAAATTGCCAAAAACCCAATTGAAATCAGAAGTAGCGAGTATCAAAAAACAATAACAAATGTATGGTACCTTTATCATGCTGCAGAAAACAATAAACCAACCACAAACCATAGCATATTTTTCTTATTTTCCATGAAAACACATCTTGGTATTGCCAAGGAGACAATTCTAATGAAATGCCAAGATATGTTTTCATTTCGAATCAAACTATTCAATAATTGCTGTCTGTTGATGTGTAAACTGTAGTGTGATTTTATTTTACCCAATTAAAATATTGAAATACCCAATTGCTTCAGACATGATGGAGTGAAAATACTCAATTACTAAGTACTTATCTGGAGACCTGTGTATATGCCAATAATTCAAATACAGTGGAACCTCTCTATCTAAACCGGACACCAAGAAAATGTATGTGATCTCATTTTGAGAGGTTTCTTGGTATCACATGCTAATGCATGTTCATGATTGCAGTGGATTACAGTGGAACCTCTCTAAACCAGATACCCTGGGGACCTCCCAGTACAGTAGTGGAACCTCTCTAAACCAGACACCCTGGGGATCTCACAGTACAGTGGAACCTCTCTAAACCAGACACCCTGGGGACCTCACAGTACAGTACAGTACAGTGGAACCTCTCTAAACCAGACACCCTGGGGACCTCACCGTACATTACAGTGAACCCATAACCTAGACATCCTAGGGACCTCACATACAGTACAGTGGAACCTCTCTAGACATCTCACTACAGTACAGTACAGTGGACCCTCTCTAAACAGGGACACCCTGACCTCACAGTACAGTGTGGAACCTCTCTAAACCAGACACCCTGGGGACCTCCCAGTACAGTACAGTGGAACCTCTCTAAACCAGACATCCTAGGGACCTCACAGTACAGTACAGTGGAACCTCTCTAAACCAGCATCTGCCTCACAGACAGTACGTGGAACCTCTCCTAAACGACACCCTGGGGACCCCAGTACAGTACAGTGGAATCTCCTAAACAGACACCCGGGGACCTCACCAGTACAGTACAGTGGAACCTCACAAAACCAGACACCCTGTGGACCTCCCAGTACGTACCAGTGGAACCTCTATAAACCAGACACCTGGGGACCTCACAGTACAGTAGAACCTCTAAACAGCACCCTGGGGAACCTCTACGTAAACCAGTGGAACCTCTCTACCAGATCCAGGGGACCTCCAGTACAGTACAGTGAACCTCTCTAACCAGACATGGGGACTCCCAGTACAGTACAGTGGACCTCTCTAAAACCGACCCTGGGGACCTCACAGTACAGTACAGTGGAACCTCTCTAAACCAGACACCTGGGGACCTCCACCGTACAGGGGTACTGGACCTCCTAAACCAGCACTGGGGACCTCCCGTACAGTACAGTGGAACCTCTCTAAAACCAGACACCCTGGGGACCTCCCAGTAGTCGTGGGGGAATCTCTAAACCAGACACCCATGACCCAGTACAGTACAGTGGAACCTCTCTAAACCAGACACCCTGGGGACCATCAGTACAGTACCAGTGGGGAACCTCACCTACTAAACAGGAACTAACCCTGGGACTCACCAGTACAGTACAGTGGAACCTCTCTAAACCAGACACTGGGGACTCCCAGACCTCCCAGTACAGTACAGTGGACACCTCTCTAAACCAGACACCTGGGGACCTCCCAGTACAGTACAGTGGAACCTCTAAACCAGACACTGGGGACCTCCCACACCAGTATGGAACCTCTCTAAACCAGACACCCTGGGGACCTCACGTACAGTACAGTGGAACCTCACTAAACCAGACACCCTGGGGACCTCCCAGTACAGTACAGTGGAACCTCACTAAACCGCACCCTGGGGACCTCAGTACAGTACTGGAACCTCTGCTAAACAGTGGAACCTCACATACTACAGAACCTCCTACAGCCCCTGGGGACCTCCCAGTCAGCTAAGTGGAACCTCTCTAAACCAGCAACCCTGGGGACCTCCCTGTACTGTACAGTGGAACCTCTCTAAACACCCAGACACCCTGGGGGACCTCAACAGTAACAGGTACAGTGGAATACCTCACTAAAACCAGTCACCCTGTGGACCTCCAAACCCCCCAACCCTGTACAAGTTTACAGTGGGGAACCTCTATAACCTGACACCCTGGGGACCTCCAGTACAGTTACAGTGGAACCTCTCCTAAAACAGAACCGGGGCGGAAACCTCCAAGTACAGTTTCAGTGGAACCTTCCCTAAACCAGGGACTAACCTGAGGGACCCTCCCAGTTACAGTACAGTGGAACCTCTCTAAACCAGAACAACCCTGGGGACCTCCAGTACAGTACAAAGTGGAACATCCTCTAAACAGAAACCACCCTGGGGGACCTCCCAGTTACCCTAGTAAAGGGGAACCTCTCTAAACCAGGTCAACCTGGGGATATTCAGTAACTAGTACAGTGGAAACCTTCTAAAACCAGGTCAACCCTGGGGTCCTCAGTAAAAACCAGTAGCTGTGGATCCTCTCCCTAATACCAGGGACACCCTGGGGAAATCCCGTACAAGTACAGTTGGAAACCTCTCTAAACTCGAACACCCTGGGGAACCTCCCAGTACTAGTTAAACCAGTGGAACATCTCTAAACCAGACACCCTGGGGGGACCTCCCAGTTACAGTACAGTGGAACCTCCTCTAAACCAGTCAAACCACCTGGGGACCTACGTATCCAGTACAGTGGGAACCTCCACTAAACAAGTCACCCTGGGGACTCCCAGTACAGTCAGTGGAACCTCTCTAAACCAGGACACAACCTGGGGACCTACAGTAAACCAGGAACAGTGAACCTCTCCCTAATCCAGGACACACTGGGGACCTCCCACTGTACAGTACAAAGTGGGAATCATCTCTAAACCTGAAACCCTGGGGACCTCAAACCAGTACAGTCCCAGTGGGGAACCTCACCTAACAAGACACCCTGGGGAATCCCAAGTTCTGTACAGTGGAAAGATCTATAAACAAGTGTAGTGAGTGGAGTATAGGGTTTAAACTGTCAATCCGCTTTTCGGACATAGAGGACAAGCCTCAGGGAGTCTACACGCAGACGGGTCAACGGGGTCGAGTCCCGTATCCACCTGTCCAAGGGGGGTAAATCCCAACTTCAGAACTCAATATTTACAATCAAAATATATATTCAGTCCTGAAATTAGAACAACCTGATCTGGTGCCAGGCCCTCGCCACACCAGCATCATTTATCCCATCCCCTAAAAGTAATAGGATTAGCGCTAATCTTACTTTTATATATGGGGCATAGCCCGACTCAACTCTCACATACAAGAAAGCCAAAAATGCACATGAGGGTCCAAATCCGGTATAGTGGGTTCCGGAAAGTATGAACCCAATCGTTAAGCCAGTTTAGTCGCCTTTTACGACAAGCAATGGCTACTGCAGCACTATTCTCAGGATCAGTTGATCCCGCCCCGGTGCCTGCACGGGGCCTCTCTCTAAACCAGACACCCTGGGGACCTCACAGTACAGTACAGTGGAACCTCACTAAACCAGACACCCTGGGGACCTCCAGTACAGTACAGTGGAACCTCTCTAAACCAGACACCCTGGGGACCTCACAGTACAGTACAGTGGAACCTCTCTAACCAGGACACCCCCTGGGGGGACCGGGGACCACAGTACAGTACAGTGGAACCTCTCTAAACCAGACACCCTGGGGACCTCACAGTACAGTACAGTGGAACCTCTCTAAACCAGACACCCTGGGGACCTCCCAGTACAGTACAGTGGAACCTCTCTAAACCAGACACCCTGGGGACCTCCCAGTACAGTACAGTGGAACCTCTCTAAACCAGACACCCTGGGGACCTCCCAGTACAGTACAGTGGAACCTCTCTAAACCAGACATCCTAGGGACCTCACAGTACAGTACAGTGGAACCTCACTAAACCAGACACCCTGGGGACCTCCCAGTACAGTACAGTGGAACCTCTCTAAACCAGACACCCTGGGGACCTCCCAGTACAGTACAGTGGAACCTCTCTAAACCAGACACCCTGGGGACCTCACAGTACAGTACAGTGGAACCTCTCTAAACCAGACACCCTGGGGACCTCCCAGTACAGTACAGTGGAACCTCTCTAAACCAGACACCCTGGCGACCTCCCAGGGTGTCTGGTTTAGAGAGGTTCCACTGTAGTTCACTTGTGCCTCTGGCTCAAAACTAGAAAATGTGTACATAAAACATGGAGGCCCCACATATCCCTTTGATAATAAATGAGGCAAAATTCCATGTTCAAAAGGGGAGATAATCCATAACCCGGGGGTCGAATCAAAAATAAAAATAATCTTTGTGCATCTACTCATCAAAAGGAAGCTCATACGGTGACGGACGGACGGACGGATGGACGGGCGGGCGGGCGGGCGGGCGGGCAGGCGGGCAGGCGGGCGGGCGGACGGACGGGCAGACGGACGGGCGGACAAGGGTAACACTAAATACCCCCCCCCCACTATCGTGGTGTGGCATAAAAATAAAAGAAACAAGATATGTTTCAAATGTTTCGTACAAACCTTTGCATTGCTGTCCTTGCCTGAACAAACCCTTTAGGAGCTTGCGGCACCACTGGCACCTGGTAGGGCGTGTGTAGTTGTGCACGACGAACGTGTGAGGCACTTTGATGCGGCTTGCAATCTCGCGCTCCAACCAGATCGGTCGACAGCTGAATGATTTTGATCGACTACTGCTCCTCCCGTCGAGGGGCGGCAACGAAGTCTGGCCAGGCACCGTAAGTGTCTATAATACGTAAGTGTCTATAATACGTAAGTGTCTATAATACGGTGCAACCTCTACAACAGCCACCCATGGGAAGACACAAGACTGTATGTTGTAGAGAGGTGGCTGGTGTACGGAGGTTAAAACAGAAGCAATTGTCCATGTGGGGTATAAAGAAGACACGCTAGATGGCCGTGGTCCACATGTTGTGCCCGCCAAGGCTTTGATAGTATACCGAAAAATTTTAACCAGGATGTATGTACAAACATCAATGTGCCGACCATATCGAGCTGTTGTAGAGAGGTGGCTAGTATACAGAGGTTAAATATAAAGTCAATTGTCTGTTTGGGATATAACATATCGGCTGTTACAGAGAGGGGGTTGTTGTAGAGAGGTGGCCATACATCTGAATACACCGTTGTGAAACATTGGTATTATGCAGCGCTGATCCAAGGTCTCTATTCCAAAGGGATATTTCCGGTTTTGGGCCCCCTCCCCAATATAAGGCAATAGGACATTCTCATATTTTAACCCATTACATGCTGAGGATACGCCATTTTGTGTGTGGAAAATCCTAAATATTTTCTTTCTATGCGCTCAGAAGTATATGTCGCAACCACCATTTGAACCGTCTCATCGAGACGGTTCAAATGAGTGGTCACAACATATACTTTCATTGAGAACTAACAAAAATATTTAATCAATTTCATACCCGTAAAGATGTATTGTGAAAGGAATGGGTAAATGGCCATGGGCAGTTTGAGGAGGGAAAATGTCTCCCAGCCTCGCTCTGGGCATAACACCGATTATGGTATGCTGAAAGAGTTAACTACCCCAATTTCCAATTATAACTGAAAAAGCAGAGCCAAAAGAAGCCGACAGAAACGTGCAATAAATGGCGTGCAGTATATCTTGCAAAGCGTGTTATTTATAACGGTAAGTCCGGTGTGTGCGAATATCTCACAGCGCATCCTAAAATATGAATAGGTAGGTCTGACTTGGTCCTGAAACTAAAATACTCCTAGCTTCAATGATGGGCAGTTCACTGGTGATTGGCGGGAAAATAAATTGATCAGGTAACGAGTTCGAGTTCTATAAAACCTAGAATACCAGGCTTGTGTCTTTTGATATCAAATTTATTAGGCTCGGATCGGAAATGGTGGGAATTCCTCGGCAAGCCTTGGAAATCCTATGCGTTTCCTAACCTTGCGTGATAAACATGAATTCAAAATACACTAGCCTGGTATTCTCTATAGCTTAACCCAATATAGGCCAGAATAATTCTGGCATATATTGGGTTAAGCTATAGAGATGCCGCCAGATGTAATAACAGTAGTATTTGGAGAAGTTTTCCAATGCTATATTCTCTATTTCTGTTCGAAAGTACCAACATGTACTTTTAAGGAGAAAAAAAGTAATCCAAATTTTTCAATACAAGCATGCATAAATTTCAAAGGGATAACAAACACAATTAATGAATGGAGATGTGTCTACTGTCTGTTTCACGAAACCTGCCCAAATTTTACGGCTATATCCACAGTGAAAAAACAATATTATTAAATTTTCAAAATTTAAGAATGAGCCTCCTTTTTAGTTCATGAAATTCGGTCCAATAGTGATGTTATTGCCAAAAAACAAATTCCCCATGTTAAATCCCTATAGAGATCTTCACTCTTCACAGATGAGGATTTAACATGGGGAAATTTCTACACCGTTTACAAAATTCGAAAAGCCCCATTTCTGTAGTTGTAGCCACACAACAAGTTTTGCTGGGAAGTATGAACCTTGTATATTCTCAGAAGTACCTGGAAATGTCACAAACAAATAAACAATAAGATTTTATCCGCAAACATGAGATTTAATCAATATCTCTTAACCAGGAAAGACAATAAGTGATAATGGATAAATCCTGCGCGCAAAATATCAGAACTGAATAGCGACACAAAATATATTTCTTACATTGAAGCCAGTAGTTTAAGAAATATAACGCTGAATAACACCACTTGGCAACAGTAAGTTACACCACTCTCGTGCTTACCATATATGGGGAAATGACGTTACTGTTTGTTTCACGAAAGCTGTACAAATTGTACGGCTATATAAACAATGCAAAAACAATATTTTTTACGATAATATTAAATTAAAGAAACATTTAAGAACGAGCCTTCTTTTTTTTTCGTGAAATTTGGTCCAATATTGATTTTATTACGAAAATACAATTTCCCCATGTTCAATCTCCATAGACATCTTCACAGAGTGAAGATGTCTATGGGGATTTAACATGGGAAAATTTTACTAATTTCAGAGATAGTGGACCGATTTTCAAAATTTAACTTTTGTTTTCTGAGTTAACCCTTAGACCGCTATCTTAATTTGTTTGTCATCTGCTGTTTATTTTCTATTTTCCATTTTTATCATCAAAAACAACGATTGTCGTCTGCTGTTGCTTTTATATCTTACCTTATTTCTCAATAAAAACATGGTTTGACAGCATTTCAGAATCATTTCCAATGGAAAGTGCTGTCAAAGCATGTTTTTGAAGATATCGGTGTAAGGGTTAAATATCAGAGCATTATACAGGGGAACCTCTCTAAACCGGACACGTTGGAAGATCCACAGGGTGACCGATTGAGAGATGTTTCACTGAATTCAGGTATATTAGACAAATGAGACACGCCCTGTGATTTTGTATTTTCGGACAGATGCATAATTTCATGAAATATGTTTACAAAATTTACAACATTTTCCGTATGTGGCATCAAAAGTTGACAAAATTATATTCCGCATGTACTCTAAAAATTTTGTCAACTTTTGAACGTACATTTATTTATGAAAAATATTGTAAATTTTGTAAACGTATTTAAAGAAATTACGCAGATGTCAAAATCGCATGGCGTGTCTCAAATGTGTGCATAGCATTCTCGCTATACCAGCAAATATGTGAGCGCTTCTTTTCTTCTTCGGGCATATTCGATACGTACGTTAAACTTGATGCTGCCATCGGAAGAGCGTTTCGTGTCGGCCATTGAGAGGCTGAGCGGGCGGATGCCGACCCGTGGGCTACGGGGCCCGGGCGACGGAGGGAGTGGGGAAATGGGAGACATCTACAAAAGGCAGAGATCCACGAGTCCACGATAGGCGACAATGGTCAACAGTAAGCATAGATGTACAGTAGTGACGAGGACAGAGAACACATGATTTTATGGCCCAAATCAAACGTCTGTAGCCTATTCACCAACATTGCAAAGTATACTTTAGTAGCAAAGTATACTTTGAGGGAGAAAGTTTCAATTTTATGATAAATTTATTAATTTTTATTGTACTGAATTTATTACATTATCACAGCCATTTTGGCTGTGATAATGTAATAAATTCAGTATAATAATTCTGCATACTTTTAATCATCAAATATATGCAGTTGTTAGTTTTATATGAAATAATGCATTTCAGGAAAAATAAATGATTACTCCCTCAAAATATACTTTGCTAGTAAGTATACTTTGCAATGTTGGTGAAATATACTTTGCTAGTAAGTATACTTTGCAATGTTGGTGAAATATACTACTGGACATGCATTCTGATTGGTCTACATTTGTTGCAAAAAGCATTTTGAACAATAGATAGCGACTGGAAAAAATCTCATGGTCACTTTAGACTTATAAAGATAAAAATCTATGCTATTTTTTTAAGAATGATGGGTGTTCCAGTGACTGAATGTCAAACAGTGCAGATCCTTAGTAGACGTCATGGATGCGTAGGCTGATCTAGGTCTACACTGGTCACAAATGTCATAAACCCAATTTCTCCAGCACATCCACATTTGCAATAGGCTCCATTTATTGTATTCCATATGGATTAGGAGCTAGAATGGTCACAATTACAATTAGCCTCATTTATCATGTAACAGTCCAGCGCTCCAGATAAGGAATTAGGAATTGAGTATTGTCACTTCATCATTTCTGAAGCAATTGGGTATTTCAAAATTGTAATTGTGTAAAATAGAATCACACTACTGTTTACACATCAATAGACTGCACGTATTCAATAGTTTGCTTCTAAATGAAAACACATCTTGGTATTTCATTAGAATTGTCTCCTTGGAGACAATTCTAATGAAATACCAAGATGTGTTTTCATGGAAAAAATAGGAAAATATGCTATTTTTGTGGTCTGTTATTGTTTTCTGTAGCATGATAAAGATACCAGAAATTTTTCATTGCTTTTTGATACTCAATACTTCTGATTTCAATTGGGTTTTTGGCAATTTCAAAATTGGGTATTTACGCAAATACGCAGCTTATCTGGAGCTCTGACAGTCTCAAATCAAAGAGACCAAAACTTGCCATAAACTCCATTTTAACCCCTTAAGAAAGCCCGCTATAGCCGAAACGAGCCGTCTCATCAGGGTCTACACTATTTGCAAGTAATTTTCATATTTTTAGAACAAAAACACCCCCTTTTCATAAATGGACTAATGTGAAAATAATTTTGTGACAATTGGATTGCCAGTGGTCGGAAATTAAGTTAATTAGGGTTGAAATGGTTAAAACATTCATCAGGAGCTAGACAAGCAAAAAATATCATTCGCGCCATTTCTAGTCAGAGATCAGGGGCTACATTAGTCACAAATGGCACAAGTCTATTTCTTCAGCCACAAATCAGAAGCTAGACAAGCCAGAAATGGCATAAGCCAGTCACAAAATAGAATGAACAAGCAACATGGACATCACAAAATTTACTTGCTTACAGGTGTTGGGTATTGAGCAAACATACAGCAGGAACAGAAACATATGGTGAGCATCGAATCTCACACACACCTGGTATTTAGACAATCTACTTTTAGCACAGGTGACCTTGAACTTGATTCAACGAACCCCATGTTCAATGCACCTGTAAAGTATTGTGGAAATCGGCCAAAGATTAAGTCATAGTGAGAAAACGAGTTTGTACCTAAGAATGTATGAATGAAAAAGCCACATGCTATCAGGGCTCCAGTTTAAGGTGCGTAATTTGATAAATTTTGGGGGGAATTTTGTTATTTCTTCACCATAAATGGCAAGTTGGGAGTCTCATTGAGACGATTCTAAAGAACTTCCAACTTGCCATTTTTGGTGAAGAACTAAGAAAAATACCTAGAATATTCGGTCAAATTACGCATCTTAACTGGAGCTCTGGCTATATGCCGTTCAGCACCATTCGGTGAAGGGTCATAAAACTGTATGCTGTATTTGTGCCTAAATCGTAGGTGCATGTGACATACATTGACCACACAGACATTCAGAGCATCATCATACAAGGACAAGCTACATGGACATGTACATCATCCAGAGTAGTAATTACTTTATTGTATCACCATTTTTCTGCAAATTTTTATTTCAATATATCAATAGTAAATAATGTTGAGTGAGTGAGTGAGTGAATAGGGTTTAACGTCCGCTTTTCTGACATAGAGGTACAAGCCTCAGGGAGTCTACACGCAGACGGGTCAACGGGGTCGAGTCCCTTATCCACCTGTCCAAGGGGGGTAAATCCCAACTTCAGAACTCAATATTTACAATCAAAATATATATTCAGTCCTGAAATTAGAACAACCTGATCTGGTGCCAGGCCCTCGCCACACCAGCATCATTTATCCCATCCCCTAAAAGTAATAGGATTAGCACTAATCTTACTTTTATATATGGGGCATAGCCCGACTCAACTCTCACATACAAGAAAGCCAAAAATGTACATGAGGGCCAAATCCGGTATAGTGGGTTCCGGAAAGTATGAACCCAATCGTTAAGCCAGTTTAGTCGCCTTTTACGACAAGCAATGGCTACTGCAGCACTATTCTCAGGATCAGTTGATCTCGCCCCGGTGCCTGCACGGGGCTTAAATAATGTTGAAAGTTGGCAGAAATTTTAGAGCAAAATTTGTGCTTATTTCCTCTGGAATTATCTGTTTGCATGCTTCTTTTTACATTTTTGCATAACAAACAAGGTAAACAAGTCCTCAGTGAGCTTGACCTTGGGCGGTCGATGTGGATTGTATGCAAAACGAAGCACCATCCCTAGACACACATTGTGGCCAAATATTATGAAAATCTGTGAATGAAGCAGTTCATAAGTGATGGAAAAATGAAAGCTGTTACTAACGCACGTATGTACGTACATACATGCACTGACGCTATATCCCCTCTTGCCTATCAGCGAGGAGATAATAACAGCCCTGGTTTTGTGAGGAAATGAATCAAGTAATATATGAAGTATTTACTGTCATGAAGGAGTCTTCTCTACTTGTAAGAATAATTAGACGATATTAATATTATGGTTCTAAAATGTCAAAAGAGCAATGACCGAGAAGATGTGGAGTTCTTTGTTGGCCGATTTTACTGTTGTTTGTGGAGTATAATATACTCGATGATTGCTGACAGATTAAAGTGGTCAGTGGAAGAAGAGGGCTAAGTCCAGGTCTTCCATAATGGACTTAGCCCCCTTCTTCCACTGACACAATTGAATTGGGTATCTAGCTGTGCATTCATATACACAGCGCTCCAGATAAGCTTTGTGTCTAAAGCGTACTATACCCCATGATTTCAAAATCATTGCGTATTTTACCTTTACAAATGGGTTATTGATTTTCTTCATTACTAAATAGGAACAAATGATAAACAAAATATAACAAATTTAAACATTCACTTATTTGAGCTGCAAAAAGCTTTTTGCCTCAACTAAGTGAATTTATAACATTATGACAGTATTTTCACTACTCAATTTGAGTGAGTGAGTGAGTGAGTGAATAGGGTTTAACGTCCGCTTTTCTGACATAGAGGTACAAGCCTCAGGGAGTCTACACGCAGACGGGTCAACGGGGTCGAGTCCCATATCCACCTGTCCAAGGGGGGTAAATCCCAACTTCAGAACTCAATATTTACAATCAAAATATATATTCAGTCCTGAAATTAGAACAACCTGATCTGGTGCCAGGCCCTCGCCACACCAGCATCATTTATCCCATCCCCTAAAAGTAATAGGATTAGCGCTAATCTTACTTTTATATATGGGGCATAGCCCGACTCAACTCTCACATACAAGAAAGCCAAAAATGTACATGAGGGCCAAATCCGGTATAGTGGGTTCCGGAAAGTATGAACCCAATCGTTAAGCCAGTTTAGTCGCCTTTTACGACAAGCAATGGCTACTGCAGCACTATTCTCAGGATCAGTTGATCCCGCCCCGGTGCCTGCACGGGGCTACTCAATTTGAAAAATCAATGCGTATTTTTACATTGCTGTGCGTATTTTGTGCTCCCACTTTTGATAATCAATGCGTATTCAGCTAAAATAATTGCGTAAAATACGGCAATACGCAGCTTATCTGGAGCTGTGTATACATATACATCGAGTGGTAACAAAACACTGCATCAGGCATTGATGCTTAAACAATGTATCATGGTCAATCATTATTCGAAAACGTGAGTTCATAGAAGAAATTACTTGGTAACGTGATCCACATCACGAGTCACAGGAGCGATGTTTCCATTAACAAACGTTTTTTATTATAGGAATGAATGGCATTTTTTTGTGGAATTTATCGGGGTATAAACTTGGAAAAGTCGCGGGAATACTGGACGAAGGCCGGAAGGCCTCGTCCAGTATTCCCGCGACTTTTCCAAGTTTATATCCCCGATAAATTCAACAAAAATGCCATTCATTCCTTATAATTCCAGCATTTGAAATAAATTTGTCACTCACTCACCAATTGATGTTTCTGATGTTACGATGGTCTGGCAAATGCTTTTAAATAACTATCAGAAAATAAATCGCATAGATCGCATAGAATTATCAGTTTTCTGTGAAAATAAAATAGCCACCGGCACGGTACATGTTTTACTATGTCAGAAAAACGTTGAAATAATTCATGCAATCAGCAACATGCTATTCTTACATTTTTATAACACTGTTTATGATAAAACGATACATGTTTTGACATTATAATAATGACAAGTTTGTCTTTATCATTTAATATAAATCATATAATAACCCAGAGCTCCAGATAACGTGCGTATTGGCGTATTTTACGAACTTATTTTAGCAAAATACGCATTGATTATCAAAAGTGGGAGTACAATATACTCTTGTATAAATATACCCATTGATTTTGAAATTGAGTAGTGAAAAAAATGTAATAAAGTTGAAAATTTACTTAGATGAGCTGCAAAAGGTGGTACCTTTATCATGCTGCAGAAAACAATAAACAGACCACAAATATAGCATAATTTTCTTATTTTCTAAGAAAACACATCTTGGTATTTCATTAGAATTGTCTCCAAGAAGACAATTCTAATGAAATGCCAAGACATGTTTTCATTTCAAAGCAAACTATTCAATAGTGTGATTTTATTTTACCCAATTAAAATTTTGAAATACCCAATTGCTTCAGAAATGATAGAGTGACAATACTCAATTACTAATTCCTTATCTGGAGCCCTGAAGTTAATGTGTTACAGATGGAAAGACAAGAATGATGTACTCTTCGATATACAAGGGGGGCAGGGGTGTACCGGTAAATACACTTTCTCATTTATGGAATAGTCTGAAAATTAACAGAGAACAGTGCATCCCAGTTATTTATTGGTGGCAGGGATAACAGTGTGAATCCAATTACCAATGTCTCCAGCTCCACAGGTATCAATTAACTGAAGGCCAGCGGTAATTAACGAGACAGAAAAAATGACATAATTATCTCTGACAGCTACTTGACATTATAATCAATATGATGACACTCTCCTCTTACTCATATGGTATTTAAAAGGTGTTTGTTCCAGAAAATGCAAACCTATTACAGTTACCTTCACAAGAAATGAGTATTAGTTACATGTGTTGTACGTACCAGTACCTACCGTTTAACATACTAATATAATGTAGTTTAATTAGTTAGTGGTTTAAAGGAACAAGTAAAAGTGGGTTTAAAGGGGCATATCAGGATTTTTTTAAACAAGAGGGCCATGATGGCCCTAATTCGCTCACCTGACTCCATGACATCGAGTTCATATGTGTTTTCAAACATTTGAGCTATTTTTAGATGGTGGTCATCTTGGATTAAGCGATGACTCTCATTTTACCAAATCTGAAAAACCTTCACCCAAGTATCTTAACTTACTATGAAGTTTGGCCAGCATCGGCCATGTAGTTCCTGAGAATAAGACGTTCAAAATCTCGAATAAATGGACCTTTTGGCGGCCATCATGGATGACGTAATTATCCGATTTTCGCAAATAATTGACCAGAGCAATCGCCTCGCTGATACCTTCAATTTGATATATAACATGACCATATTCGGTCAAAAATAAAATTTGACCCAAATTTGACCCCACGGGCCACGCCCATTTTTGACCACGGGGTCACCATTTTAACAACTTCGAAAGAGCATTGTACATCAATCATTCCTACCAAGTGTCGTCAAAATCTGGCTAGCGGTTCATGAGAAGATTTTTTAAGAATTTATGCTATTTTTAGACGGTGGCCATCTTGGATTAGCGATGACCTCCATTTTAACAAATCTGAAAAGGCTTCACCCATGGACCATAACTGTGAAGTCTGGCCACCATGGGCCGATTCCAACAAAAAATGTACCAGAGTGATCGCCTCGATGATACCTTCAATTTGATATATGACATGACCATATTCGGTCATAAATAAAATTTGACCCAAATTTTACCCCACGGGCCACGCCCATTTTTGACCCCGGGGTCACCATTTTAACAAATTTGAAAGAGCATTGTTCATCAATCATTCCTACCAAGTGTCGTCGAAATCCAGCTGGCGGTTCATGAGAAGAAGATTTAAGAATTTATGCTATTTTTAGACAGCGGCCATCTTGGATTAGCGATGACCTCCATTTTAACAAATCTGAAAAGGCTTCACCCATGGACCATAACTTTTAAGTTTGGCTACCATGTGACAAGTGGTTCATGTGAAGAAGAATTTTGAAATCTCTAATAAAAGAACGACCTATTGACCTTTTGGCGGCCATCTTGGATGACATAACCATCCGATTTCGACAAAAAATTCATCAGAGTCATCGCCTCATTGATACCTTCGATTTGATATATGACATGACCATATTCAGTCAAAAATAAAATTTGACCCCACAGGCCACGCCCATTTTTGACCCCGGGGTCACCATTTTAACAACTTTGAAAGAGCATTGTACATCGATCATTCCTACTAAGTTTTGTCGAAATCCGGCTAGCTGTTCATGAGAAGAAGATTTTTTAAGAATTTATGCTATTTTTAGATGGTGGCCATCTTGGATTATCGATGACCTCCATTTTAACAAATCTGAAAAGGCTTCACCCATGGACCATAACTGTGAAGTTTGGCCACCATGGGCCAAGCGGTTCGTGTGAAGAAGAATTTTGAAATCTCTAATAAAAGAACGACCTTTTGACCTTTCGGCGGCCATCTTGGATGACATAACCATACGATTTCGACAATAAAATCACCAGAGTCATCGCCTCGTTGATACCTTTGATTTGATATATGACATGACCATATTCGGTCAAAAATAAAATTTGACCCCAATTTTACCACGCGGGCCACACCCATTTTTGACCCTGGGGTCACCATTTTAACAACTTTGAAAGAGCATTGTACATCGATCATTCCAACCAAGTTTTGTCGAAATTTAGTAGGCGGTTCTTGAGAATAAGATTTTTTAAGAATTTTGAAGATTTTTTAAGAATTTGTGCTATTTTTAGATGGCGGCCATCTTGGATTACGTATTGACGTCAGTTTAACAATTTTGTAATCCCCCTACCTAAGGACCATGACCATGATGTTTGGTGACTATAGGCCCAATGGTTACCGAGGAGAAGACGTTTGAAAATGTTCACGGACGACGGACAGACACATTGCGGTAACAATAGCTCAGGTGAGCTAAAAATTAACAAGAGTGCCGAGGGTCACAATATACGCCCATCGAGGCAAGGCCAGTCAATAAGGGGAGATAACTCACTGAAAACCAATAGGGTTCTTCATTTTGATGTGATAAACATGGAAATCAAATTTGTTTAGGATCCGTCAAGTACAAGTTATTACGTGGACAAGGTTACAGCGTCCAAAAATTAAAAATGGCTGTCAAGGGGAGATAAGTCATCAGATTTTTTTAAAATCAATAGGTTTCTTCGTCTTGCCGTGATAAACAATTTGGTTACGAGCAGTGAAGTAGAACTTGAGTTATTGCGTCGACAAGGATACAGAGTGCGAAAAACAAAAATGGCCGCCAACGGGAGATAAGTCATCGGAAATTTTTGAAAATCAATAGGCTTCGTTGTCTTGCCGTGATAAACCGCCCACTTGTACAAGGTGAATACATAATAAAAACGTGTTTTCATCATAGCCCTGTGTAAAGTGGTTTAATTGAAGATACTTGACGATACAACATGTAGGACCGACCGCAGGGTTGTTTCTATTTTCACCCATATAGGTACATAAATATCTTGTTGCGTTGAACAAGATAGAAACTCGTGACACTTGTGTACACTATCAGTGAAAATTGAAACAACCCAGCAGTGCTAGTATTGTCATATATCTTCAATTAAACCACTTTACACAGGGCCATGATGAAAACACGTTTTAATTTTTATATTATTTTTTATTGGATCCAATACTTGTTTACAAGAAAACAGTGTTAATGTGAAATTTACAGAGTATCATAATTTTGCACTTACAAACATTTTAGTCATACTAAGTTTAATGAAACGTGTGGGCTTGTAAGTTTGTTTGTTTGTTTATTAGTGTTTAACGGCCTATCAACAGCTAAGGTCATGGTAACCTGCTGCATTGGGGGGAAAATCCCAAAATCAGAACGGAATATTTACAAATATATTCAGCCCTGAAATTAGAATAACCTGACCTGGTGCCAGGTCCATACCACACCAAAGTCACTTGGCCCCTTCCCCTAAAATAGGATTACGAATATCGTAATACTCACATAAGGGGTATAACCAGATTCAACTGTCACATACAAAATGCCAAAGACGTATGTGAGGGCCAAACGAGGTCTCCAGTCGGGATTCAGGCAAGGATGAACCCTGATCGTTAAATTACCCATCACATACTCCCACCTGCCACCCACCAATGGGCTTGTAAGAAATAATCTCACCAGGATCGGCACCATTTGTGGATATTTTCTAAAAACAATACCACTTTCTGCAAAATGGAATTTTCAGAAAAATAACACGGTAGTGTCCATTCAAGTCACTTAGGGGTGAAATGGTGGACATCTACCAATAGAGGATTCAAATTGTAATTGGAGGAGACTGTCAAATAGGTAATCCCGAGAATTCACGATGTTGGCAGTTCAGTTCAGTGGTATACTCGGAGATTATAAGAAGACGTTTTCAACATAGGAATGAATGGCCTTTTTGTGGAATTTATCGGGGTATAAACTTGGAAAAGTCGCGGGAATACTGGACAAGGCCGGAAGGCCTTCGTCCAGTATTCCCGCGACTTTTCCAAGTTTATATCACCGATAAATTCCACAAAAAGGCCATTCATTCCATATAATTCCAGCATTTTAAATAAATTCATCAAGAAAATGTGTTTATTTTCCGTTTTCTTAAGAATTATTTTAACTGCGCCTCACGGTTACAGAAAGTAGTTCGGCGTGGGAGTTTACTGGGATATAAATTTTGGACAGAGACTTGCTCCGTGCCAATCAAATGTTAGGGAATTGTGTAAATATTTTTGTGCTGCAATTATAAGACGTTTCAATCAACCCCCTAACCCATTACCACTACATAATCCTATTGCAATGCGAAAAAAAATTGTTCAAAAATATTAAACAAAACCAACAGCAGTTGACTACATATTGCAACAAAGACACACAACATAAATATCACAGATGGCACAAGACAGCAAACAGAACAATTACAGCACAAGAAAAGTAACCAACACAAGACATAGAGAGAGACTGATATAAGGCATGAATTCTGTAATATTTTCATAATTCACACAGGACGCGCATTAATAAAGTTCTAAAATAACAAATTTATGTAAAACATGTTATTCTTACATTACCGACAACGGGACATATTTTTAATAATGTGCCATCACTTGCTTATGATTTCTTGCACAACAAGCAAATACACAACCGCCTGCATTAACCCTTACACAGCTATCTTATTTTCTTTGTCGTCTGCTGTTTATTTTCTATTTTCCATTTTTATCATCAAAAACATGCTTTGACAGCACTTTAGAATAATTTACAACATGCTTTGACAGCACTTCAGAATCATTTCCATTGGAAGATGTGCTGTCAAACCATGTTTGTATTGAGAAATAAGGCAAGATATAAAGGCAACAGCAGACGACAATTGTTGCGAGTAGCGGTCTAAGGGTTAATCTTACCCAGATTACAAACACTTCAGGCTCAGGCTCAGCCAATCAAGCTGCTTGACTTCAAGTACAATATTCAAGAATTTTGAAAAAAAAGAAGTTGCTAAATATTGGCAAGATTAGCGCAGGCTATTGTGTAGTTGGATGATTGTGTAGTTGGATGATTGTTGTGTAGTTGGATGATTGTGTAGGGCTATAAATAGTTCAAAACTAGCGGACAAGAATTCATCATATTTTCTTGTATTTCTACTCGTAAATATCATGAATATGTCTTGGAATTTCATTAGAATTGAGTCCTGAGGACTCAATTCTAATGATATTTCAAGACATATTTACAGAGAGAAATAAAACATATACTCCTAATTTGTTTAGCGGATATTTTCGCCGCTAGCATGCAGAGTTAACGGCCTAACAACAGCTAATGTCATTTAAGGCCGGACCACGAATGTGAATGCATGTTTAACAAAACAAAAACAGTGCAACTAGTAAGACAAACACAGAGATACAGTGAAATCCCTCTAAACCGGCCACTAAGAAAACCACCTGTGATCTTATTTTTGATGAGTTTCTTCGTCATTTATCTCAGGTGATAATCTCTGTTCGTGATCGCATGGCACACAGCTATCACTCAGAATGATCGAATGTGTGATTTACAGTGAAACCTCTCTATGCCGGACACCCTGGGGACCTCCCAGGGTGTCCGGTTTAGAGAGGTTTCACTGTAGTTACGGAATTGAATGGGTCGGAGTTGAAAGGGGGTGAAGACCTTCTTCCACTGACCCCTTCACTTATTGATTGGCTCAATTTGCTGTTTCCGTTCCAATCTCATTACCTGAACTTCGGTTGGCGTGGTTGGTTCCGTCTTGCTATCGCGCAAAGAGAAGGACACCGAACCACTGGTGGAGACACGTCGGTGCCTGTCGTAGGAGCAATTGTTGGGAATCTTGAAGGCACATCGCTTGTGGAAATTCAGGCCACATCCTGTGGAGAAGACGCGGAGATGTAAACACAGGCTACATTTAATTTAGTGCGGAATTCAATTTTGTCGTCTGCTGTTTGTTTTTTATTTTCCATTTTTCTCAATGAAAACATGTTTTGACAGCACTTTAGAATCATTTCCGATGGAAATTATTCTAAAGTGCTGTCAAAACATGTTTTCATTGAGAAAGAAGACAACATACAAAACAACAGCAGACGATAATTTACGTTTCCCGCTTTCTAAGGGTTTATGGTGTTCAACAGCATGTCAACAGCTATGGTAATTTTAGGCCGAACACACAGGTTCCATCTATCTGGCATTTGTGCAACGTGACTAATGACAACTGCTCAAATAATTTCAAATGAAGGGCTCAGTGGGAAAACAGACTAAGTCTAAGGGTTGTCCACTGACCCCTTCCATTTTGCATCACCAATTTGAGTCAGGATCTCTTTAGACCTTTTAGAAATACTTCCAAGTATCAACAATTCCTGCACATGGCATACTCTTGACATATTTCTCAGGGTTTTCAATAATGACTCTTGGAATGGTAAATTTGGTCATGTAAAACATACTAAAGCACAGTTTCACACCGCCAAGGCAGTCGAGTCATTTGACCTTGACATTAGGTTAGACGGGTTAGCTGTAGAATTAAAATATAGATGATGATAACCACAAAGTTTAAAGTTAATCAGAACGTCTCCCGCCCGATGACGAACAAGATCCTACACTCGAACGAAGAGGAACAAAGACTCCCGCCCGACCTGCTGACACAAAAGACCAGTAGCCTATTTCACCAAAATTACAAGGTATACTTATCTTGCTAAGTACACTTTGAGGGAGAAATGTTCAATCTGAGGATAAATTTATTATTTTTTATTATACTGAATTGATTACATTATCACAGCCATTTTGGCTGTGATAATGTAATAAATTTAGTATAATAATTCTGCATACTTTTAATCATCAAATATATGCAGTCGTTAGTTCTATATGAAATAATACATTTCGGGAAATATGTCAGACGGAACAATTTGTTTCACATATTGTAGGCTACAAGACAATTCATTATATTTTAGAGACTCGTATTTTAATGATTTTTTTATATTTAATAATTGCAACAATTGATTCAAAATGGCCAGGAAAAATTGGACGTAACAATTTGAACAGAAACACTTTCTGACAGTGAGTCACGCTGCGCAAAAGACAAAAAATATTTGGGTCAGCACGAATTGTGTTAAAATCAAATACTGCCCATGTGACAAGATGACAGCTTGGCCATTAGCCATGGCAGAATTGTATGTGGCATCATCTGATAAAATGGGGCTTATAGCATTTGTGTACACTTAATAATCTGGTAGCATCCTGGCATATCATTGATACAATTTAAAATTAGATAGCAGTTGTAAAACATAATTAGAGGATCTCAAACAAGTTTCCATTTGATACAACATTTATGAAACTCGTCAGCAATTTCATGCACCTCGCCAGAGGCTTGCTGCATAAATTGTGCGTGACTCGTTTCATAAATGTCATATCAAATGGCAACGAGTTTGAGATTCTGTTTATCACACAAATTCATGCTCCAAATAGCAGAAATCTTGGAGATATCCAATACTTTTCAGTGAGAAGCGACTACCGCCATTGACTAATTTCGCACTGAGTAGCAAATCTCCACAGAGAAAAATAGTTTAATACTAGCAATAAATGTATTATAAATGCAGAGCTCCAGATAAGGTGCGTATTTGCTTAAATACCCAATTAAAATTGCCAAAAACCCAATTGAAATAAGAAGTAGAGAGTATCAAAAAAGCAATACAAATTTTGTGTTACCTTTATCATGCTGCAGAAAACAATAAACAGACCACAAATATAGCATATGTTTCTTATTTTTCAATGAAAACACATCTTGGTATTTCATTAGAATTGTCTCCAAGGAGACAATTCTAATGAAATGCCAAGACATGTTTTAATTTAGAAGCAAACTATTCAATAATTGCGGTCTGCTGATGTGTAAACAGTAGTGTGATTTTATTTTACCCAATTAAAATTTTGAAATACCCAATTGTTTCAGAAATGATGGAGTGACAATACTCAATTATTAATTCCTTATCTGGAGCCCTGATAAATGTGCCGTATTACAGGATCCAGGACTTTGTAAACACTACATATTACCGAACTAGAGCACATTGTAACAACTGTATTGATTTCACTGAGTCACTGACGCTTCTTAGGATATTTAAAGTAGGATGACGTCAACGTCAAAATGGAAAATTATTTCTAATTTTAGTTTTTATTATTCATACTCACCTGAATGGTTGCAAACTGATAGGTTGCTATGAAATCGTCCTAATAATAAAAATCTGCCTACTCTAATCACTCAAATAACCCACCATAGACCATTCCGCTCTACCCACAGCCAATTGGCTAGTCCGCTATTTAAACTCCTCCTATTATTGTTAGGTATACAGCTTCAAAAGTAAATCATTTCCATATGGAAATGACACTGCTAGATAAAAATAGCCTGAAGTATACTAAGTAGGGAGAAGATAAAACCATCAAGCGGGGACGGGAGGAGGGTCTACCTTACCATTCAGGTGAGTATGAATAATAAAAACTAAAATTAGAAATAATTTTCCATTTTTATGTCTTCAAACTAACCTGAATGGTTGCAAGAATTCGTAGTGATGGTGGGAGGTATTCTCACTACTCATACTCGACCGGAATGGTAAGGCAGATTAAAAACCCTCAAAACAGACAAAAATATTTGGTCTAGGTACAAACTTGGGTGTTACCTATATAGTAATAACATGGTCTCACCCTAGAATCATAGGGGAGCCCAAAGCGGGCCCCCCCCCCTTTTCTACGAAAGTAGAAGAGAGGTGGATAAAGACAATCACCACCACGCTAGTCTCGTAGACTGACTCGTAGACTCCAACCTGCTATACTTGGTTAAAACGCCGGAGAATACTCAAGGTATAGCTGCTGCTACCAGACGAAGCCCTGGCGAATGTAGTCGCCCGGCACTTCACACGCAATAACTCAACTGAGATAAACTCAAAGTCTATACATAGTCTCATGACGACACATGACTCGTACATATCGAGAACACAGTATAAACGCCCTAAGCACTAAGGTCATCCTAACAAGCAAGTGCTGAGGAGTTAAACTGGCCCTAAAGCCAGATCAAAACCTATACCAGGGTTTGACACTAACTTTTGGCCCAGGGATTCCGCAGCATGGACATCCCTATTGTTACATAATGTTGAATGGGATTTTCTTGAAAATGCAGTGATTCCTCCTACAAAACAGGGATCCTCGGGATCTCGGGACACTGCGAGTGTCGACCACTGTATACCTATAAACCCATGTATAGTAGACAAAGAGAATAGAATCATTAACCCAAAGTGAAACACTATCCTTTTGCAACAACACTGCTACAAACTAGAAAGGTAGCCTCGCCCTAATTGAAACATGTACAAAACAATGCCTCCTGGGCCAGCGTGATGAACCGTAAGAACCATAGATCACCACAGATCCCCGTTCATCAACAAAAGCAAGTGAAGTTCATCGAGCGGAGAGTCACACTTACCAACCCCCAGGATTCCACTGGGACTGTAAAGACAAAAACCGAATAATCGGGTAATCAGAAAAAATCGCAGACTATCGCGAACAGGTAGATCCAAACAGCCTCCTAAACTTGATGCTACCGGCTGATAAACCCACAACTGCACCCGCTGCTATTAACGGACCCAGTTCTTAAACATCTCCCTGAGATGCCAACCCCATGTCGGTCACATGAGGAACATGGAGAGAAAAGGGGGTTACTTTCCGGAACACCACATATGTATTCCGGAACACAAATCAGTACTCACTTATATGCATAAAATAAGTTAAATATAGCCTTGGCCCAAGTTTCGGCTACCATGAGCACCCGAATAACTACAATAACACTGATTGCAAGACGCAAAAACATCACCGCGCTGTGACAGGACCAAATTGGGCCATGTCTCGCTGTAATCATAGATGAACAGAAGTGTTGTCCTAACTTCTTCCGATAAAACAATCCCCAAATAAGTTGGCTGGCAACCTGCAGCGCTGTTAGATCAGACATTATACGAATTACGTGATGAATAAATCAATATCTCTGAGCGCTGGAATATCAAATGGTAATCGCCTAGACGAGAATGATAACGGGTAAATAAAACAATAGGATTATTGGCAGAATTGTATTTAAACGAAATAATAATATCCAGATATACCCGCGCCGATCAAAAATCGTACTTTTAATAGTAATCCGTACTACCGTCTATCTAACGTATTTCCCGGAATAAATACGGAAAAATCGTAACAGTTGGCAGTTACGCATCTCCTGCCAGTGCAGAGAGCGATCATAGAAAGAAGTTGAGACTACATGCACCTCGTGCATTTAGGGCCTAAACAACTCAGCTGCAGAACCACTTACTGTAGAATAAACTCAAGTAATGGCCCTATCTATCCAACGGAAGACAAAGGATTGCGATACCTCCCGTTGGCTTAAAAAAAAAAAAAAAAAAAAAAAAAAAAAACTTTACGGTCGGACCGGATGTCCTAATTCTTCCGAACCTAATGCTTCATTGCACGGACTGGACAGAAAGTGTGAACCACTGTCGCTGACAGGCGTGACGGAGGGAGGCCCGAACCACAACTGATAAACAGTAGTGTGCTTCTATTTAACACAATTAACATTTTGAAATACCCAATTGCTTCAGAAATGATGGAGTGACAACAGCATGTTGTATATACAGTCGATACGCGTTATGTCGACATTGCTTACATCGATATACCTGCTTATGTCGATATACGCTAGTGGTCCCGGCCGAACTGCTATATAACTCATACATTACATACCTGATATATCGATATCGGAAATGTCGACATTTCGTTTATATCGATGTGGAAAACAAGTCCCGATGGTATAATTAATACACATTATACTGTAATGTCGATATGCAATTTGAACAGCGGGCGTCGTAAAGCTTGGTCAAACTTAATTGGCACAGGTAAGTTTTTCACACATACAAAGTGATCAAAACATGCCGCCGGTAACCGTGTTACAATCGCGGAATACCGTCAAAGCCGACCACGTAAGCCGTGGTCAACCAATTAACGACAGTGTGACGTGAAATCACAAAAATACTCTTGTTAATAGCCAATTATATGCCTGACATGAATCGATCCGTAAATGCCATAATCATTAACGGACGCTTGTTTATAATAATTACAATTGAGTGAATTACATGCAATCTTATAAACACGAACAGTTGGTATCTCAAATCACTTCCTTAGCAATGTCCAACATGCAGTACATGGGTCCGAAGTTATACTGGAACGAGTAAATTGAAAAGTCCGAATCGGTACGTGGGCGCAAACAGTGGAAAAAAAATAAAACCGACGTTTGAGCCTTGCCGCAACAAAACCACAAATGGATACCCCCATCCGGACAAGATAGCACTGGACACCAACAGATGCAGAAGCCATTCCGTCAGAACCGGAGATGACCGCAGAAACCATAACCACCTGTCCGTGCAGAACAGAATCCGCCGCTGTCAACCCCCGGAACACTGCCAAAAGCTAAAACATGTTGATGTGTCCCTGAGTTACCTGCACTGACCACCAACACACCAATGTAGGGGCTCCAATGAGCCCCCCAGCCTTCTCACGACGCGTCTGTGGACAGAAAGCGAGTAGGAGGAGGTAACACTATGGGAAAATCCCTGTAGGAACCAGACCTCCACTGCCCACCATCTGATACAACGTAGGAAGATGGTGATCCTAGGCAGAGACCGATCCAAAGGATCGGGGTGCGGCCTCCATAGCCCTAGTAAGTAATACTGGAGGTCGCAAACATAACCTTCCCCTATTCTGCACCCCGAAATTCCAGGAGTGCAGAAATTTCCTAGCTGACAGAGAACCTCTGACCAGTACCCGGAAACTAAAACAAGATGCCACGCACCCTGTCCAAAGGTACTATGATGACTGATAGATCGGTCAATAAGCTCATTCCCACCTAAGAAAAAAATAAAAATCCTGTGTGGGAACCAACTACGACTACTCTAGATCTAAAAGACACAAAACTCGGAAACAACTTAAACTTCCGAGAGCATCTGCGGTAAGGGCAGGGCAGTGGAAGTACGAGACCCGCAGATCTATGGAAACAACCCAGTCTACCGGGCAAATGGCGCTCCGACCACGTCCCGAACTTCCTCTATAGCACTATACTTCAAGAGAGAGACTCTACTAAACCCTTGAAAATACCCCCGTCAGGGGAAACGACCCCACAGGAGGTAGACAAGAAGGAGCAGCATGGAGGGACCATCGGTACCGTAGCTGCCCTTTGGCCGTTCGATCGCACAATAAACAGAGGTCAAAAGAGGCGAACGAAGCAAAACTATGGCCGTTCAAGAAAAAACTAGCCGGCTATCACTGCGTCTCACCTGGACAAGAGCATGTCCATAGAAAACTCCAAAGACATGTTGACAAGGAGGCATAGCGGCACAAATCGCCGACTGAAGCACTGCGTCCAGAGACGATGAATCAAACTGATTCAAACATAAATCGAAAGTTGGCATAGCCACAATCGACTTAACAGCCTACACCCATGCCTTCGCAAACGCGAACCAGGACCAGGAGCCGAAGATATCCCAAACGCTGCGGCATCCTTGTCCAGAAACGGAGATCTCAAAAACCATACCGCATAGAGGGGCATGTAGAAACTTAGACCCCAGTGTGGCGATCAAAGTTTGAGCACTAGGAACCCCGCAGTGGCCAAATCCTACCTAAAGCTCCCCAATGTACGTAACAAAGAAGCCCTACTGTAGGAGAGCAATGAAACCACGACAACTCCGGCAATTCCACCACCACCGAATCAGCCTCACAACAGCCATCCGAGGAAGTACCCCTATGGGAGGCTCCACTGGCAAAACCACCAGCTGTGAAAGAGCCGACAAACCCACTAAGTACTAGGACTTAGACAGGAACTCCAGAATCTTAGCCAACTGAACCATCATAACTCTATCGCGTGTCGAGTCCTGAATATAGACTGGGAATTCGAACTCATATACACTCGAATAAAGAGCAGGCCAGACAAGTACGGAGCCAAAGCACCACGGCGTCCAATACCACCTCGACCGTCTCCTCCGAGAACGGAAGAGCTAGATCTCGAGGAGCCGGATACAAAAACACAATATGTACACAGGATACGAACCACGAACACCCCGGTCAGAAATAGTTGCTACCCCGGTGCCCGGTACCCGGTGCCTGCCCGGTGCCCGCCCGGTGCCCGGTGCCCGGTGCCCGTAACACAATACCGGCACCTCTCCTGCGAGAGTTAGGGTACGTTGTGACCGGGTGAATGTGATAAGCACCTGCCGCAGCAACCCTAGACTGGCAGTCATCTACCACATACGTGGAATCTGATTCAACAGTACTGTACTGTATCGTACCAAATAGTATATGTACTGCCGAAGCTAGTACTACATGTAGAAGCCCTATACAACCGTCTCCTACGACGAACAGGAGAACGAGATCTAGATGAACCTGTTCCAAAACCTGAGAATGACCCAAAAATTGCAATGGAGAATAATCACGTAACACACAAGAGTGATAATAATATGTATTGAACGAAATATAATGACAAATACGGCACAATACACGGCAGAAATTTAAAATAAGCACGAAATAAAGAGAGAGACAAATATACCTGCACTCTTGATAGCGTCCTAAAAATAATAGGAGGAGTTTAAATAGCGGACTAGCCAATTGGCTGTGGGTAGAGCGGAATGGTCTATGGTGGGTTATTTGAGTGATTAGAGTAGGCAGATTTTTATTATTAGGACGATTTCATAGCAACCTATCAGTTTGCAACCATTCAGGTTAGTTTGAAGACATAAAAACATCGTTGTTTTGTCGCGCCATTAGGGACGTCATTTGGAACGTCTTTCCTTTGTTCGTTTGGTATAACGTTATAGCATAATACGAATACGTAATTAGGGTGATGCGGCCAGCCAATAAAATTTGCTACAGGTGGTATTACACGTGTGTCATATCACATTTATGAAATGGGCTACAACACAACAAAATTAACAAGGTTTTCATGATGTGATAAATAAAACGTTAGCTTCCAGAGCTATTTCGACTGCTCTAAATTTGAAGATCTGTTTGTTTGTTTGTTGGAGTTTAATGGCCTATCAACAGCTAAGGTAATTTAAAGGTACATGCCCACTTAGTAGGCACAAACTGTTCTTTATATGATTTAAATAAGTGTATAATAGTGTCACTATTCCACCAGTTCTAAAACTTATGAGTGCCTGCTATACAGATATAATCATTTAGTAATACATGTATTTATTTTACTGATAGTGACGCGCGGTGGTATCAGGCTATTTTCATATGCAAATGAGGCATGACATTTTTAAATTATTTATTCTAATTAAATGCGTCACCTGAAAAACTAATATTTAAGACAGACTATAAGGTATGATCACTGCACATCGAAAAATAAATACAGAGAATAAATAGTAATGTCCGTTAACATTTTAAGGAAACACGGATATCGCCCCTGATATCAATGTGGAAATTTACTTCTGATATAAAATGTATAATAGTGACAACCCATGGGTGGGGTAATGGTGAATGAATGTTTATTTGCCAGAAAATGTCTCAGATGATGTCTCTGATAGAACATTTTGTACCTACTGCATGGGTATGTACCTTTAAGGCCGGGGCAATGGGTTTAGTACTAAATACCATATATTACCTGTACAAATGGGGGGAAAATCAAAAAATCAGAACTGAATATTTACAATAAAAACAAGAGTGCCGAAGGTCACAATATACGCCCGTCGAGGCAAGGCCAGTTAACAAGGGGAGATAACTCACTGAAAATTAATAGGGTTCTTGCCGTGATCGGATGCCAGGTCCTCGCCACACCAGATTCACTTGGCCCCCTCCCAAAAGCAGTAGGATCAGTAATAATCTTACGACTTTTATAATGGGCAATAACCCAATTCAACTCCCAGTTAACAAATGAGCGAGAAGATTTTCATCGGATATCGTGATATGTGGCAGTGACTGGAGAAGTGGGGCTTATGGTCAATGAAAAGCCTGTCATGCTCGTAACAAACAATATATTATATAGATCGTGATCAAGCTACAAGAGAGTGTGCTATTTGATCACAAATCCCATAAAACCCATTTCTCCAGGCACAGCCACATATATTAGATGATGTTCTTACTGTCATGTTCAACAAGAAACTACATGGTTAGTAGGCCTACATTTCTGGGGCCCGTTTCACTAAACTTCCTACGACTAAAATGTTTGTAAGTGCAAAATTATGATAGTCTGTAAATTTCACATTAACAATGGTTTCTTGTAAACAATTATTGGATTTACATTTATTGAGCATAGGCTGCATATGCAGCCTATGCTCAATAAATGTAAATCCATCAATTGCAATTTACAGACGATCCTAAATTTGCACTTACGAACATTTTAGTAGTACGATGTTTAGTGAAACGGGCTCCTGGTCCTGTGTCCGATTCCAAGTCTGATGTCCCTCACCATCACATTATGTTCTTACAAACTTTAAACAGACCAAATGTATTGTACACCTCAGTAAAAACAACGGCCCATGGATTTATTACTTATATTTACACTGCATTTTCTGATAGTTTCTGATAATTTCAAAAATGTAAATAACCAAATATGGCTTTACAACTAAGAATAATCTTGTATACATCATTTTCTCGCAGTTCCTGGAACAGCGACGTTGCCGGTCAATAGTGTGCAGTTACTGACAACTTAGTGGAAATTAATGATGACAAACAAACGTAATGTATTGTATTGGGCTGTAAACACAATACGTCAATGGGCGTTTGCATTATGTATTTATAGAAGGTGTAAATATTCACCGTTACACTTGATGCCCTGTTTAACGAGACCAAACAGCATCTCGCCACAGAAGTCGCAGAAGTGCGGTGACTTGTACGAATGCACGAACAGCAGGTGGGGCCTGATCTGTAGCTCCTCCATCGTCGCCTGGGCTGCAACAACAACAAGGGCATCGTTATTACGAGGCTAATCCCCTCGCTGGAAGCCTTGATAATAATAATTAAAAGAATACCGGTAATAACATTTTTGCCTTACAAACAAGGTGAACATGTATCCTCAGTGACCTTCACCTTGGGAGGTCGGACGTGGGTCATATGCAAAACAAAGCACCATTCCTAGACACACATTGTGACCAAATATTATCAAAATCGGTGAAGCAGTTCATAAGTTTAATAAAAAATGCAAGGTGTTACTAACGTACATACGCATGTATATGCATGGACTAACGCTATATCCACTCTGGCCTATCAGCGAGGGGCTAACAAGTGCTACATGTATATATAGTAACAACATATGATATACTGTAAACCTGGATGTTTAGTATAAAAATCACCTGTAGCCTATTTCACCAACATTGCAAAGTATACTTATCTAGCAAAGTATACTTTGAGGGAGACATTTTCAATTTAAGGATAAATTTATTAATTTTTATTATACTGAATTTATTACATTATCACAGCCATTTTGGCTGTGATAATGTAATAAATTCAGTATAATAATTCTGCATATTTGTAATCATCAAATATATGCAGTCGTTAGTTCTATATGAAATAATGCATTTCGGGAAAAATAAATGATTACTCCCTCAAAGTATACTTTGCAATTTTGATGAAGTCGGCCACTGGGCTACAATGTTATCAACAAGTCCTATACATAGTAACAAGAACAACAACGACAACAACAAATGTTATACATAGTAACAACATTGTTATCACTAAGCTGGCAGCCTTGATATTACAGGAATTCTGCCACTGGTGTCGCATCTGCCAAGGCATTTGATCATAACATCACCATGACATCACTAAAGCAAGCATCACAAAAACCATCAGAGACGTGCATGCTTTAAATACAAAGAAGTTTATTTTAAAAAAAAACAGACATAAGAAATTTACAAATGTAAAGTTGTGTAACCGTGACCTAGATATTAGTGGGGGATGGAGGATCGTTGATTTTCTACAGCACGATAGAAGATCATCAGAGAAATGCATGTGTGAAAGTTCCGTGAGAGGAAACAGAAGTTATAAGCAATTTAGCCGTACATTTAAGTTTGTACATGTAAATGCACTACGACAGTCCTGTGATCTTGACGGACAGTCCTAACACTATATAATATGCCTCCTGGCTCTGCCGAGACCAGGGGGCCGTTTCACTAAACTTTGTACGTCTAAAATGTTCGTAAGTGCAAATTTAGGATCGTTTGGAAATTTCAATTGATGGATTTACATTTATTGAGCATATGCTGCTCAATAAATGTAAATCCAATAATTGTTTACAAGAAACATTGTTAACGTGAAATTTACAGACTATCAGAATTTTGCACTTACTAAGATTTTAGTCCTATGAAGTTTACTGAAACAGCCCCCTGGGGCATAAAAGTTAAACTGATCAGTCAATATCAGTTACATGTATGTAGGGCTGAAAGAGGTCAAATGTGAGACTATTACCCAATAAAACCATGATGGGCAACATACGTCACATGCATAGGCTATATATATGTAACACATAACATTCTGAGGTTACACCAACTGAATTTTGTTTTATTTATCATCAGATCGAGGTATATGTAGTGACCACCATATGAACTGTCACATCGAGTGGTGACAACATATACAAGTACTTTCATTACAAAAATATTTTTAAAAATTCATACCCGTAAACGTGTAGGTATTCCGAATAAAATGGATTAACCCTTAGACCGCTATCTTCATTTAATTGTTGTCTGCTTTTATTTTCTATTTTCCAGTTTTATCATCAAAAACATGCTTTGACAGCACTTTAGAATACTTTACAACATGCTTTGACAGCACTTTAGAATCATTTCCATTGGAAATGATTCTGAAGTGCTGTCAAACCATGTTTTTATTGAGAAATAAGGCAAGATATAAAAGCAACAGCAGACGACAATTGTTGTGAGTAGCGGTCTAAGGGTTCAGGAGTATTGTTTGATCAAAGTTAGCCAAAGTAGCGGGATGAGTGACACACATTGGCCACCGTGTAACTGGCCATGCAATACAATATGATGGATTAATTCCTCACACAGTGACATTCACAATACAATTTCCCATTGCGTGATGAAAAATTAATGTGATATTTGGAAACCCTCTAAAACACACTTAACTAATAAAGTTAATAAACTACCGATATCACACGCTAGCAAAGTTGAACAAGAACTAGATCAAACGATGCGAATGCTGGTCTGTTATTTGATCTAGTCGCTAAGTCATTAAAAACTTGAAATTGTGTTTGTAATACACAGGACAATATTCATGTACCATTCTGAAGTGGTGAATGAATAGCAAACAACACAATATCAGTACCACTGATGGACGACGTGCCCCTCAAAAACATTAACTCAAAATTTCTGTGTCATTTGACCTTGACTGTGAGCACAGGGCAGCATCGGTGGGCTATAAAATGAAAATATGGATGATGACAAATAAGCAAACTACTGATGATGTTTGGAGAACATCTGACTAATCTATGAGGAGATAATTATGCGAAACTTATGGTTAGCAATCAATGTAAGGAAGCTACTGATAAGGTTTGGCGACCATCCAACTAACTTATGATGAGATCAGAGCTCCAGTTAAGGTGCGTAATTTGGAGGTAAATTTCTTATTTCTCCATCAAAAATGGCAAGTTGTGAGTGCTTTAGAATCGTCTCAATGAGACGATTCTAAAGGACTGCCAACTTGCCATTTTTGATGAAGAAATAACAAAATTTCACCCCAAGTTGGTCAAATTACGCACCTTAACTGGAGCTCTGGATAAGATATGCGAAATTTGGACGTATGCGAAATTTGGACGTACATCCAGTTTGACGGGCATGAGCTATATTTCGAAAAGTAGGCCAAGGTCACTTGAATGACCAAGGGTGGATAGGTATCAAAAGGAAAAGTAACTGATAAAGTTTGGTGAACATCTGACTAATGTGTCGGAGAAATATGAAATTTGAACGTACGTCCACATTCCGACAGACGTAACCTATGTTTCGAGAAAAGTATGCCAAGGTCACCCAAATATCCCAGGGTGGTTAGCTTATCAATGTAAGGAAGCTACTCATGAAGTGGTGAACATCCGACAAACACATCAGGAGATATGCGAATTTGGATGTGACCTATATTTCAAAGAAAGTAGGTCAAGGTCACCTGAATGACTCTGAATGGTTAGGTATCAATTTAAGCAAGCTACTGATAACTAACCTGTGAAGAGATATGCAAAATTTGGATGTACATTCAAGGTGAAGGTAAAGGTCACCTGAATGACACTGGATGAATAGATATCAATGTAAGGAAGCTATTGATGACGTTTGGTGATGATCTGATTAATGGATCAAGAGATATGCGATAATGGACTTACGTTCAAAATTTACGTGCAAAGTTGTTGAAGACGACGACGCTGGCGGAATTGTAACCGCTAGTGATGTGCCGATGATCGATTATAATCGAAAATTGATCGAAAGGGGCCGCGTCGGCGACAATCGATAGTTTTTTGTCATAATCGATTATAGGAAAAAGATTTCTGCTGTTTTCCGCGGGTTTTTTCCGGTCCATTTCGCTCATTTTCGTAATTACTTAAAATTTGGAATGCTTCTGTTTTTATCATTCCTCACAATGGCGGCCGAAGTTGCAGTCGATGCGTGGAGAGATGCCAACAATAATGCGTTGTTTAAGTATCCGGGGAAGGCGCGGCGTCTGGTCATAACTTTATTTCATGAAAGCATAGGCAGTATGTGATTAATGTGTGTTACATAGTTGCGAAAACGTAACTGCTGCATTCTACCGTAAGCAGAGTTACAATTCCTTCCATAGGCTATGTCCGCACAATAGTGAATTAGAGCTGTGATTCGCACTTTAGCAGTCTATTGTGACATATTTTATATATTTTTCATGTGAAAAGATTATCAGTGTTATAAAAGTATTGCAAACTAATAATTCTGAAATAAAATTTTGTCAGTGTAGAACGTTAAACGTTTACAAAATTAGTTTTTATCCGTTTAGAAAATGGACCCTCCATCATAAATTTTGCATTTGGATTATGGCTGCCACTAACTATTGTAGCATAATCTTGCTTTTTATGTCATATAGATATGCAAATGCATGACATACTTAATGGAATATGCTAGTATCATAATACTGACACTCGTTGCAATTAGAAATTATAAAAAAATATGTCAAAATACTCAAATAGACTGCTAAAGTGCGAATCAGATCTGATTCGCTATTCTGCGGACATAGAAATCATAACCCTGCTTTATACGGTAGTGTGTTACAGTGTTACTGTTACGTATTGCATTTAATAATAAATAATCGATAGCTATCGATAATCAATCGAATTGACCCTTCCGATTATCGATAGTGATTTTCCCGTCCGATTCCCATCACTAGTTACCGCTATGTCTCACTTTTCACTATCGTTGGTGAGACAAATTATGCTTTATATATGGAGAATTTACTCAGCCAGTGGCCCATGTTTTCCCCCCATTTGCAATGTTATAAGGCCACCAATCAACTGGTCCCTATTCTCTTGGCTGGTTATATTTTCACATGGATATTTTTGTTACATCTTCAAACACGAAGAATCAATATGGTAATGTAATTCAATTGAGAATTTAATGGAACTACCAAATTACAATATAATACTGTAATAGCCACGACAATACAAGATTATTACATGCAGTGTACAGTGGAACTTCCGAAAACCGGAGACCCTGGGAGGTCCCCTGGAAGGTCCCCAGTAGCCTATTTCACCAACATTGCAAAGTATACTTATCTAGCAAAGTATACTTTGAGGGTTAAATTTTCAATTTAAGGATAAATTTATTAATTTGTATTAATATACTGAATTTATTACATTATCACAACCATTTTGGCTGTGATAATGTAATAAATTCAGTATAATAATTCTGCATACTTTTAAGTTCTATATGGAATAATGCATTTTAGGCAAAATAAATGATTACTCCCTCAAAGTATACTTTGCTAGATAAGTATACTGTGCAATTTTGATGAAATCGGCTACAGGGCCAGGGAGGTCCCCAGGGTGTCCAGTTGTCTGAGGTTCCACTGCAACTGACTCCCACTGTGTCCGGTTTGAAGAATGACTGATTGATTGATTGATTATATGGGTTTTATGGCGGATTAACAGCCAGGTCATATACAGATGGGAATGCACCTGTATGTGTGTATGTGGGTCAGTGAGATTAATTATAACTATATAGCTTTGAAATTGCGACACTGACGGTGATATCCTCGAAAACATTTGATCATTTATTTGATCTGCTTGACCTTGGACACAGAGGCCACATTAGTGGACCACAGAATGAAAACTATGGATGAGGACTAATAAACAAATGAAATGAAGTACCCAAAAACTTTAACGCCAATATCGGACGGACGGACAGACGGATGGACAAACGGACAGACTGACAAACGGACAGGGTAATCTTTTTTACGTAATTTATGTCAAAACTATTTTTGATCAGTCAATTGACTTTTTGCCAGGATCTACAGTGGTCACACAAGTCCAAAGGTACTTTTTGTCAACCAGCAGAGTCCCAGATAAGGTGCGTATTGGCGTATTTTGCACACTTATTTTAGCAGAATACGCATTGATTTTAAATTTGGGAGTACAAAATACTCACAGCAATGTGAAAATACCCATTGATTTTCAAATCTAGTAGTGAAATTACTGTAATAAGTTGAAAATTTACTTAGTTGAGCTGCAAAAAGCAAACACTAAATCAGTGAATTTAAAAAAGAAAATTATCGTTTATTCCCTATTTAATAAGGAAGAAAATCAATAATACATTTGTAAAAGTAAAATACGCATTGAAATTGAAATCTGGTGGTATAATACTCTTTTGACACAAAACTTATCTGGAGCTATGAGCCAGTGATACATATTGTCTATTGGATGTACATTATCTAATCCGCCCAACAGACAGAATTCTCTTATTCCATAAGCCGACTGCATTGTAATACATGACAACAACGGAATAAATTAGGCTTATGACAATTGTGTCTAGCTAGCTGTCTGTTACTGGAGAATAGCATTACCAGTGGTGTGGTCGGATGATACTGATGTAACAAATGAGGCTTGACCAATGGTAGCTAGCTGTCAGTTACCATGGTGTGGCACTGACTACTGATGTGTAACTGGAGAAATGAGGCTTATGAAAATTGTGTCTAGCTAGCTGTCTGTTACTGGAGAATAGCATTACCAGTGGTGTGGTCAGACTGACTACTGATGTGTAACTGGAGAAATGAGGCTTATGACAAGTGTGTCTAGCTAGCTGTCTGTTACTGGAGAATAGCATTACCAGTGGTGTGGTCAGACTGACTACTGATGTGTAACTGGAGAAATGAGGCTTATGACAATTGTGTCTAGCTAGCTGTCTGTTACTGGAGAATAGCATTACCAGTGGTGTGGTCAGACTGACTACTGATGTGTAACTGGAGAAATGAGGCTTATGACAAGTGTGTCTAGCTAGCTGTCTGTTACTGGAGAATAGCATTACCAGTGGTGTGGTCAGACTGACTACTGATGTGTAACTGGAGAAATGAGGCTTATGACAATTGTGTCTAGCTAGCTTCTGTTACTGAGAATAGCATTACCAGTGGTGTGGTCAGACTGACTACTGATGTGTAACTGGAGAAATGAGGCTTATGACAATTGTGTCTAGCTAGCTGTCTGTTACTGAGAATAGCATACCAGTGGTGTGGTCAGACTGACTACTGATGTGTAACTGGAGAAATGAGGCTATGACAATTGTGTCCTAGCTAGCTGTCTGTTATCTGGAGAATAGCATTACCAGTGGTTGTGGTCAGAACCGACTACTGATGTGTAACGGAGAAATGAGGCTTATGACAAGTGTGTCTAGCTAGCTGTCTGTTACTGGAGAATAGCATTACCAGTGGTGTGGTCAGACTGACTACTGATGTGTAACTGGAGAAATGAGGCTTATGACAATTGTGTCTAGCTAGCTGTCTGTTACTGGAGAATAGCATTACCAGTGGTGTGGTCAGACCGACGACTGATGTGTAACTGGAGAAATGGGGCTTATGGCAATTGTCTCTCGCTGGCTACAAATGTATCTGTGATTCGAGAATAGCATTACCAGTGGTGTGGTCCATCTGGGGCCCGTTTCACTAAACATTGTACGACCAAAATGTTTGTAAGTGCAAAATTATTATAGTCTGTAAATTGCACATTAACAATGTTTTGTTGTAAACAATTATTGGATTTACATTTATTGCTATGCTGCATGCAGCCTATGCTCAATAAATGTAAAGCCATCAATTGAAATTTCCAGACGATCCTAAATTTGCACGTACAAACATTTTAGTCGTAAGAAGTTTAGTGAAACGGGCCCCAGGCTCTTGATGTGTAACTGGAGACATGGGGCTTATGACATTAGTGAGCAGCCTAGCTTCTGATCTGTGGCTGGAGACATGGGGCTTGCAGTTTGGCTGGCATAGGTCATTTGCAGGCCATAAAGGGAAAAGTCACACATTGAATGTCTGACACCCACCCCCGAGATGTGACAGCATTGATAATAAAAAAAATAAAAAAAAAAGAAATTGAAAAGATATTGTTTTCTTAACAAATATGCCTTACAAGGTCCCACCTACCGCTTCAATAGTAAACAAGATCAAACAAAAACTTTAACCAAGGGAAGAAAACGGACTCCTATATACACCCGCTACCCGCCACCCCCCACCCCCCTCCCCCGGGTTTTCATGAAATTGCATGCACAGGGATACAAAATGAAAAGTGCACATTGAAGAGAAAACGGGAACATACAGAACCCACAGATACTGGTTTTCTGGCAATTATCGTGTCACGTGTAAAAAAAAAGACAGTCGGTACCGCAGGACCAAATAATGTTTATTCAACTACAATCATTTTGAAATTACAGAATTTATTAACCCATTTCATGCTGAGGATACGCCATTTTGTTAGTGGAAAATCCTAAATATTTTCTTGACCAACATTTCAACCGGTTCAAATGAGTGGTCACAACATATACTTTCATTGAGAAATAAAAGAAATAAAATATTTTAAAAATTCATACCCGTAAACCGTAAAGGTGTATGCCCCCCCCCCCCCCCGAGATGTTTGTAAATACGAAGAAACAAGAGCATGCTGGGGAACTCTTCGGCCCTGGATCAGTGCCTTCTTCAGTTGCTGATACAAAAGGGGAGATAATTATGACCAAATGGAGGATTGTTGAGTTTATTATTAACCCTTACACCACTATCTTAATTTTTTGTCGTCTGCTGTTTATTTTCTATTTTCCATTTTTATCATCAAAAACATGCTTTGCCAGCACTTTAGAATAATTTACAACATGCTTTGACAGCACTTTCCATTGGAAATGATTTTGAAGTGATGTCAAAACATGTGTTTATTGAGAAATGAGGCAAGATATAAAAGCAACACCAGACGACAATTGTTGTGTGTAGTGGTCTAAGTGTTAATAAGCTCAACAATCCCCCTTTTGGTCATAAGAGGCCACATATGTGGCTGTGACGTGAGAAATGTGGTTTATATAGCATTTGTGATCAATGTAGATTCTGATGAAATAGCACACTCCTGTAGCCTGATAATGATCTATATCGCTGGTCACAATCATGGTGGGTGTTTCATTGATGAAATGGCAAACAAAACAGATCATGATCGGACTGTGCGGATCTCGATCTACAGTGGTCGCAAAACCGATAAGCCGTCGGCTGGGGAGGAAAATCTAAGTGTACCGGTATTGTTTAGAACATAATCTCCATTGTCTGAGTAATTTATCCTATATATAGATGTCTCCTAATCTTTGACTGGAGAAATGGGGCTTACAGCATTTGTGGCCAGTCTAGTTCCTGATCTGTGATTGGAAAATTAGCATTTTTCCAGTCTAGTTCCTGATCTGTGATAGGAAAATGATCAGTTTGACCAGTCCAGCTCCTGATCTGTGATTGGAAAATTAGCATTTTGGCCAGTCTAGCTTGGCATATGTAACAACAGTCTTGCTTCAGATAAGTAATTGGGATCCTGATCTGGGACTGGTTTTTGGCAGACTAATTCCTGAAATGTGACTGAAAAATAGCATTTGTGGCCAATCTAGCTCCTGATGTAAATTGATAAATGCAGCAGTCAAGGTCCTGATCTAGGACTTGAGAGCAGCATCTATGGCTCCTGATCTGTAACTGGAGAAATGGGGCTTATAGCGTTTGGCCAGTCTAGCTCCTGATCTGTAACTGGGGAAATGGGGCTTATAGCATTTGGCCAGTGTAGCTCCTGATCTGTAACTGGAGAAATGGGGCTTATAGCATTTGTAACTGGAGAAATTGGGCTTATAGCATTTGGTCAGTGTAGCTCCTGATCTGGAGAAATGGGGCTTATAGCATTTGGCCAGTGTAGCTCCTGATCTGTAACTGGAGAAATGGGGCTTATAGCATTTGGCCAGTGTAGCTCCTGATCTGTAACTGGAGAAATGGGGCTTATAGCATTTGGACAGTCTAACTCCTGATCTGTAACTGGAGAAATGGGGCTTATAGCATTTGGGCAGTCTAGCTCCTGATCTGTAACTGGAGAAATGGGGCTTATAGCATTTGGCCAGTCTAGCTCCTGATCTGTAACTGGAGACATGGCACTGACAGCCTGTTCTGTTTCTTAACCCTCATTATACTGCAGATGTAAATTTTTGTCTGCTGTTTTTCATTTTTGTCCCAATTATTAAAAAAAAACAAAAAAAAAACAGGTTTTTGTCGAGAAATATTGAAAATAAAACATTTCCAGCAGACGACAAAATTTAACTTGGTGTAGTAAGGGTTAAATGGGGCTTATTAGGAATGTAGTTCCCGATGGACTAGTCTGAAAAATATTTTGTGACGATTGGATTGGTTGCAAAATTAACATATCAAAATCCATTCCAGTTACTTGGGGGTGGAAGGGTAAAGGATAGTTTGTTTGTTTGTTAGTGTTTAACGGCCTATCAACAGCTAAGGTCTTGTAAGGCCGGGCAAACGGGTTCGATTCCATTTTAACCTGCTGCATTGGGGGGAAAATCCCAAAATCAGAACGGAATATTTACATCAAGAACAAATATATTCAGCCCTGAAATTAGAATAACCTGACCTGGTGCCAGGTCCATACCACACCAAGTCACTTGGCCCCTTCCCCTAAAATAGGATTACGAATATCGTAATACTCACATAAGGCGTATAACCAGATTCAACTGTCACATACAAAATGCCAAAGACGTATGTGAGGGCCAAACCAGGTCTCCAGTCGAGATTTCGGTAAGGATGAACCCCCGATAGTTAAATTACCCATCGCGTGCACCCACCTGCCATTCACGGTAAAGGATAGATTAAATCAATTAAGATATATTGTGTTCATGCATATATTATGAACGAGGCGACAGTTATTTAATACGCGGTTGAAGTCATGTTTAATATGTTCTAAAATGTGAATAACAATAGTAAAGCAGTTTTCTACAATTCTAGTGATGGAAATTCTGCATAAACACTGGCAACTCCAGTAGCCAATTTCATCAAAATTGCAAAGTAAAATAAAAGATTTCTCCCTCAAAGTATACTTTGCTAGTAAAGTATACTTTGCAATGTTGATGAAATAGGCTACTGGTGTTGACACTACAATAACTTTTCTTTAACTGTCAGTATACTTTTCACAATGTTCGTCGGCAAATTGAAAACATGTTATGATTAATAATTTGGTTTCCAATGTCTTTTCAAAGGCAATCCAAGCGGGACCATATTTCATGCAACAATTTTCAGTTCGGGCGGAACAAAAGGTGTGGTCATTCAGGCTTTGTAATATCAATAATTAATCAACATATTACAGTCAAAGCGGGTTATTACAAGTGCTAACTTCGAAATGGCAAACACGGAACAAAGAACGAGACATATTAGCTGGCTTGTATAACATATGTAGAGATGCAAACTTAGAGATTATATGTGGCATTGTTATCACAAATGATTTGAGACCTAATTGTCAATATCCCTACAGTAATATACATAGATCTTCGTAACTTAAAGGTCACATGCCAAACTATCACTTATTTTCTTCAAACTGCGCTAAAAACAACAACGGCGACCCTAATAACCGATTTCCGGTTTGTTTCTATTTTTCGTGATATTGAGATTTCTCATATCGCACCTTATCTGACACATATACAGAGCCATGCAATGAATTGGTCATCGCTTATCTCTCCTGTTACTGCGACCTACTGGCGCGAGGTGGCACTGTAAAAAATAACCGCTATGACATAGCAATAGAACAGCTTACCTGATTGGTGGATGAAGGTTTCTTATATAATATCGTTTGGATTTACGGACATCATGTATTTGTTGCATAATTTCTTTGTTTTTGTCGTTTAATATATACGTTAATCGTTATTTTTTCCTTCGCCTAGTTATACTTGGATTATTAATACGTTGGTTGCAATCGTCGGCGACGACTATCTGTGTGGAAGTCGGTTGTAATTCACAGTCAAACAGACAGCAGAGCCAGAATCAGAAAAAAGTAAAATTAAATTTATATTTATATTTTTTTTTACAAAATGCTAATCTCCGACATTTCGTAAATTGATTCTGCAATGCTTTGCAGAATGTTACTTCAGCATACTTGTGCTTTGACAATTTCGAGTTGAAATAATCAGTGACACGCGTGTGTAGCTATGTTCAAATGGATGCCGCCGGAGGTCATTAATAATAATCAACTGATCTGATGATTTGACAGCATAGCAGGCAAATAGGGAAGTGGATCTTGGGACAGGTGTATTCTGAATTCAATGAAGCCACACCTATTCTATGCTGATTGGTTGAATCTATTTTGTTTATCTGTCCTAGTCAGTGACAGACGTGTGAAGCTACGTTCAAAACGGATGTCAACAATAATGCGGCAGGTGTATATTGAATCCGCAAGGCCACACCTATGCCAAGCTGATTGGTCGAGTCCAATTTGACAGACATGGTAGAATAGATACACTGTGCACATCAGGGTGCTTTCGACAGTTCCGAAAATCCAATTTTGATGTGTTTGTTTTTATACATGGATGAATGTTATATTGCAGGACTAAAATTGTGTAACTTGAATGTCCACTCTCTTATTTTTCCGTAAATACTGTTTTCGAATACTAAAATATAACTAAATCACATATTTTGTTCGTTGACAGATAAAAAGAATTAAAAGTATATATTCAATTTTCACATGTACAGTAAATTCTTTACTATTTCTAATCTATTTTCAATGTTAGTGTGTTTTATTGAAGGAATGCCGAAAAGTGCAGATCCTGTTCAGACTGTGCGAATGTACGGGCTGAATTGGATCTACACTGATCTACACTGGTCGCAAACGCCCTATAAGCCCGTGTTGTGTTCGGCTTATTGCACCTTCTCAGTCGCAGTGTACAGCGGATGTTGAAACAATCTTCAAACAACACCCCACACCCGTGGCAATTAGAGCAACTAATTTCCCCACTGCTGTCACCCCGGGCTTTCCTTAATTGACCCCATGTACATCATTGTTTCGTTGTAAGTGGACAATGGCCTACAAGAATGACGTTATGGGAGCTTGACCAGCATAGCACCAGATCCATCTATGCACCTGACAGCTCTGATAAGTATCTACTCTGTTGCCCGTCTGATTTAGCATTATATATAAGTACTATCAGGGAAAATATAGATTGTAACCCGACGATGTAAATATAAATACATGTATATACAGACTGGTATCCTACAGCTGTTGTAAATTGCACAGTATGTCCATTTTGTCACCCATTGTCGCATTTCAGTATGTAGTTTGTAACTAGGTCATTCTTATATTTTTACAGTACAGTACAGTCCCATATATTTATATCAGCGGTCTAATAAACTGGAGTTCTAAGTAGTTTGTTGAACTATTACATGTAATAATCGTATTATGCATTCACTTCGGAAGTTCTACTGATACATCATATACCCACGTGACCGCAAAGGGAAATAACTGTGGTAAGCAAAATAAGGGGAAGTTAGTCATGCAGTGACGGCTGGAAAAACTGTCTGTCCGGAATATGAAATCCGTAAAAGAACGGCACATACTGGTCGGATTACTGTAAAATTTGTTTTATTTGATATATAAATGATGAATACAGAAGCTTGTTATATCTCCTTTAATCCAGAATGATATTTGTTTGATCATTAATAATAAAATACACATTTCTACAGAAACATATTTCGACAATGTAAACACAATATTTGAACTGCAAATTTCCTGCATGTTAAAATGAATACAAACATCAATATGATTGGACAAGTATGACTATTCCAACAGTTTACATGCATTTCCCGAAACATTTATAACAATAATATACAGACCTATACTTATTTATATTATTGTGTTTTGTAAACAAGTGCTACTATGACAGGGATTCCGCTGGGGAAAATAAAAAAATCGCCACTTCAAAAAAAATAAAACAATTGGCGAAAAAAAGAAATTGGATTTTTTTTCGAAAATTGTAATTTTTTATCGCCAATTGCGAAAGAGGCGATCGCCAGCGGAATCCCTGCTATAATATATGTATTAATATATGCATACATATTCAAATTGTAAAATGTGACCCATCATCTAGTTAAATTCTCATCATAACACATACACTCCTAGCAGAATTGCATACTTCAAGAATTCTAGTCATATCGTGAAATATGATCAACTACATTAATTCAATAAATATCGACATGCCTCAAGGGTATTTTACTAATACAATATGAAATATGTTATGTGACAAGACGGCTAACGTCTAGTCGATGTTAATCCTGATTAGCCATGGATCCTGAAAGAATTTCCATATACTTTGGACTTTTTGCTGAAATGCATGTTAACCCTTACACCGCTATCTTCATTTATTGTCGTCTGCTCTTTATTTTCTATTTTCCATTTTTATCATCAAAAACATGCTTTGACAGCACTTTAGAATAATTTACATGCTTTGACAGCACTTTAGAATCATTTCCATTGGAAATGATTCTGAAGTGCTGTCAAACCATGTTTTTATTGAGAAATAAGGTAAGATATAAAAGCAACAGCAAACAACAATTGTTGTGTGTAGCGGTCTAAGGGTTAACCCTAGTTCACCCACAAGTGATTCACTGTTAAATTTCAGTTATATTCCATTAGTTAGAAAAGGAGCACTTTTTTTAAACTATGCAAATCATGAAACGGCTCGTTTATGTTAAATAAAATATGCCAACATGCAATCTTCCAACAGGATTGGAAGTTTGGGATTATTTTCAGTATTCAGAAATGTGCTCCGGTTACTAGATGTAAAATGTGTTTATGTAATATGTCTATGTAGACCTGTAGCCGATTTCACCAACATTGCAAAGTATACTTTACTAGCAAAGTATACTTTGAGGGAGTAATAATTTATTTTTCCTGAAATGCATTATTTCATATAGAACTAACGACTGCATATATTTGATGATTAAAAGTATGCAGAATTATTATACTGAATTTATTACATTATCACAGCCAAAATGGCTGTGATAATGTAATACATTCAGTGTAATAAACATTAATAAATTTATCCTTAAATTGAAAATTTCTGCCTCAAAGTATACTTTGCTACAAAAGTATACTTTGCAATGTTGGTGAAATAGGCTACTGAGTGACTCTCGTCAGGAAACTGGTACGAAGTTTGATGTATGGGAGGTTGGTGACTATATTGGAATCTTGGGGTCCTGTTTTCAGTATTTAGTAAAATGCTTACAAAATATATCTGACATGCAGAGCTCCAGATAAGTATTGTATCTAAAGAGTATTATACCCCCAGATTTCAAATTCAATGCATATTCTACTTTTACAAATGACTTTCTACCTTATTAAATAGGCAGCAAATGAAAAACAAAATTTAAAATTCACTAATTTGAGCTGCAAAAAGCAAACAGCAAACAGAGTTTGCTTTTTGCAGCTCAACAAAGTAAATGTTCACCTTTATTACAGTATTTTCACTACTCAATTTGAAAATCAATGCATATTTTCACATTGCTGTTGAGTAGTTTGTACTCTCACTTTTGATAAGCAATGTGTATTCTGCTAAAATAAGTCTCCTTATCTGGAGCGAGTGACATGCAATTTTTCTTATTTGCTGCCTATATGGGAGGTGGGCGACTACGTACCCGACAAGACGACTTCGACCAGACATCCTTCCTTAATGAAACCGGGGTGGCTGACAATCTGCAGGATGTTGGGCGTCGCCCCATCATGTACAAACAGCAGGATCTTGTCGGCAATACCGCCATACAGCCCCTGCTCCGGATACTGTAATATACAGATACATATTATTATTACATATATGGATGGATTCCGCTGGCGATCGCCACTTTCGCAATTGGCGATAAAAATAAACAAAGGGCGATAAAAAATTACAATTTTCGGGAAACAAAAAAAAAAAAAAAAAAAAAATCTTTTATTTTTCTTATTTTTTTTTGAAGTGGCAATTTTTTTATTTTGCCCAGCGGAATCCCTGTATATGCATAGATACAGAGGAAAATAAAACAAGAGGGCCATTGTGGCCCTATATCACTCACCTGGTTATTATACATGAATATATGCAAGTAAATCTGAGTGAGCTTTATACGTTCATTATTCCTATGTTTTGTCGAAACCAGAATGGTGATTATATTGGGAAGACATTGTTTAAATATTTTGTCCACCTTTATATGGCAGTCATTTTGGATTATGTGATGATCTCTAATACCGAAAGACAATAACTATGAAGTTTGGTCAGCATTGGCCAAGCGGTTAGTAAGAAAATGCTGTTTGAAAGCTCTAATAAAAAGATACCGGTTTGACTTTTTGGTGGCCAGCTTGGATGACGTAATCACCGATTTCGATAAAAAATGCTTCAGAGCGATCGTCTCCTCAACATCTTCAATTTGATATACAACATGACCATATTTGGTAAAATTTGACCCCAATTGATCCTCCGGGCCCCACCTAATTTAAATCCGGGGTCATCATCTTAACAAATCTGAAACAGCATTGACTCTATTGATCATTCCTGCCAAGTTTTGGTGAAATCTGTCCGGCGGTTCATGAGAAGAAGATTCTTTAAGAATTTGACTGACTTTTCCACCTGGGTCATCTTGGATTAGGCGACGACCTCCAAATTTACAAATCTGACATAGATCATCCCTGTGAAGTTTGACCAACATTGGCCAAGCGGTTCACAAGGAAGAAGACGTTTGAACTCTCTAATTAAAGGATGACCTTTTGACCTTTCGGCAAAGATGACCTAATCATCGGATTTCGACCAGAGTGATCATCTCCTCATCTTCGATTTGCCATATGACATGACAATATTTGGTTAAATGTGAAATCTGACAAATAGTTGACCCCCGGGCCACCCCCCCCCCCCCCCATTTTTTACCCCAAGGCCATCATTTTAACTGACTATCGATCTGTCCTGCAAAGTTTCATTGAAATTGGCCCGACGGTTCGTGAGAATCTTGACCTACATTTTCACGGTGGCCATCTTGGATTATTAAACGACCTCCAATTTTACAAATCTGACGTGCCCCCACCCATCTCTGAAGTTTGACTAACATTGACCCGGCGGTTCGGGAGAAGAAGACATTTGAAATTGTGGACGGACGGACGGACGGACGACGACGGATGAAAAGAGGTAACAATAGTTCTCTTGAGCCTTTGACTCAGATGAGCTAAAAACACCCCCATTTAATAAATGAACTAGTCTGAAAACATTTTGTTGATTGAATTGGTCGGCAAAGTAATATACCAAAATCCAATCCATTTATTTAGGGCCGAAAGGGTTAAAACCCTTACAGTGTTGAACAAATTTTAGGACAAATTGGTACGACAAATTTTACACTAGTTTTTACTAAAATCAACACAAATTATAATAATGGACCATGTAGTGTTAAATAAAATGTATTAGAATAGCAAACAGTGTAGTCTCTAATCAGACTGTGCACATGTGCAAGCTGATTAGGGGCTATGCTATTTGTAAAAGTTGTATTCTATGCTTTTCTAATTTCCTTACACATAGGAAGATCAGGCGAAAGCGGATAAAAATAACCTCAAGATATGCGACACAAATGATCTTTATTAAAAATTTCCACAAACAAATTCTATTAACGTGCATAATAATACTGGAACGAGTAGTGTTACAATTATTTTATTAGTTACTGAACAGCAAACAGCGTAGCCTCTGATCAGACTGTGTGCATGCACACAGTCTCACACAGTCTCACACATGCACACAGTCTGATCAGAGGCTATGCTGATTTCCAAAAATTGCAAGCTGCACTTTGTGAGCAGATGACTCAAATGCACTCATTTCCTTCTTTCAAGGGGAACACTCATCAGATGAAGATAATTGTCTCTTGTTAAACCCTTACATGGTGAATGAAATTTTGTTGTCTGCTGATTATTATTTTCTCTCCATTTTTATCATGAAACAGTGACACACATATTTTGGGTACACGTTTATTCTAAAGTGCTGCCAAAGCACGTTTTTATTGAGAAAGAAGACAAAATACAGTCAAACCTGTGAATAAAGGCCAGCCATAGGAAGTAAAAAATCTGGCCTTTGCTCACAGGTGGTTTTTATTTACATGGTCATTTATTTAGTAATTGTGCCATTGGGACAACAAACCTGTGGCCTTTACAGCCAGGTGATTGCTATTTGGAGGTTGTCTTTAGCACAGGTTCGACTGTATGAAACAACAGACAACATGTTTTCCCCCCGCTTTCTGAATGTTAACCCGTTATATTTGGAATACACATTTAGTTGTATGAACATTTTCTTTCTATTTCCTACATTTCTCACAGGAAGTATATCATGTTGCGACCACTCAGTTGTATTGCATTGACACGATGGTTCAAACAAGTGGTCAGATTATATACTTTTCAAGGGACCGTGTCTCAATTGATGTCTCAGATAGGCAATATGTGTTTTTATGTATTTTTTCAGAGTACATACATGTAGTCGCCACCTTGTCTGTCCGTCTGTCCGTCCGTCCGTCTGTGTGTGTGTCTGTCCGAGATTTGAGATAAAGTGCTCGGGTATCTACTATTACTGTAGCCGTCAGCCGAATTGGCTTGACACTTCATATGTTTGTCATCATCCATATTTACATTGTGTAGCCCACCCACAATAAAGGTCACATGACTTTGTTAAAGTTTTTGAGGGGGACTGCGTCACTGCATTCTTGTTTTCTCGTTATGGATTACAAATGACGTAGTAACTGAATACATAACTGAAAAATAACCTCAAGATACACAACACAAATGATCTTTATTAAAAATTTCCACAAACAAATTCTATTAACGTGCATAATAATACTGGAACGAGTAGTGTTACAATTATTTTATTAGTTACTGAACAGCAAACAGCGTAGCCTCTGATCAGACTGTGTGCACACAGTCTCACACAGTCTCACACATGCACACAGTCTGATCAGAGGCTATGCTGATTGCCAAAAATTGCAAGCTGCACTTTGTGAGCAGATGACTCAAATGCACTCATTTCTTTCTTTCAAGGGGAACACTCATCATACGAAGATAATTGTCTCTTGTTTGTCCCTTACATGGTGAATGAAATTGTGTTGTCTGCTGATTATTTTTCTTTCCATTTTTATCATCAAACACATATTTTGGGTACACGTTTATTCTAAAGTGCTGACAAAGCACGTTTTTATTGAGAAAGAAGACAAAATACAGTCAAACCTGTGAATAAAGGCCAGCCATAGGAAGTAAAAAATCTGGCCTTTGCTCACAGGTGGTTTTTATTTACATGGTCATTTATGTAGTGATTGTGCCATTGGGACAACAAACCTGTGGCCTTTACAGCCAGGTGATGGTATTCGGAGCTTGTCTTTAGCACAGGTTCGACTGTATGAAACAACAACAGACAACATTTTTTCCCCCTGCTTTCTGAATGTTAACCTAACCCGTTATATTTGGAATACACATTTAGTTGTATGAACATTTTCTTTCTATTTCCTACATTTCTCACGGGAAGTATATCATGTTGCGACCACTCAGTTGTATTGTATTGACACGATGGTTCAAATGAGTGGTCAGATTATATACTTTTCAAGGGACCGTGTCTCAATTGATGTCTCAGATAGACAATATGTGCTTTTATGTATTTTTTCAGAGTACATACATGTAGTCGCCACCTTGTCTGTCCGTCTGTGGTCCGAGCTTACAAATGGATACATATATGGCTAGGAGAACAATAGGTTATGTAATATTCTATTGTTCCGTGATTGTATGTGGCTAAAAATGGGTTTATGTGGCTACAGAACAATAGGGATGAAAAAAGGAAAAGGTAAGGGTTAGCCACATAAGTATCCATTTGTAGGAATGTCCGTCCGTCCGTCCGTGTGTCTGTCCGAGATTTGAGATAAAGTGTTCGGGTATCTACTATTACTGTAGCCGGCAGCCGAATTGGCTTGACACTTCATATGTTTGTGATCATCCATATTTACATTGTATAGCCCACCCACAATGTAGGTCACATGACTTTGTTAAAGTTTTTGACATCCCTGATCACTGTTACTGCATTCTTGTTTTCTCGTTATGGATTACAAATGACGTAGTAACTGAATACATGTACATATTTTATCAGATTTAAGTACTTTCTTAAAGGTACATGCCCACTCAGTAGGCACAAAATGTTCTTTATACGAGAGATATCATCTGAGACATTTTCTGGCAAAATAAACATTCATTCACCATTACCCCACGTATTAATTGGCATTAATATACATTTTATATCAGACACAAATTTCCACACTGATATCAGGGGCCGATAACCGTGTTTCCTTAAAAAGTTAATGGACATTACTATTTATTCTATGTATTTATGCTTTGATGTGCAATGATCATACTTTATAATTTGTTGAAAATATTAATTTTTAAGGCAACACATTTAATTAGAATAAATAATTAAAAAATAGCATGCCTCATTTGCATATAGCCTGATACCACCCCGCGTCACAATCAGTAAAATAAATACTGCTAAATGATTATATCTGTATAGTGAGAATTTTTAGAACTGGTGGAAATGTGACACAATTATACACTTATTTAATTCCTGTAAGAACATGTTGTGCCTACTGAGTGGGCATGTACCATTAACCCTTTTCATGCTGAGGATATGCCATTATGTTTGCGGAAAATCCTAAATATGTTCCATCTATGCTCTCAGAAGTATATGTAGCGACCACCATTTGAACCGTCTCGTTGAGACGGTTCAAATGAGTGGTCACAGCATATACTTTCATTGAGAAATAAAAATAAAATATTTAATATATTTCACACTTGTAAAGGTGTATTCCAAAAAGAATGTGATAAACATGAGATGGGTTGGTAATATGGTTTTTTCTATTACAGTACAAGGAAGTACACATTGATAAATATCACGCTATTTTTACAATGTAGGTGTGACATGATAAAACTAGATTTGTCAGTAAGCGGGGCTTACGGAATACCCCCCCGCGTCAGCCCTGACCTAGAATGAATTCCAGCTCGCATACTATCATTTTCAGATAAAAGACTATGTCAGCACATATGGAGAGTGCGATGGTGGTTCAAGTTGAAAAAAGCAAACTAGACATTCTAAGTCCGTGACCTTGACCCCTGGCATAAATGGGGGTCATAGGTTTGTTGCAGAATGATGTATGAGTGTCAGAGAAGGGCCGGGTAAAATATCACTGCATTCCGCAAAGGGAAAGAGAAGTTATAAGGAAATTTACATTTGTTAAGTTTTTTTCTAAGTTTATAAGTCCGTGACCTTGAGCCCTGGCATAAATGGGGGTAGTAGGTTTGTTGCAGAATGATGTATGAGTGTCAGAGAAGGGGTGGGTAAAATATGAAAGATTTCCGCAAAGGGAAAGAGAAGTTAAAAGGAGATTTACAATTGTTAAGTTTTCGTTTTTTTCTAAGTTTCTAAGTCCGTGACCTTGACCCCTGGCATAAATGGGGGTCGTAGGTTTTTTGCAGAATGATGTATGAGTGTCAGAGAAGGGGCGGGTAAAATATGAAAGATTTCCTCAAAGGGAAAGAGAAGTTAAAAGGAAATTTACAATTGTTAAGTTTTCGTTTTTTTCTAAGTCCGTGACCTTGACCCCTGGCATAAATGGGGGTCGTAGGTTTGTTGCAGAATGATGTATGAGTGTCAGAGAAGGGGCGGGTAAAATATGAAAGATTTCCACAAAGGGAAAGAGAAGTTAAAAGGAAATTTACAATTGTTAAGTTTTGTGACGGACGGAAACACGGAAACACGGACGGGCGGACGGACAAGCTGACTCCAGTATACCCCCCACAACTTTGTTGCGGGGGGGGTGGGGGGGGTGGGGGGGGGTGTAATAAGACCACCTATACAAATGTGTTCCCATTCTGGACAATAGTAGAATAATGGAAAGAAGAAATCAGAAACATTGATAAGTTACAACACACTCCTTGAACCTGATAATGATCTACCAGTATATTGCTTGTTACAAACATGGTGGCAGCTTCAGTGATGGAATGCCGAACAGTACAGATCCTGATCAGACTGTGCGGATGCGGATCTACACTGATCGCAAAACCCATAAGCCAGTCACTGTTAAATATAAAGTTTTACTGTTTACAAGGCAAAGTCGTGCAATTCTAAGTCTAAATGGGGAAGATAAGCCATGATCCGGGAGTTGAATCAAATCAAATCAAATCACTGCCTCACTATGCAATAACTATGCAATATGGCAAGTGTAGGTCAAGGTCACAAGGTCATTTGTATCACAATGGTTTGCGGTGCACATACCACTGCCTCATTATAGCGTGCAAGTGTGATGGATGTATGCCTATTAGTATTGAAAATACCGAAAACTTTAACCAAGGGAAATAACTATGCAATATGGCAATTGTAGGTCAAGGTTCGATGAAGGTCATTCGTTTCAGAGAGATTTGCGGTGCACATACATGTATCAATTACTGCCTCATAATAGTGCGTACATATGGTGACCGTAGGCGTAATACATATAATATTAACAAGAAATGCGTCTGTCGAATGCAGATGCCACCTGCAGCATATTTGAGAAACTGTGGTTAACCGAAAAATGTGACGGACGAAAAGTGTGACGGATGGACGGACGGACGGACGTTCTTACAGTACTATACTTATGTGGCTTATCACATGTTAAATATTAGCCACATAAAACGATTTTTAGCCACATAAAAGGATTTTTTAGGTGGCTAATTGTAACCAACCCTATCCTTTACCAAGTCCATAACCCTGTGGGGCTAGCCACATAAGTACCCTAATGTGTGCCCGGACGGACAGACGGACGGACGGGCGGTCCAAAAACAATATGCCACCCGGCACTTCGAGACCGGTGGCATAAAAATACCAGCTCGAACATAAACTTTAACCAAGGGAAATAACTATCAACATGGCAATTGTAGTCTAGGTTACATGAAGGTCATTTGTGTCCGAGAGATTTGCGGTGCACATCACTGGCTCATCAGGGTTTTAAATAGAGACCCCCTTGGGGCATTTTGACTCTTAACCCTTAGACCGCTATCTTATTTTTTTTGTCTTCTGCTGTTTATTTTCTATTTTTCTTAAATTTAGCATTAACCCTTAGATCGCTACTCACAACAATTGTCGTCTGCTGTTGCTTTTATATTTTGCCTTATTTCTCAATAAAAAACATGGTTTGACAGCTCTTCAGAATCATTACCAATGGAAATGATTCTGAAGTGCTGTCAAAGCATGTTGTAAATTATTCTAAAGTGTTGTCAAAGCATGTTTTTTATGACAAAAATGGAAAATAAACAGCAGACGACAAAAAAATAAGATAGCGTTCTAAGGGTTAATCGGCCATTTTGACCATTGGGTTCTGGGGTCATTGAAAGCCCTGCTCGTGTTAGTGTGCAAATATAATGGCTGCAGGCCTAACAATATTGAAGATACAAGCTCAAACAATAATTTAACTTGTGATGAGCGGCAGACTGGACGGACGCACGGACGGACCAGGGAAACAACAAACTGTTTTAAGCATTTTTTTCTCTCATTTTTTATCCTTTTCTAATTTGCTTCTTCTCTTCCTGCGCATATTAAAAAAATGTTCTCAGCAAATTGGTGTTTTATTAGAATTACACAGTCCTTGCTCATGATTGTTGTTGCCATGGTAATTGTGGTATAAACCACCAATAAAGAACATATAACACAAGAACAGCATCAGAAGCTGAGTTTTTACTTTGCACAATAAACGCTGCATGTCAAAACACCACAAATGACACGTTCCACCCTGTAACTGGTATAGACTCTTCCATGTACACTTTTGAACTATTCCATTCATCACAAAAGGGGCGTTCACGTAAAAAATAATAACATATCTCCTGATGAGACGGCTCGTTACGAGCTGGATCATCTGGATCTACACTGTTTGTGGGAAAGCAATCGGTAGTGTTGAAAGTTGAAAGAAGACTTATTGTACTGTATGTTGAGATAGCTTCATACCTTATAATATTTTTATAACCGGATGAAGTAAAGGTGACCCACTTAACTGACTGAACCCTTTCAACACTTAACACATGTATATTGGTATTGGCAAACAGTGTAAATCCAGATGAGCCGGCTTGTGACATGGATGTGCAGGCTGATCTGGGTCAATACTGGTCTCAAATGAGTGAATAACAAACAGTGCAGACCTTGATCAGATTGTGCTAATGTACACACTGATACTGATGTGGGTCAACATTGGTCCCAAAAACCATAAGCCATTATTTCTCCAGTGTCAGCCAGGTATTGTCAGATCTGCATCAGAAGCCAGGCTTTAATGTTGCACAATAATCCCTGCAGTGCAAAACATCACCAAAGAGAATTGAGAAATGTTTTATCCCATTATCAACAATGGACATAATGTCATAGTGAGTGAGTTGAGGGGAATGGAGTGGAATGGAGTGAGTGGGAGGAGAATGGAGTGAGTGTTAGGGGAATGGAGTTGGTCGGTCGGAGTGAGTAAGTGAGTGAGCGAATGAGTGAGCGAAAGTGAGCGAATGAGTGAGCGAATGAGTGAGCGATCGATCGAGCGAGCGAGCGAGCGAGCAAGCGAGTGAGCGAGCGAGTGAGTGAGATCATACACAGAAGGGAACGCACCTGCATTGCCCATTTAGCACCGAACTAATAATATCGTGATCTAATGCCAGGTTCCTTTTCATAGAGACGTGCTGACATCTAATATCCCCATCAATGATTGTTTTGCTAATTCCCACATTATATGCTAATTCTAATTCCCACATTATATGCTAATTCTAATTCCCAGTGCAAACTGGCCACCCCAACATCCACTCCAAATGGGCAGGAACACAATGGCTGTCTAAGGTTTGCTGCAAATTCAAAACTCTCAGCACACCAACTATTTTTACATACATGTACATGCAGGGCTCCAGATAAGGAATTAGTAATTGAGTATTGCAAAATTTTAATTGGGTAAAATAAAATCACATTACTGTTTACACATCAACAGACCGCAATTATTGAATAGTTTGCTTCGAAATGAAAACATGTCTTGGCATTTCATTAGAATTGTCTCCTTGGAGACAATTCTAATGAAATACCAAGATGTTCTTTCATGGAAAAGAAAAAGGATATGCTATATTTGTGGTATGTTTATTGTCTTCTGCAGCATGATAAAGGTACCACAAAATTTGTATTGCTTTTTGAAACTCGCTACTTCGTTTTCAATTTGGTTTTTGGCAATTTCAATTGGGTATTTAAGCAAATACGCAGCTTATCTGGAGCCCTGTATACATGTACTCATTGCTTCACTTTGCTTCTTAGCTCCAAATAGCTGTAGTGATCTCTCCTGGGGTCACAGTATTCTCACAGGTAATTTTCTTATTATATATTTATACATTTCAATTAATTTCAAACACTATGATTGTTCTACGCCTGAAACCACAGTGTTAAATGTGAATCATGTTATATCCATACCAAAATGTATCTATAGAACATATACAGGTAAATGTCATACATCTGAACATTTGGGAGCCATGACTTGAGGTTTAAAGTATCAGATTTTCTGTCTTGTTGAATGAAATGTGTCTATATGGATGAAAATACATGTAGAAACAACCCAGCAGTCCTATTATCCTCATATATCTTCAATTAAACCACTTTACACAGGGCCATGATGAAAACACGTTTTAATTTTTTATTGTATTTTTTTTTAAATCCTGGTATGGCCCTTTAAGTGACAACAAACTATAGCAGTTTCAGTACTATTCCATTTTAAAAGTCAGGCTATTCCCCTCAAACTAGAAATGGAGTAACTACATTACATATCAGTCACTTTGTTGGGGTTTAACGGCCTATCAACAGCTAAGGTCATTTAAGGCCGGGTCAATGGATTTAGTAGTAAATCCCATATATTACCTGTACAAGTACATCAAGTACATGTACAAATGGGGAGAAATACCAAAATCAAAAACTGAATATTTACAATAAAAACAAGATTGCCGTAAGTCAAAAAATACGCCCGTCGAAGATGGGCCAGACAGCGAAGATGCAGAAATGTGAAGCTGTCACCAAGGCAAGAAACATTAAAGAGATTTTGAAAATATATAGCATTATTTCTTCCTCTTGTTGTAATAAACAGGTATACTAATTTATGTAGAGATGTGTAGAGTAGAAATTATATAGATTGGATACAAAAATGTAGAAAAAATGGCCAAGTTAAAAAGGTGATATTTTTGTTATAAAATATTTTTTTCGGCATCAAAACACCAACATGCACATCTTCAATATGTGTAGAAGACGTGTGTATAGTCTCAGATCGATTGACTGAACAGTTTCAGAAGAGTTGTGTACAAAAATTCTGTACCCTATATAGAATTGAATACAACAAGAAACGAGGTAAAGCCACGAAGGCCAGGTTTTTTCCAAGCATAGACACTTGGATAACATAATTATACCCACTTTTTGTAGACTAGATGGCCGTGGCCTGCATGTCGCGCCTTGGGGCGAGGCATGGACACTAAAACAAGAGGGCCGTGATGGCCCTAATTCGCTCACCTGACTCCATGAACACCAGAGGAGAATGTGACATTGAGTTCATGTGTTTTAAAAAAATTGTGCTATTTTTAGACGGCAGTCATCTTGGATTAAGCGATGACTCATTTTACCAAATCTGAAAATGCTTCACCCAAGGATCGGAACTTCCTATGAAGTTTGGCCAGCATCGGCCATGTGGTTCCTGAGAAAAAGACGTTCAAAATCTCAAATAAATGGACCTTTTGGCGGCCATCATGGATGACATAATCATCCGATTCCGACAAATATTGCGCCAGAGCAATCGCCTCATCGATACCTTCAATTTGATATATGACATGACCATATTAGGTCAAAAATAAAATTTGACCCCACAGGCCACGCCCATTTTTTACCCCGGGGTCACCATTTTCACAACTTTAAAAGAGCATTGTACATCGATCATTCCTACCAAGTTTCGTCGAAATCGGGCCAGTGGTTCATGAGAAAAAGATTTTTTAAGAATTTGTGCTATTTTTAGACGGCGGCCATCTTGGATTAGCGATGACCTCCATTATAACAATTCTGAAAAGGCTTCACCCATGGACCATAACTTTTAAGTTTGGCTACCATGGGCCAAGCGGTTCATGTGAAGAAGAATTTTGAAATCTCTAATAAAAGAACAACCTTTTGACCTTTCGGCGGCCATCTTGGATGACATAACCATCAGATTTCGACAAAAAATGCACCAGAGTGATCGCCTCTTTGATACCTTCAATTCGATATATGATTTGACCATATTCGGTCAAAAATAAAATTTGACCCAAATTTGACCCCACGGGCCACGCCCATTTTTGACCCCGGGGTCACCATTTTAACAACTTTGAAAGAGCATTGTACATTGATCATTCCTACCAAGTTTCGTCGAAATCCGGCTAGCGGTTCATGAGAAGAAGATTTTTGAAGAATTTATGCTATTTTTAGACGGTGGCCATCTTGGATTAGCGATGACCTCCATTTTAACAAATCTGAAAAGGCTTCACCCATGGACCATAACTTTTAAGTTTGGCTACCATGGGCCAAGCGATTCATGTGAAGAAGAATTTTGAAATCTCTAATAAAAGAACGACCTTTTGACCTTTTGGTGGCCATCTTGGATGACATAACCATCAGATTTCGACAAAAAATGCACCAGAGTGATCGCCTCTTTGATACCTTCAATTTGATATATGACATGACCATATTCGGTCAAAAATAAAATTTGACCCCAATTTGACCCCACGGGCCACGCCCAGTTTTGACCCCAGGGTCACCATTTTAACAACTTTGAAAGAGCATTGTACATCGATCATTCCTACCAAGTTTTGTCGAAATCCGGTTGGCGGTTCTTGAGAAGAAGATTTTTGAAGAATTTGTGCTATTTTTAGACGGCAGCCATCTTGGATAACGCAATGACGTCATTTTAACAATTTTGTAATCCCCCTACCTAAGGACCATGATCATGAAGTTTGGTGACTATAGGCCCAATGGTTACTGAGGAGAAGACGTTTGAAAATGTTCACGGACGACGGACGACGGACACATTGCGGTAACAATAGCTCACATGAGCTTCGCTCAGGTGAGCTAAAAATAGATATAGTAGATGGAAAAACTTTAACCAAAAAACTTTAACCGGACGGACGGACGGACGGACGGACGGACGTATGCCAAAATGCCGACGATATCGCGCTTTCCGCAAGCGGGCGCGACAATGATGATAAACACCCATGTGAAGTATCAAGGTAATGGGTGAAGCAGTTGCAGAGATACAGTACACAAAAAAATCTTAACAAAAAAATTCAAAGTAATTTGACCTTGACATTTGGCACAGGGGCCGCACGGTTGGGGGGTAGAATGAAAATATGGATGATGATATACACCCATGTGAAGTGTCAAGGTAATGGGCGAAGCAGTTGCAGAGATATAGTACAACAAAAAACTTTTAACCAAAAAACTTTAACCAGACGTACGGTAAAAAGTTAACGTTGAAAAAGTAAATTACGTAGAAATAATAGGTGAAGGTAAAAACAAGAAACGAGGCAAAGCCACGAAGGCCAGGTTTTTTCCAAGCATAGACACTTGGATAACATAATTATACCCACTTTTTGTAGACTAGATGGCCGTGGCCTGCATGTCACGCCTTGGGGCGAGGCATGGACACTAACAAAATAGATACAGTAGATGGAAAAACTTTAACCAAAAAACTTTAACCGAAACCACGGACGAACGGACGGACGTATGCCAAAATGCCGACGATATCGCGCTTTCCGCAAGCAGGTGTGACAATGATGATAAACACCCATGTGAAGTATCAAGGTATTGGTGAAGCAGTTGCAGAGATATAGTACACGAAAAAACTTTAACAAATAAATTCAAAGTAATTTGAACTTGACATAGGGCACAGGATCGCGCTTTCCGCAAGCAGGTGTGACAATGATGATAAACACCCATGTGAAGTATCAAGGTATTGGGTGAAGCAGTTGCAGAGATATAGTACACGAAAAAACTTTAACAAATAAATTCAAAGTAATTTGAACTTGACATAGGGCACAGGATCGCGCTTTCCGCAAGCAGGTGCGACAATGATGATAAACACCCATGTGAAGTATCAAGGTATTGGGTGAAGCAGTTGCAGAGATATAGTACACAAAAAAACTTTAACAAAAAAAATTCAAAGTAATTTGACCTTGACATTGGGCACAGGATCGCGCTTTCCGCAAGCAGGTGCGACAATGATGATAAACACCCATGTGAAGTATCAAGGTATTGGGTGAAGCAGTTGCAGAGATATAGTACACGAAAAAACTTTAACAAAAAAATTCAAAGTAATTTGACCTTGACATTGGGCACAGGGGCCGCACGGTTGGTTGTGAGAATGAAAATAGGATGATGATAAACACCCATGTGAAGTTTCAAGGTAATGGGCGAAGCAGTTGCAGAGATAGTATAACAAAAAAGTTTTAACCAAAAAACTTTAACCAGACGTACGTTAAAAAGTTAACGTTGAAAATGGCTAAGTCAATTACGAAAATGGCTAAGTCAATTACGTAGAAATAATAGGTGAAGGTAAAACAAGAAACGAGGCAAAGCACGAAGGCCAGGTTTTTTCCAAGCATAGACACTTGGATAACATAATTATACCCACTTTTTGTAGACTAGATGGCCGTGGCCTGCATGTCGCGCCTTGGGGCGAGGCATGGACACTAAAAAAATAGATATAGTAGATGGAAAAAACAAAAAACTTTTAACCAAAAAACTTTAACCGGACACACGGACGAACGGACGGACGTATGCCAAAATGCTGACAATATCGCGCTTTCCGCAAGCAGGTGTGACAATAATGATAAACACCCATGTGAAGTATCAAGGTATTGCGTGAAGCAGTTGCAGAGATATAGTACACGAAAAAACTTTTAACAAAAAAATTCAAAGTAATTTGAACTTGACATAGGGCACAGGATTGTGCTTTCCGCAAGCAGGTGCGACAATGATGATAAACACCCATGTGAAGTATCAAGGTATTGGGTGAAGCAGTTGCAGAGATATAGTACACGAAAAAACTTTAACAAAAAAATTCAAAGTAATTTGACCTTGACATTGGGCACAGGGGCCGCACGGTTGGGGGTTAGAATGAAAATATGGATGATGATAAACACCCATGTGAAGTTTCAAGGTAATGGGCGAAGCAGTTGCAGAGATATAATATAACAAAAAAGTTTTAACCAAAAAACTTTAACCAGACGTACGTTAAAAAGTTAACGTTGAAAATGGCTAAGTCAATTACGAAAATGGCTAAGTCAATTACGTAGAAATAATAGGTGAAGGTAAAACAAGAAACGAGGCAAAGCCACGAAGGCCAGGTTTTTTCCAAGCATAGACACTTGGATAACATAATTATACCCACTTTTTGTAGACTAGATGGCCGTGGCCTGCATGTCGCGCCTTGGGGCGAGGCATGGACACTAAAAAAATAGAGATATAGTAGATGGAATAAACTTTAAACAAAAACTTTAAACCGGACACACGGACGAACGTATGCCAAAATGCTGACGATATCGCGCTTTCCGCAAGCAGGTGTGACAATGATGATAAACACCCATGTGAAGTATCAAGGTATTGGGTGAAAAGCAGTTGCAGAGTTATAGTACACGAAAAAACTTTTAACAAAAAATTCAAAGTTAATTTGAACTTGACATAGGGCACAGGATCGCGCTTTCCGGCAAGCAGGTGCGACAATGATGATAAAACACCCATGTGAAGTATCAAGGTATTGGGTGAAGCAGTTGCAGAGATATAGTACACGAAAAAAAAACTTTAACAACAAAATTCAAAGTAATTTGACCTTGACATTGGGCACAGGGGCCGCACGGTTGGGGGTTAGAATGAAAATATGGATGATGATAAACACACATGTGAAGTTTCAAGGTAATGGGCGAAGCAGTTGCAGAGATATAGTATAACAAAAAAGTTTTAACCCAAAAACTTTAACCAGACGTACGTTAAAAAGTTAACGTTGAAAATGGCTAAGTCAATTACGAAAATGGCTAAGTCAATTACGTAGAAATAATAGGTGAAGGTAAAACAAGAAACGAGGCAAAGCCACGAAGGCCAGGTTTTTTCCAAGCATAGACACTTGGATAACATAATTATACCCACTTTTTGTAGACTAGATGGCCGTGGCCTGCATGTCGCGCCTTGGGGCGAGGCATGGACACTAAAAAAATAGATATAGTAGATGGAAAAACTTTAACCAAAAAACTTTAACCGGACACACGGACGAACGGACGGACGTATGCCAAAATGCTGACGATATCGCGCTTTCCGCAAGCAGGTGTGACAATGATGATAAACACCCATGTGAAGTATCAAGGTATTGGGTGAAGCAGTTGCAGAGATATAGTACACGAAAAAACTTTTAACAAAAAAATTCAAAGTATTTGAACTTGACATAGGGCACAGGATCGCGCTTTCCGCGCAAGAGTGCGACAATGATGATAAACACCCATGTGAAGTATGAAGGTAATTGGGTGAAGCAGTTGCAGAGATATAGTACACGAAAAAACTTTAACAAAAAAATTCAAAGTAATTTGACCTTGACATTGGGCACAGGATCGCGCTTTCCGCAAGCAGGTGCGACAAAGATGATAAACACCCATGTGAAGTATCAAGGTATTGGGTGAAGCAGTTGCAGAGATATAGTACACAAAAAAACAAACTTAACAAAAAAATTCAAAGTAATTTGACTTGACATTGGGCACATATTCGCAGCGGTTTGCCGCAGGGCAGGTGACATGAATGATGCACCCATGTGAAGTATGAAGGTATTGGGTGAAGCAGTTTGCAGTATAGTACACGAACAAATTTAACAAAAAAAATCAAAGTAATTTGACCTTGACATTGGGCACAGGATCGCGCTTTCCGCAAGCAGGTGCGACAATGATGATAAACACCCATGTGAAGTATCAAGGTATTGGGTGAAGCAGTTGCAGAGATATAGTACACGAACAAAATTTAACAAAAAAATTCAAAGTAATTTAACCTTGACATTGGGCACAGGGGCCGCACGGTTGGGGGTTAGAATGAAAATATGGATGATGATAAACACCCATGTGAAGTTTCAAGGTAATGGGCGAAGCAGTTGCAGAGATATAGTATAACAAAAAAGTTTTAACCAAAAAATGGCAAAGTCAATTACGTAGAAATAATAGGTGAAGGTCAAAAAATGGTCACATGTTGGATAGTTGTATGTGGTAGGCACCCCTTGGTTATGAAGCTGTGAAAGTTTGGTGGTCCTAGGTGGTACAGTACCAAAGAAATGGACTTAAACACGAAAACTTAACATTGTAAACGCGAAAACTTAACATTGAAAATGGCTAAGTCGACTGCGCCGAAAAAATGGGTGTGAAGTTATAAAATTAAAAAAAAAAAGTTAAACTTGTTGGATAGTGATATGTGGTGGGTACCCCTTGATTATGAAGCTGTGAAAGTTTGGTGGTCCTAGGTGGTACAGTACGAAAGAAATTGACTTAAACACGAAAACTTAACATTGTAAACGCGAAAACTTAACATTGAAAATGGCTAAGTCGATTACGCGGAAAAAATGGGTGAAGTTAAAAAAAAAGTAACATGTTGGATAGTGATATGTGGTGGGCACCCCTTGATTATGAAGCTGTGAAAGTTTGGTGGTCCTAGGTGGTACAGTAACAAAGAAATGGACTCCAACACGAAAACTTAACATTGATTGTGGACGCCGCCCAAAGCCCGCCCGCCGCCCGCCCGCCCGGCTTTCGCCAATCCAATAGCCTGGATTTTTTTTTAAAAAACCTGGCTAAAAATGGTCACATGTTGGATAGTTGTATGTGGTGGGCACACCTTGGTTATGAAGCTGTGAAAGTTTGGTGGTCCTAGGTGGTACAGTACCAAAGAAATGGACTTAAACACAAAAAACTTAACATTGTAAACGCGAAAAGTTAACATTGAAAATGGGTAAGTGAACTGCGCGGAAAAAATGGGTCAAGTTCAAAAAAAGGTAACATGTTGGATAGTGATATGTGGTGGGCACCCCTTGATTATGAAGCTGTGAAAGTTTGGTGGTCCTAGGTGGTACAGTAACAAAGAAATGGACTCAAACACGAAAACTTAACATTGATTGTAGACGCCACCCGCCCGGCTTTCGCCAATCCAATAGCCTGGATTTTTTTTCAAAAAAAAACCTGGCTAAAAATGTAGAAAAAAGTTAAAAAGGTGATATTTTTGTTAAAAAATATTTTTTTGGCATAAAAACAGCAAGGTGCACATCTTCAATATGTGTAGAAGACGTGTGTATAATTTGAGATCAATTAACTGAATGGTTTCAGAGGAGTTGCGCACACAAACTCTGTACCCTATATAGAATGGTTTACAAAAAAATTATGTAGCAAAAAATGGCTCAGTTAAAAAGGTGATATTTTTGTTAAAACTTTTTTTTTGGCATAAAAACACCAAGGTGCACATCTTCAATATGTGTAGAAGACGTGTGTATTGTCTCAGATCGATTGACTGAACAGTTTCGGAGGAGTTGTGTTCACAAACTATGCAGTTTTTCTGTCCGCCGCCCCATAATATGTACCGTTTTTTTTAAAACGGTTGTATAAAAACTGTATATTCAGCCCTGAAATCAGAATAATCCTGGTCTGATGCCAGGTCCTCGCCACACCAGAATTACTTTGCCCCCTCCAAAAAGCAGTAGGATCAGTAATAATCTTACTACTTTTATAATGGGCAATAACCCAATTTAACTCCCAGGCATTACATATCAGACACAAACAATGTAGAGCCTGATGAGACGGCTCGTAACGAGCCATCTCATCAGGCTCTAATCTGTTTGGAAATGTTACATCTGTCGTCTGTCATTCTGTAGAGCTGACAAAAATTAACGTCAATTCCAACTAGCCAAGAACTAAATAAAATACCGAAGTTCACACCATATACTGTGCTGTATTACCATTGGGAGAAGTTAATCGAGTTACAGGATATGTTAACACAATTTCCAAAGAATAACGTGACAGAAGATTTCTTCTATATCTCCCGATGGGTAGGTTAAAGCGTACAACTTGTACATCCAACCTTTACTGAACTTGGTAATTCTGTGCTTACAGCTACATTACACCGAGGAATAAACTGAGAAAAAAAAAATTGGGTTTGTTTATAATGTTTATAATACTTTCAAGAAAATGTGGCCTGTCGGCACAGGAATGCCTCAGTGGCAAGGTGCATGATCACGTGGTTACAACAACAACAACAACGTCGCCCACTCCAAAGTAAGTATTATTTTATATTTTCCTTAATATGCAACGGATTTTGATGAAATATGGCACAGCAAACGCTTCTTCATGAACTGCATTTGGTGGTCTAGGGAGTTTGGCACAGACTTATGTCGTTTTTGCGAAGAATCGATTTCCGTGTCAGAGACACGGAAATCGATTCTTCGCAAAAATGACAGACGTTTGGGCGAAAATACAGAGACCACCAAATGCAGCTTAACAAGACGCGTTTGATGCGCCATATTTCATCAAAATCCGTTACATAATAAGGACACTATAAAATAATATGTACTTTGAATCGGTACTTGTTGTTGTTGTTAGTACCACGTGATCATGCACCTTGAGTGGGAGATTGGAGAAACTCAGGTAAACCGAAAATTCTAAGTGTTTAAAGGTACATGCCCACTCAGTAGGAACAAACTGTTCTTTATATCAGAGACATCATCTGAGACATTTTCTGGCAAAATAAACATTCATTCACCATTACCCCACGTATGGATTGGCATTAGTATACATTTTATATCAGACGTAAATTTCCACACTGATATCAGGGGCAATAACTGTGTTTCCTTAAAATGTTAACGGACATTACTATTTATTCTATGTATATTTTTTTTTGATGTGCAATGATCATACTTTATAATCTGTCAGGTGACACATTTAATTAGTATGAATAATTAAAAAATATCATGCCTCATTTGCATATGAAAATAGCATGATACCACCGCAAGTCACTATCAGTAACATAAATATTACTAAATGATACATCTGTATAGCAGGCACTCGTAATTTTTAGAACTTGTGGAATAGTGACACAATCGTTCACTTATTTAATTCCTAAAGAACATTTTGTGCCTACTGAGTGGGGATGTACCTTTAACCAAAACGTCTCAAGTATTTAATCAAAGTTGTGAAGGTCAAAAGGTCAAGGTCATATTAAAGGCAGCCAGGACATGCGGCATTTGTGCAGAAGTATGATGTATTGAAATATTAAAGTAGTCCTTTAAGAAATATAGAAGTTATGAGAGAAATGAGAAACTCCGGCAAACTTCTTAACCAGTGGACGTGAAAGTCTTTACCAGACCACGAGCGGACGGACAGACAGATGGACACTCAGTTCAAGCACTATATGCCTCCCTGCTCTACCATGAAAGGGGGCATACAATACATAAATAACAACAAGTGTTTCAAACTACATGTAATTCATACATTAACCCATTACATGCGGAATACACGTTTACGGGCACAATTTTTTAAAAATATTTTATTTTCATTTTGTTATTTCTCAATGAAAGTATATGTTGTGACCACTCATTTGAATCGTCTCGATGAGACGGTCCAAATGGTGGTCACGACATATATTTATTAATTATAAGCACAGATAAAGAAAATAATTATGATTTTCCTTAATCAAAGTGGCATATCATCAGCATGTAATGGTTTAATGTCATTTAAGTTAACTAAAAGTTAGGACATACAGGATCAAAAACAGTCCTGGAATCGTAAATATAACTTCAAATAAATATGCCTTGTTTGGAGAGTGTACAGTATGTGTAGAAAAGAGTGTATTAATTAGATAGTTTTATTTGAAACGACATACAAATTACTGACTTCCTATAGCTAGCCAAGGCTGGTATAGTTGCGGGCAGTAACTCTGTAAATCTCCCGTACAGTCCGTATGCTATGGAGTGTAAGGGAGTTTTGGCCAGTCATTCCAGGCAAATCCAGGGAAGCGGTGTCACGCCTGTCAAGGCATATGACCGTAACCTGATCATGGGCATGTGCTAAAGTAAACATCACAAAAACCGTCAGAGAAGTGCATGCTTAAAACAAGGTCATGGTTGAAGAAACTTTTTGACATAAAAAAATGGCTAAGTGTTTCCACCACAACCATGTGAAGGTCAAAGTAATGTTAATGGTGGCATGAGTGTGTTCCAAATGCTTACATATGTACATGTATCAAGTGTCCAAATATTGATGCAATCCATCAAATAATATTAATGTTATACATTGATGAAGTAACTTGTACAAACTTTTTGATGCAAAAAATGGCCATGTGTTTCCGCAAAAATGTGAAGGTACAAAAAGTCATGTTAATGGCTGCATGAGGGTGTTCTGAAAGCTCACATGTATCAAGTGTCCAAATATTGAAGCAATCCGTTAAGTGTTATTAACGTTATACCATGATGAAGAAGCTTGAACAAACTTTTTGATGCAAAAGAAAGTGTTTCTGCAAAAATGTGAAGGTAAAAAAGGTCAAGGTCATGTTAATTGCGGCATGAGTGTGTTCCTAATGCTTATGGATGTGTGGCATTTGCCCACAAGTATAATGTATCGAAATATTAAAGTAATCTATCGAGGGATATAGAAGTTATGACAGAATTGAGAAACTCCAGCGAACATCTTAATGTGTGAAAAAGTACAAAGTTTTGAAGGTCAAAAGGTCAAGGTCATTTAATGGCAGAAAAGATGTGTGGCATTTGTCCACAAGTATGCTGTGTTGAAATATTTATGTAATCATTCAAGAGATATAGAACTTATGCCAAAATTGAGAAACTCCTTAAGGAGGAACTTCTTAATGTGCCGGACCGGACAGACAGACGAACGGACGGACACACAGTCCAAACACTATATGCCGAGACCGGGGGAATAAAAAATATATATTCGGACATGAAATTAGAATAACCTGACATGGTGCCAGTTCTCACCACACCAGAATCACTTAGCTCCACTCCCCAAAAGTAATATGATTAGTACTGTCTTATTACTTTTATAATGGGTATAACAGAGATTCAACTCTCATGTAACAGAAAGCCAAAAATGAAGTAGGATTCCAGCAAGGATGAACCCCACTGCTGAATGTACCCTTCACACGCTCCCAACCAACCACCCACTGAGGGGGACATTTACTTCTAAACACAGGGCTCCAGATAAGGAATTTGTAATTGAGTAATGTCACTCCATCATTTCTGAAGCAATTGGGTATTTCACAATTTTAATTGGGTAAGATAAAATCACACTACTGTTTACACATCAACAGACTGCAATTATTGAATAGTTAGCTTTGAAATGAAAACATGTCTTGGCATTTCATTAGAATTGTCTCCTTGGAGACAATTCTAATGAAATACCAAGATGTGTTTTCATTGGAAATAAGAAAAATATGCTTTATTTGTGGACTGTTTGTTGTTTTCTGCAGCATGATAAAGGTACCACAAATTTTTAATTGCTTTTTGATACTCGCTAATTCTGATTTCAATTGGGTTTTTGGCAATCTTAATTGGGTATTTACGCAAAATACGCAGCTTATCTGGAGCTCTGAAACACATATAAATTTATATTTACTTCTAAACATATATAAAGAAAATATTTAGAATGTTCACAACAAAGCGTCATACATCATGAAATGGGTTAACAATATGCACGAGTTACTATCTGACTACACAATAATCAGCACCAATGGAATGGAATGGTGCTTAACGGCCCAGCAACACAATAGAGTATCATTTAGGGCCAAGCAATTTAGATGAAGAAGAAAATAATAGTATGTTAGATGTGGTAGGCAATCAAATGTTTAGGGTAAAAAAAAACACGATGAAACAAAATATAATCAGCATCAAATTCTGCGGCTAACCTGACCAGAGTAAGCACAGGGGGCTCATATAACACCAGACTCGATTTTATGAAACTATTAACAGATGAATCTGCCAGGCACATATGATATACTGGTATAAACGTTCAACGGTTGCCATGGGCACAGTAATAAATACAATGCGTATTAATATTACTGCAAACAATAGATAGAGCAAGCCGATGTCAGAAATAAGAAGGTTACAGAAAGAAGCGCGGCTAATTATGGTGGGTAATGTTGCAGTCTTAAATCCAAGGTCAGCAGAAATGAACTGCCAAGGCAGCTGAGAAAGGGCCACTACAACATTCAAAGTTCCACATGATTGTGACAGTGACAGGAGAAATTTGGGCGTATCGGTTTTGTGACCAGTGTAGATCCAGATCAGCCTGTGCATCCACACAGTCTGATCAGGATCTACAATGTATGTCATTCCATCAGTAATGGGTTAAATGTTCAAGCAACACTAAGGTCATATACAGACGTGGCAACAGTTTAAAGTCTCATCCGACAGACCAGTGGGACGGAAACACTATGTAAGCATTTTTCATGCCTAGGGCGAGGATTGAACTGGATAGCTCCAGTTAAGGTGCGTAATCTGACCAACTTGGGGTGAAATTTTGTTATTTCTTCATCAAAAATGGCAAGTTGGGAGTCCTTTAGAATCGTCTCATTGAGACGATTCTAAAGCACTCCCAACTTGCCATTTTTGATGGAGAAATAAGAAATTTACCTCCAAATTACGCACCTTAACTGGAGCTCATCCTCTGGTATTGATGTGCAATGTCATATCCCCTAGGCCATGGCACATCCCTTGGCAGAGAAGAAAGTCTGTTTTGATACAGATATGGATGAAATTGGGGCTTATGGGTTTTGCACATCAGCACAGTCTTATCAGGATCTGGACTGTTCGCCATTCCATCAATGAAAGTGAAAATTAATGGGGTTAACGTCCCAACAACAGCTAGGGTCATAGAGAGACGGGACCACAGTTTAAAGTCTCATCCGACAGACCAGTGGGATGGAAATACTATGAAAGTATTTTTGATGCCTAAGGCGAGGTTTGAACCCACAACCTCTGGACTGGAAGTCAGGTCTTCTAACCCCTAGGCCACAATCCATCCCTATACAACAGTTGAAAGCCAGTTGAAAGCCTCATCCGACAGACCACTAGGATAGAAATACTATGCAATTACAGGGATTCCGCTGGGGAAAATAAACAAGAGGGCCATGATGGCCCTAATTCGCTCACCTGACTCCATGAACACCAGAGGAGAATGTGACATTGAGTTCATGTGTTTTAAAAAAATTGTGCTATTTTTAGATGGCGGTCATCTTGGATTAAGCGATGACTCATTTTACCAAATCTGAAAATACTTCACCCAAGGATCTTAACTTCCTATGAAGTTTTGCCAGCATCGGCCATGTGGTTCCCGAGAAAAAGACTTTCAAAATCTTGAATAAATGGACCTTTTGGTGGCCATCATGGACGACATAATCATCCGATTCCGACAAATATTGCACCACAGCAATCGCCTCATCGATACATTCAATTTGATATATGACATGAGCATATTCGGTCAAAAATAAAATTTGACCCCACGGGCCACGCCCATTTTTGACCCCAGGGTCACCATTTTCACAACTTTGAAAGAGCATTCTACATCGATCATTCCTACCAAGTTTCGTCGAAATCTGGCTAGCGGTTCATGAGAAGAAGATTTTTTAAGAATTTATGCTATTTTAAGACGGCGGCCATCTTGGATTAGCGTTGACCTCCATTTTAACAAATCTGAAAAGGCTTCACCCATGGACCATAACTTTTCAGTTTGGCAACCATGGGCCAAGCAGTTCATGTGAAAAAGAATTTTGAAATCTCTAATAAAAGAACAACCTTTTGACATTTCGGCGGCCATCTTGGATGACATAACAATCCGATTTCGACAACAAAATGTACCAGAGTGATCGCCTCATTGATACCTTTGATTTGATATATAACATGACCATATTCGGTAAAAAATAAGATTTGACCCCAATTTGACCCCAGGGGCCACGCCCATTTTTGACCCCGGGGTCACCATTTTAACAACTTTGAAAGAGCATTGTACATTGATCATTCCTACCAAGGTTCGTCGAAATCCGGCTAGTGGTTCATGAGAAGAATATTTTTTAAGAATTTATGCTATTTTTAGACGGCGGCCATCTTGGATTAGCGATGACCTCCATTTTAACAAATCTGAAAAGGCTTCACCCATGGACCATAACTTTTAAGTTTGGCTACCATGGGCCAAGCGGTTCATGTGAAGAATTTTGAAATCTCTAATAAAAGAACGACCTTTTGACATTTCGGAGGCCATCTTGGATGACATAACAATCCGATTTCGACAAGAAATGTACCAGAGTGATCACCTCATTGATACCTTCGATTTGATATATATCATGACCATATTCGGTCAAAAATAAAATTTGACCACAATTTGACCCCACGGGCCACGCCCATTTTTGACCCCGGGGTCACCATTTTAACAAATTTGAAAGAGCATTGTACATCAATCATTCCTACCAAGTTTCGTCGAAATCCGGCTAGCGGTTCATGAGAAGAAGATTTTTTAAGAATTTATGCTATTTTTATACGGCGGCCATCTTGGATTAGCGATGACCTCCATTTTAACAAATCTGAAAAGGCAGTAATATGCTTTGCATCTAGTGAACTGATGACAAGGCATAAAATCAGTTCTAAATATAGCGCTGAACCTTTAATGATTAATTTAATAGATATTGACGGAACTGTCGGAATATGTGATTAATTGAGATAAAATGCTGTTCTTTCATTGGTCGAGAAATTAGGGTAAACAATAACAAACAGAACAGGTCCTTATCATTCCTCAGGACTGAGCTGGAAGACCAGTGTGAGACTCAGCCATAAATCTGATAAGCCATTTGTCAGATTTGTTCAAATGTAAAACAATCTGCATGTTCACCATAACCCTTTCACCCTTAAGTAACTGGATTTTGATATGTTAATTTTGCAACCAATTTTGTTAATTTTGCACAAAATTATTTTCAGAGAAGCCCATTTATGAAGAAAACGGGGTGTTTTTGCTCTCAAAAATATGAAAATTACTGGAAACAAGAGTGCCGAAGGTCACAATATACGCCCATAGAGGCAAAGGGGAGATAACTCACTGAAAACCAGTAGGGTTCTTCCGCTTGACGTGATAAACATGTATACTGAATTTGGTTACGATGAGTCAAGTAGAACTTGAGTTATTGCGTGGACCGACAATTAAAAATGTCCGCCAAGGGTAAATAAGTCATCGGATTTTTCAAAATCAATAGGCTTCTTTGTCTTGCCGTGATAAACATGTATGCCAAATTTATTATGTGGACAAGGATACAGAGTAGAAAAATTAAAAATGGCGGCCAATGGGAGTTTGTTTGTTTTGTTTGTTTATTGGTGTTTAACGGCCTATCAACAGCTATGGTCATGTAAGGCCGGGCAAACGGGTTCGATCCCGTTTTAACCTGCTGCATTGGGGAGAAAATCCCAAAATCAGAACGGAATATTTACATCAAGAACAATGGGAGATAAGACATCGGAAAGTTTTCAAAATCAATAGGCTTCCTCGTCTTGCCGTGATAAACATGTATACCAAATTTGGTTACAATCAGTGAAGTAGAACTTGAGTTATTGCGTGGACAAGGACACAGTGCGAAAAATAAAAATGGCAGCCAAAAGGGAGATAAGTAAATAGATAGAAAAGTAGAGTGTAAAGTAGAAATGATAGGGAATTGGATACAATAACAGGGCACGAAAATTCCACTCGTCCGCTCGTATTGACGAGTGACATTTCCGCTCGGGCGAGTAGAAAATCCATGTCGGTCGTCCGACCGGACGAGTGACAATTTCCAGTCTTGGCTAACAACAATAATCCATCTGTCACATAATGTGGTTCAACTATGTCATGTAGTAACGATAGTAACATTACCAAATGGTCTGTGAAGTCGTGTTTACGTTGTTCAAAGCAAATGACGTTTTATTATTCTAAGGGAGATCACTAACAGTACTGGCTCTGTATGTGTCTATTCTAACGGACACGTCGATGTTGGGGCTAATTTGGTAGCTGGCCGACAAACAGGTTTGAAGTTTACATTGATTATAAACAACTGCGGGGAGAATGATAAATAATATAACGCATACTATTTTACTATTATTACGGATCTGATTTAGTAGAAAGTACTGACAATTGTCCGGAAATCGTTTCGAAAATCAGGTCGGAAATTAGCGCTTTGTGACGAGTTGAGATCGGGCCGAGTTACATTTCTTTAGTTGTGCATGTCGTGCGTAATAAATGTAAACCCCGCATTGTCGGAGTCGAGTTATTCGATAATATTCGTGTGTTTCCGTACGAGTCCGTATAATAGACAATGCGAGTATGAAATATCCCGAAAGTTGCCGAATATTAATGTACGTCGTCTGCAAAAAATAAACAAACATGGCCGACATTAGAAATTTCTTCCAAGGCGGGGGTGATCAAGAAAAGAAGGACATATGCAGGACTAGTGATACTTGGCACAGGACGAGTGGAGATTTTTGGGTACTCGTCCTGCGGGACGAGTGAGAAAATTGAAAATTTTCGTCCCCTGAATAATGTAGAAAAAATGGCTAGGTTAAAAAGGTGATATTTTTGTTAAAAAATATTTTTTCGGCATAAAAACACCAAGGTGCACATCTTCAATATGTGTATAAGACGTGTGTATAGTTTCAGATCGATCGACTGAACGGTTTCGGAGGAGTTGTGTACACGAACTATGCGCTTTTTCTTCAGCCGCCCGCCCGTAGTGCGGTAAAACATAATACGTACCGTTTTTTAAAAACGTTCGTATAAAAACACAGGCACAAACCTGTCCAGAAAACTGACATATTTTACAGTTTGGTGTAATATAATTGATACGAGTCTGTTCTCCTGGCTTTTCTACATGTGATTAGCTACATTATAGCATATGTCTACTTCACATTTTGAGTTACTTGTCAAACAGGTTAAACTGGCTGATGGCTGGAACACACAAAGATGGCCAACTTGGCCACTCCATGTGCCGTATAGGATACAGTCACGAGGCACATATATGTTATACATATATCCTATCACATTTACGAAGCAATTATCTTTGAATCAAACGATGATCATGAATAGAACGGTTCCTTAATAGATAATGACAACAAGAGTGCCGCAAGTCACAAAATACGCCCGTCGAATATGGGCCAGACAGCGAAGATGCAGAAATGTGAAGCTGTCACCAAGGCAAGAAACATTAATGATAATTGGAAAGTCTATAGCATTATTTCTTCATCTCGTTGTGCTAAACATGTATACTAATTTAGGCAGAGATAGAAAAGTAGAGTGTAAAGTAGAAATGATAGGGAATTGGATACAATAATGTAGAAAAAATGGCTAAGTTAAAAAGGTGATATTTTTGTTAAAAAATATTTTTTCAGCATAAAAACACCAAGGTGCACATCTTCAATATGTGTAGAAGATGTGTGTATAGTTTCAGAACGATCGACTGAACAGTTTCGGAGGAGTTGTGTACACAAACTCTGTATTGTATATAGAATTGCATAGAAAAATGTAGAAAAAATGGCTAAGTTAAACAGGTGATATTTTTGTTAAAAAATATTTTTTCGCCATAGAAACACCAAGGTGCACATCTTCAATATGTGTAGAAGACGTGTGCATAGTTTCAGATCGATCGACTGAAAGGTTTCGGAGGAGTTGTGTACACAAACTCTGTACCGTATATAGAAATGTATAGAAAAATGAAGAAAAAATGGCGAAGTTAAAAAGGCGATATTTTTGTTAAAAAACATTTTTTCGGCATAAAAACACCAAGGTGCACATCTTCAATATGTGTAGAAGACGTGTGTATAGTTTCAGATCGATCGACTGAACGGTTTCGGAGGAGTTGTGTACACGAACTATGCGCTTTTTCTTCAGCCGCCCGCCCGCCGTGCGGTAAAACATAATACGTACCGTTTTTTAAAAACGGTCGTATAAAAACGTCGCAATATGCAATTAATTGAGATGAAATGCTGCTTTTAGAGATCGAGAAAACTAGGACAAACAATAACAAACAAGCAAGCAGCCAAGATTTGCTGACATTTATAGCTACATACATGTATGTATATCTAATTATATAAAGAGCTCCAGATAAGGTGCGTATACATGTAGGCGTATTTTAGGCAATTATTTTAGCTGAATACGCATTGATTACAAAATACGCACAGCAATGTGAAAATATGCATTGATTTTCAAATTGAGTACCCGGTAGTGAAAATACTGTCATAAAGTTGAAAATTCACTTAGTTGAGCTGCAAAAAGCAAACAGTGAACGTTTAAATTTTGTTATATTTTTTTTATCATTTGTTCCCTATTTAGTAATGAAGAAAATCAATAATTAATTTGTAAAAGTAAAATACGCAATGATTTTGAAATCAGGGGGTATAGTACGCTTTAGACACAAAACTTATCTGAAGCCCTGTATATATATTTATATTTCTGACGTATGATGAATGTAATAGTTGTGAGTCAAAGTTTACCTTTCATAACATATAATCTGTCATGTTCTGATCTGATATTATACCACACACATTTGTTAAGTCATAAAAAAACGAATGGGTTGTTTCATCTCCTGTTCCAGATATAGCTAATATAATGGATATATTTCTGGCCCCTGGGCGAAATGTCAACACGTCGATCAAAACGATTTCCATGAAATTTGTATGAATCGAAAATCGGCATACATGTATGGTATAAGTGGCCAGTCTACACATGCTACATGTAGCTTCTGATAATAATAGGTGCATGGCATTTGTGATCAGTCTTGTTTATGATCTGTGCGTGTGGCTAAGGAAATAGGCTTATAGCATTTGAGACCAGTCTAGTTATGATTTGTGGCTGAGTCTGGCTAAGGAAATATTAGGCTTATAGAATGTGTGATCAGTCTAGATTATGGTCTGTGGCTAGGGAAATATTAGGCTTATGGCATGTGTGGCAAGTCCAGTTTATGATCTGTGGCTAGGGAAATATTAGGCTTATGGCATTTGTGGCAAGTCTAGTTTATGATCTGTGGCTAGGAAAATATTAGGCTTATGACATGTGTGGCAAGTCTAGTTTATGATCTGTGGCTAGGAAAATATTAGGCTTATGTCATGTGTGGTAAGTCTAGCCTATGATCTGTGGCTAGGAAAATATTAGGCTTATGGCATGTGTGGCAAGTCTAGTTTATGATCTGTGGCTAGGAAAATATTAGGCTTATGACATGTGTGGCAAGTCTAGTTTATGATATATGGCTTATAGAATGGGTGATCAGTCTAGATTATGGTATGTGACTAGAGAACTATTAGGCTTATGGCATGTGTGAACAGTTTAGTTAATGATCTGTGGCTAGGAAAATATTGGGTTTATGGCATTTGTGGCCAGTCTAGCTTTTGATTTGTGGCTAGGGAAATATTAGGCTTATGGCATTTGTGGCCTGTCTAGCTTTTGATCTGTGGCTAGGTAAATATTAGACTTATGGCATTTGTGGCCTGTCTAGCTTTTGATTTGTGGCTAGGGAAATATTAGGCTTATGGCATTTGTGGCCAGTCTAGCTTTTGATTTGTGGCTAGGGAAATATTAGGCTTATGGCATTTGTGGCAAGTCTAGCTTTTTATTTATGACGGAGAGGTAAAGGCTTATGGTACATGTATCTGGAGTATCTAGCTCCTTACATGTAGCTAGCACATTAGCAGCCTGATAAGGATCTGATGTTTGTTTATTGGTGTTTGAAGGCCTATCAACAGCTCGGGTCATTTAAGACCGGGCCAACGGGTTCGTGAAATTAGAATACCTGACCTGGTACCACACCAAAGTCACTTGGCCCCTTCCCCTAAAAGTAATGCGAATAATCGTAATACTCACATAAGGGGTATAACATACAAAATGCCAAAGACATACATGACACAAGGGCCAAACCAGGTCTCCGGTAGGGATTTCGGTAAGGGTGAACCGTTAAATTACCCATCGCACGCTCCCACCCACGGTAAGGATCTGAACACATTTCTGTGATATTTCACTGTCTGAATTGGGAACAGTGCAGACCCAGATCAGACTGCGCGGATGCGCAGGCTGATCTGGGTCTACACTGCTCACTAGAGCTATTAGCCCCACGTCTCCAGTCATAGCCACAAATAACACAAGTGGACAAGATACATATACCATTGAAGAAATACAAGTATTCACATACAACATTCCTTTCATCTTTCATATGTTACACACTACAATACATGTACGACATATAAATGTCACTGGAACATACATTGTAAAAGGCCACGGGCCATGTATAAGTAGAATGTGATGGAACAAATTTGTAAACAAGAAATGTTATTAATGCTTAGACTGCTATCTTATTTTTTTTGGCCATCTGCTGTTTATTTTCTATTTTCCATTTTTATCATCAATAACATGCTTTGACAGCACTTTAGAATAAGTTACAACATGCTTTGACAGCACTTCAGAATCATTTCCATTGGAAATGTTTCTGAAGTGCTGTCAAACCATGTTTTTATTAAGAAATAAGGCAAGATATAAAAGCAACAGGAGACGACAATTGTTGTGAGTAGCGGTCTAAGGGTTAAGTGACAAATACCCCTGAAGTGTTTCACAATGTAAAACAAGGGTGACGAAGGTCACAATATACGCCCATCGAGGCAAATAAGAATTTACATAGTTGCATGTTTTCTGCTTTACAGTAGACAACAGGTTGCATTATATCGCTACACCACGGTCAATGGTAAAAAATTGCGTAATAGCATTGACATTTCGCGCACTAAAGTATCGAAAACACAAACACCTGCAGTGCGTTGACGCTCATATTTATGTTGTTATTGAGAGACAATTTTACAATCTCACACAAACATATTACTATAAACTTACCTATTAAAGTGTGTATTAGCAAAATTCTTAGGTCACTCTCCACGAAGTAGAAAATAAACAAAGAACGCTTCTAATAATGCACATTTGGAAACACGACTCTGTCAAAATGCTTATGTAATGTAATTAGAGGTATGTATTCAGAACTAATGATGAACATACCGCTCAAAAACTTATGCAAAAAAACTTTAACAAAAGCCATTTGACCTTGACATTGGGCACAGGGGTCGTATGAGTGGGCCACATAATGACACTAAGGATGATAACTAGGTCATAAGCAAATGAAGTAACAAACCAATCCGACTTACAGTTACAGAGGAAGGTAAATTCTATTCCGCATTGCTCTGAACATGTCATCAACTTGTAACCGACAACTTCAATGTAAATCTCGGACAGACAGACAGTTGGACAGACAGGGTGACGACTGTATGTATCCAGTCTCCGCGAAAGTCGTCGGTCCATCGGACATGTCTGTTAAAATTTCCGCCGGTCCGACGGTAAACCGGAAGTCTGGCTAAAAAAAATTATTCTAAGCTTCAATGAAATCACCTCCCTTTGGCTAAACAAAATTATTCTAAGCTTCAATGAAATCACTTTCCTTTGGTATGCGCTTCTGGTGCTAGCTAGCTTTTCTTATATGACTGATATACTTAAAAAGGTCTTAAATATCACACAAAATCAATTTTTATTTTTTATAAAAGAAATTTGTCTGGTCTGGTAAAAATTTCAAGTTTGCCAGACCGAATGTCCTGTAAAATTTTGGCAGTTTCACGGAGACTGTGTATCCCAAAATATGTTCAGGGTACGCTGACGGATTATAACTCATCAGAAATTTGTGAACATCAATAGGCTTCTTTCTCTCGCCATGGTAAACAATAAACTACGGAAATATTATGTAAATATTTTTCATGTCTAGGGCGAGGCTTGAACTCACAACCTCCAGTACTGAAGTCCAATGCTATAATCCCGAGTGGAAGCCGATCCCCTCCAAAGCAGACTTGAAGTACATGTATCAACCAACTCTGTCAGCAACATCAGAGCTCCAGTTAAGGTGGGTAATTGGACCAAATTTTCCAGGTATTTTTCTTATTTATTCAATAAAAATGACAAGTTGGGATTGCTTTAGAATCGTCTCATCGAGACGATTCTAAAGCACTCCAATTTTGACGAAGAAATAACGAAAGTCTCCCCAAAGTTGATCAAATTACGCACCTTAACTGGAGCTCTGAGCAACATCTATATCACATCCGCCTGCTTATGACAGCTCATTCTACACCGTTCTATACCAGGCATAGGGTGTCATTTAAACGCGCTGGGTATGGCCTCATATGTGGTTTATCCCTTCATGCACAGTAACTGACAAATGTAAATCAATCACACCATTATATTTACTCACATTCCCAACATCATGTGGTATATTCATGTACATGATGTGGTTTGTTTGTTTGTTGGTTGGGGTTTAACAGCCTATCAACAGCTAAGATCTTTTAAGGCCGGGTCAATGGGTTTAGTACTAAATCCCATATATTACCTGTACAGGTACATGTTCAAGTACATGTACAAATGGGGGGGGGGGGATCCCAAAATCAGAACTGAATATTTACAATAAACGAGGATGGCCACAGCCCGCATGTCGAGACCGCCGAGGCATTTGATGGTCTCAGAGTGTGTTTATTTTAGTTTGATGCATAATAAGCATACAAAGTTTCAAGCAAATCTGACTTACGGTTACAGAGATAGTAGGTACATGTATGTGAAAACTTTAACGCAAATTTTGACATAAACTTTAACGCAAACTGCTAAGTCATTTGACCTTGACATAGGGGCACAGGGGCCACATGAGTGGGACACAGAATGAATATATGGATGATGAATAATAAGCATATGAAGTTTCAAGTCAATGTGAATTAGAACTGCAGAGATATAAGGTATTTAACAACTTTAATACAGCATGAATATATGGATGATGATTAATAAGTATATGAAGTTTCAAGTCAATGTGACTTAGGACTGCAGAGATATAAGGTATTTAAAAAGTTTAACGCAGATTTCGGAACACAAACTTCATTTGACCTTGACCTTGGGCACAGGGGCCGTATGAGTGGGATACAGCATGAATATATGGATCATGACTAACAAGCGTATGAAGTTTCAAGTCAATGTGACTTAGGACTGCAGAGATATAAGGTATTTAAAAACTTTAATGCAGATTTCGGACGGACGCACGCACGGACACACAGACATCATTGTGATCACTATGTCTCGCTTTCCACAAGCGGTCTCGACAAAAACTATATATTCAGCCCTGAAATCAGAATAATCCTGATCTGGTGCCAGGTCCTCGCCACACCAGAATCCCAAAAGCAGCAGGATCAGTGAAGCAGGAGAGGTAATTTGGCTCGACATAACTTGGCATTTTCGCCATACATGTACCAGTAAGGAAATATTGTTACTATTTTTTGTTGTGAAACAATACTACAATAAATTTGAAAACATGTTCCCATTATAGACGCCAGAGAAATTAATTGAAAAGTAAAATAATTAAGTAACCATCGATTGAAAAACAAATTTATTATACTGAAAAATAACTAGTTATTTTTCAGTATTATAGTATAAACCATTTTTTATATGCTTTTATTCCCCCCGTAATAGGTCTGTGGTGGGTCGGGGAGACATCCCCCACAAAACATACAAGTGTGTACATGTATATAAATATAAACAGTTTTTTACGAATCCCTAATTTTTTAAAAGTGACTTACATATGTACAATTAGGCTCAGAAATACTACACAACTCTGCAAATTTTTCATACCTATTCTGTTTCATCATTTTCTATTCAGGCTTGGCTAGGAAACCGTAGGAATTCCGAGCCGTGGGAATTCCGAGGCACGGCTCGGAATTCCTACGCGCTTCCTAGCCTTGCCTGATAAACTTGATATTAAACAAGAGGGCCATGATGGCCCTAATTCGCTCACCTGACTCCATGAACACCAGAGGAGAATGTGACATTGAGTTCATGTGTTTTAAAAAAATTGTGCTATTTTTAGATGGCGGTCATCTTGGATTAAGCGATGACTCTCATTTTACCAAATCTGAAAATGCTTCACCCAAGGATCTTAACTTACTATGAAGTTTGTCCAGCATCGGCCATGTGGTTCCTGAGAAAAATACATTCAAAATCTCGAATAAATGGACCTTTTGGAGGCACCATAAATTGGATTGACCATAATCATCCGATTGCCGACAAATAAATTTTTGCACCCAGAGGAAATTGCACCTCATCGATACCTTCAATTTGATATATGACATGAGCATATTCGGTCAAAAATAAAATTTGACACCAATTTGACCCCACGGGCCACGCCCATTTTTCACCGCTTTGAAAGAGCATTGTACATCGATCTTTCCTACCAAGTTTCGTCGAAATCCGGTCAGCAGTTCATGAGAAGATTTTTTAAGAATTTATGCTATTTTTAGATGGCGGCCATCTTGGATTAGCGATGACCTCCATTTTAACAAATCTGAAAAGACTTCACCCATGGACCATAACTTTTAAGTTTGGCTACCATGGGCCAAGCGGTTCATGTGAAGAAGAATTTTGAAATCTCTAATAAAAGAACGACCTTTTGACCTTTTGGTGGCCATCTTGGATGACATAACAATCTGATTTCAACAAAAAATGCACCAGGGTGATGCCTCATTGATACCTACGATTTGATATATAACATGACCATATTCAGTCAAAAATAAAATTTGACCACAATTTGACCCCACGGGCCACACCCATTGTTGACCCCGGTGTCAACATTTTAACAACTTTGAAAGAGCATTGTACATCGATCTTTCCTACCAAGTTTCGTCGAAATCCGGTTAGTGGTTCATGAGAAGAAGATTTTTTAAGAATTTATGCTATTTTTAGATGGCGGCCATCTTGGATTAGCGATGACCTCCATTTCAACAAATCTGAAAAGGCTTCACCCATGGACCATAACATTTAAGTTTGGCTACCATGGGCCAAGCAGTTCATGTGAAGAATAATTTTGAAATCTCTAATAAAAGAACAACCTTTTGACCTTTCGGCGGCCATCTTGGATGACATTACCATCGTCTCGTTGATACCTTCAATTTGATATACGACATGACCATATTCGGTCAAAAATAAAATTTGACCTCAATTTGACCCCACGGGGTCACCATTTTAACAACTTTGAAAGAGCATTTTTGAAGAATTTTTGAAGAATTTGTGCTATTTTTAGACGGCGGCCATCTTGGATTACATCATGACGTCATTTTAACAAATTTGTAATCCCCCTACCTAAGGACCATGACCATGAAGTTTGGTGACTATAGGCCCAATGGTTACCGAGGAGAAGACGTTTGAAAATGTTCACGGACGACGACGACGACGACGGACACATTGCGGTAACAATAGCTCACATGAGCTTTGCTCAGGTGAGCTAAAAAAGACACTATCCTGGTGTTCTATATGTTTGTCATTGGGAATGGGCCCGAATTTCAGTCCCCCACACCCCCCCCCCCAAAAAAAAGAGGCAAAAATTAGCACTAACTGGTATACAATGCGATAGTGTCCTATTTGTCGACAGGCAACCTGACTACATACAGCATTGATTATGGGGCAGCCGAGCCAAGAAACAATTACTGTAATTTACACAAGAATTTACAGATAATTACTGCAAGTTTGAGCGGCATCCGTGTACATGTACAAATGTACATCAAGTTTTCAAGTTTCCTTTGGAATCAAAGATTGTGTCAAATTGGTTTACAGTAGCTATTGTAGCTACAGTTAAGACTAGAGGAAGTGAGCAGAGGCTCACGGATACCCCCAACCGCCGCCTGGACAGACAAATAAAAACTTACAGACGGATGAACAGACTGACGGAATGACGTAAACTATATACCCCTTGAAATACTTTGTCTGCTGGTGGTATAACTAGAGCAAAGATACCCCACCCCACCCCCCCCCACCCCCGGTTGCCGCCTGCTTCGACCAACAAATATTTAAGCCATTTGGCCTTGACATCGGCATGAAAGCTGCATGAGTGGGCTATAGAATGAAAATATGGATGATGATAAAGAAGAATAGAAGTTTCAAGCCAATCAGACTTATGGTTGCAGAGATAATGGGTAGGGTACATGTACGTGAAAATGTAACGCAAATCTTACAGCCAGACGGAAAGATAAAACGAACGTAAATATTATAATTATATACCCCTTGACATCAGATGAACAGACAAAATGGACAGAAATATGAAAATTATATACCCCTCGATATACTTCGTATGCCGGGGGTAAAATTACAGGGCAGTAGTGCCAAGTCCCAATTACCGTAATTTACAGAATAATCAACAGATGATCGCTGCTACATTTGTTTACACAGCACAAGTAGGTGTCTTATTTGAAAATTCTTATTCAGTTTTGCTATATGCCTGGGATCATTTTACAGAGTAAAGTGGGCGAAATTCTCTCCCAAAATTGTCTGATTTCTCCCTATTTTGACTTGAGGGAGAAGTTTTTCACTATATAAAACAAAGATTTTGGGGAAAAAATGGTATATTTTCTCATATTTTTTGTGAAAAATTCTCCCTTTTTTGAAGGGCTTGAACACTGTATAATGCAACTTTAGTTCATTTGAATCATAAACTGTTTGATAATGAAGCACTGTAATTAAATAAGAATTTAACCCTTTCAACACCACAGGCCTGTATAGTGGTATTGGCAAAAAGTGTAGATCCAGATGAGCCAGCTCGTGACGAGCCGTCTCATCAGGATCTGCACTTTTTGCAAGTAATTTTCATATTTTGGAGAACAAAAACACCCCCTTTTCATAAATGGACTAGTCTGAAAATCATTTTGTGACAATTGGATTGGTTGGAAAATTAGCATATCAAAATCCATTCCAATTACTTAGCAGTACCATAACCAGGATGAGGCAGTCATTTTGCCGATTCAATTTTTGTTGCTAAGAATTAAACAAATCCCCGAGGTGGTGGCAAGGAGAATGCTCCCTAACCCCATATCAGGACTTGGTTAGCCTCATCTGGTTTTTACCTCTGGTTACGGCCCTGCTTAGAGAGTTAAGCATAGCTCCAGATAAGCTGCGTATCTGCTTAAATACCCAATTAAAATTGCCAAAAACCCAATTGAAATCAGAAGTAGCAAGTATCAAAAAGCAATAAAAGCACAAATAATAACACAATTTTAAAGTAATTTGACCTTGACCTTGGGCATGGGGGCCACATGGATGGGATATAGAATGAAAATATGGATAATGATAAAGAGGTATGTGAAGTTCCAAGTCAATTGGACTTATTGTTGTGAAGACATTTGGTACTTAAAAAGTTTAACACAGATTAAAAAAAAAAAAAACAAGTAAATTTTGAAGTAATTTGACCTTGACCCTGGGCATGGTGGCCACATGGGTGGCCTATAGAGTGGTAGGGTTGTGAAATATTGGGTAATTAAAAACTTTATAACGTAGATTAAAACAAGAGTTGTCAGAGGACAACGAAGCGCGCCCGGTGGCAGCAAAGGAACCGAGGGCACATTTGCAAACACAAAGTGCTGGATATTAAAGGGAAACAAAATTTATGAGCCATTTACCAGAGCGTGTTAAGGTTTCGAGTGTACAAAGTATTTGACCTTGACCCTGGGCTTAGCAGAGGTAGAAGACCCTTGGGGCAATGCGTGTGTGAAATATGAAGCAAATCCAAGCAAGGAAACAGAAAATATAGGCCATTTACCCGAGCGTCCGAACGTTAAGGTTTCGAGATGCACAAAGTATGTGACCTTGACCCTGGGATTAGAAGGGGCGGCACAGACGTGGATTTGCCACAGTGCAGTAGAGGACCATTGGAGCAATGCGTGTGTGAAATATGAAGCAAATCCAAGCAAGGAAACAGAAAATATAGTCCATTATAATTTTTGAAGACAGACGGACGGACGGACGACGGACGGACGGACGCCTACGACGCCGAGGGTATGCCATAAGCACTTCTTCCTTCGGAAGGCGCGCTAAAAACGAACATTTCCAAGTACCGTAAAGATTCTAATATACGCCCGGGCGTCTATTAGAATCACCACTGGCTCGGAAGTCCTGGGTGGGCGGTTAATAGAGGCAAGTGTTATTCAGCAAAGGGAAAAAGATAAAAAATATATGATTTTCTACTATCTGAACAAAAACATAACGAAGAGACGTTACCGTATTTACCCTATGTATTGGGACACCCTTTATATTGGGACACCCCCGTTGGGGAAAAAGAAATTTTGGGGATAAAAAATTATTTTTTAGGAAACAAGTTTTGGGACACATCACAATTTTAAAAAAAAATCAATAATTTCTGCACCTTAAGTATTGGGACATCTCTTTTTTTTTAAATACTTTTAAACACAGTCAGGGATTCCGCTGGGGAAAATAAAAAAATCGCCACTCCAATTTTTTTAATTTTTTTCACCGGCTACTGGTCATGCCGACTATTGGCACGACTCGCTATAAACAGAGGCCGTCGCTCATTAACTAATATAACACGGTGCTGACGGTAAATCTGAGCTCTGTTGATTAAATAGATTACCAATAAACCGTATACATCGTCAATGCCGCCTTTCAATGCCGGAATGTGATTTATTTGCGAAAATTATTTCGATTCACACGGAAATACTCTGGATACATCGCCCCGCCCTCTCATCAATATTCACGAGGTAAGTTTAAAGTCACGGCATGCTCTCCATGCTATTATATCCAGACACTACCGAGGGATGGCGTTTTGATTGGGACAACTGGGTGGAAAGTATAGTACACTGCAGCTCCATTATAACGCGATCGCGTATAGCACGATCTCCATTATAACGCGGGTCTCTCGTGGATCCCAAAAAAATATTTAAAAAATCGAGAAAAAAAATAAAAAATCGTAATTATCATTGACATTATCATGTTAATATGCAAACAGTGCGACCCCCCCTATTGCACGGACGTCCGGCAACATACGACCTTCCGTGTTGCTTATCCAAACCGTGCAATATCCGTACGTGCCAGGGATATGAATTCCAAATCCGAGATGCCATTACACCCGACATATATTATACACAGGTTGAAGTAACGGACCGAGGTCTATAAATACATTAAATATGCCTAAAAGCATCAATGAATGAAGAAGAAAAAAACATTTTTTTATTTTTTATATGGATAATGGAGGGTGTAAACAAAATAATTTTGTTTTCTTCATTCGTTGAAGCTTTTAGGCATATTTAATGTATTTATAGACCTCGGTCCGTTACTTCAACCTGTGATATTACACAGACGAGATTTGTGTGTTGCTTTGTGCAAAAAAAATCGATGACACCAAGCGTGTCAACTAACAGGTGCTTATTGTATGACATCATTCAGCACGAGACTGTAAACTGTGTGACCTTTAGGCTATGTTTTGAAATGTTACTGATTGGTCAACACGCCTTTTGATGTTCAGCAGACGTCGCGAACGTGCGACTCATGGGGTAATCATGCAGTAACCCATTTCATGCTGAGGATACGATTATGTTTGCGGGAAAATATTTTCCTTCTATGCACTCAGAAGTATATGCCGCGAGCACCATTTAAACCGTCTCGTCGAGACGGTTCAAATGAGTGGTCACAACGTATACTTTCATTGAGAAATAACAAAAATAAAAATAAATTATTTAATAATTTCATACCCGTAAATGTGTATTCCGAAAGGAATGGAGTAAAAAAAAAAATGGATTATACGCAGATCTGTCGCCATATTTCGCCGATATTGATTTCGAAAATATTTTCTGTAAATGGTGTTGAAAAGTTGACGCAACATTCAGAGTTCATGCGGAATTGTCGGTGGGATTATGCACGTATCGACAGCTAATCGTCCGCATGAATAGGCAGGACACGTGACCATTATTTATTATCAATTAATCCTTTTAAGCGCCTGTTGATCGCGAGCATTATACATTGTAATAAGCGTCTGTCTATCGCGACCACTATACAACGTAATAAGCATGATTTTATAAATAACTTGTGTTTAATACAAGTTTGTATGTCATAGTCATTATTATACCCACTTTTTTTGTAATTATACCCACTTTTTTTGTAAAAAAAAAACGGGTATATTGTTTTCGTCACGGGTGTCCGTCCGTCCGTACGTCCGTCCGTCCGTACATCCGTACGTCCGTACACGTCCGTCACGTTTCTTGTAACTCGAAAAACTTTTTCACCTTCATACCTACGCGCCTGATATTTGGTGTGTAGCTTCGTTATCATGTGCATGCAGATGCGCAAAGTGAATTTGGATTTTTGATCCGACCCTCCATCATGGATTATCTCCCCCTTTCGGACTCAGAATTTCCCATTTTTTCCTCGTAACTCGAAAAACTTTTTCACCTTCATACCTACGCGCCTGATATTTGGTATGTAGCTTCGTTATCATGTGCAGATGCGCAAAGTGAATTTGGATTTTTGATCCGGACCCTCCATCATGGATTATCTCCCCCTTTCGGATCAGAATTTCCCATTTTTTCCCTCGTAACTCGACTTTTTCACCTTCATCTACGCTGATATTTGGTATGTACTTCGTTATCTGTGCAGATGCGCAAAGAATCGGATTTTTCACCGACCCTCCATCATGGATTATCTCCCCCTTTCGGACTCAGATTTCCCATTTTTTTCTTGTAATCGAAAAACCTCACTTTTTCATACCTTAGCGCTTTCGGATGTTTGCATGTAGCTTCGTTATCATGTGCAGATGCGCAAAGTGAATTCGGATTTTTCATCCGACCCTCCATCATGATATTCCTCTCGACTCGATTATCATCCTGTACTACTCGACTCACCTTCATAACTAAAAACGCCTATTGCTATATAGCTTCGTTATCATGTGCAGATGCGCAGTGAATTCGGATTTTTCATCCGACCCTCCATCATGGATTATCTCCCCCTTTCGGACTCAGAATTTCCCATTTTTTCCTTGTAACTCGAAAAATTTTTCTTTTTCACCTTCATACCTACGCGCCTCATATTTGCTATGTAGCTTCGTTATCATGTGCAGATGCGCAAAGTGAATTCGGATTTTTCATCCGCCCTCCATCATGGACCCTCCATCATGGAATCTCCCCCTTTCGGACTCAGAATTTCCCATTTTTTCCTTGTAACTCGAAAAACTTTTTCACCTTCATACCTATGCGCCTGATATTTAGTATGTACCTTCGTTATCATGTGCAGATGCGCAAAGTGAATTCGGATTTTTCATCCGACCCTCCATCATGGATTATCTCCCCCTTTCGACTCAGATTTCCCATTTTTTCCTTGTAACTCGAAAAACTTTTTCACCTTCATACCTACGCGCTCATATTTGCTATGTAGCTTCGTTATCATGTGCAGATGCGCAAAGTGAATTCGGATTTTTCATCCGACCCTCCATCATGGATTATCTCCCCCTTTCGGACTCAGAATTTCCCATTTTTTCCTTGTAACTCGAAAAACTTTTTCACCTTCATACCTATGCGCCTGATATTTAGTATGTACCTTCGTTATGTGCAGATGCGCAAAGTGAATTCCCATTTTTGATCCGACCCTCCATCATCGATTACCACCTCCCCCTTTTCCGACTCAGAATTTCCAATTTTTTCCTTGTAACTCGAAAAACTTTTTCACCTTCATACCTACGCGCCTCATATTTGCTATGTAGCTTCGTTATCATGTGCACATGCGCAAAGTGAATTCGGATTTTTTATCCGACCCTCCATCATGGATTACTTCCCCCTTTCGGACTAAGCATTTGGGGAAAGTGGGTATATTGCGATGGCGTGCCATCGACTTTTTCTAGTTAATAATTACTTTAACTTCTGTTCAAATGACATGATTTTATATGGGTCTGTTGCTAATTGAATTCCCGCAATAGTTGGTAACCGAAATGCGGATGATACCAGAATTTTATAGCGCGGTCGGATTCGATCGCGATTTGAAATCTTGGACGTTACACTGGTCTCATTTGAAGTACATGTACAATTTGTACAATTTGTCGGCCGACTATATACCACACTATGTCTTCATATATATCACACTGCAATCATCAAATCACTCTACATTCGTAGTTTGGTCGAGATAATACTTTCTTAATTTGGAAATTAAATTGTTTCATTTGCGCACTCGGCAATTTCCGTAACATATAGTTCGGGTATTTTCCGATCATAAAAATGGGCGACATGCTTAGAAACGGAAAATAATTAAATTCAACCTGTTATTGTACCGATATAGCAATTTCACAATTTCGAGGATACAAACTTTCAATATTAACTAGAAAAAGTCGATGGCGCGCCATCGCAATATACCCACTTTCCCCAAATGCTAAGTCCGAAAGGGGGAGGTAATCCATGATGGAGGGTCGGATAAAAAATCCGAATTCACTTTGCGCATCAGCACATCAAAACGAAGCTACGAACCAAATATCAGACGCGTAGGTATTAAGGTGAAAGGGTTTTTGAGTTTTTCAGTTTACATGTGGACAGGAAAAAATGGGAATTTCTGAGTGCGGACAAAGGGGGAGAATATCCAATTTATGAGGGGGTTTCGGATGGAAAAATCCGAATCACTTTGGCATCTGCCACATGATAACGAAGCTACTAGCAAAATATGAGGGCGTAAAAGGTATGAATGGTGAAAAAGTTTTTCGAAAGTTTTTTTAGTTAACAAGAAACGTGACTGGTTACGACGGTTACGGATGGGGGGACGGACGGGACGGACGGGTTACGATGCGGACGGACGGACGGACGGACGAGCGGACGGACGGACACCCGTGACGAAAACAAAAAAATATAAAACCCATTTTTTTTCCATTTTTTTTCCCTAAAAAAAGTGGGTATAAACTAGATTCTGTAACTGTGGGATGATATTTCAAGGGCACATGTTTGGGGACATTGTATCATGGATTGTGAGTGAAAATCAGTACAACTACAATCAAGAACTAGATAACAGCAACCTGTGGGATGATATTTCAGGCAAACTTGTTTGGGACATTAGTGCATGGACTGAGTGTGAAAATTTCTGTACAAACTACAATCAAGAACTAGATACAGTAACTGTGGGATGATATTTCAAGGCAACATGTTGGGGACATTAGTGCCATGGACTGTGAGTGAAAATCTGTACAACTACAATAAAGAGCTAAATACAGTAACTGTGGGATGATATTTCAAGGCATCATGTGGGACATTAGTATCATGGACTGTGAGTGAAAATCTGTACAACTACAATCAAGAACTAGATACAGTAACTGTGGGATGATATTTCAAGGCATCATGTTGGGGACATTAGTATCATGGACCATGAGTGAAAATCTGTACAACTACAATCAAGAACAAGATACAGTAACTGTGGGATGATATTTCAAGGCAACATCTTTGGGACATTAGTGCCATGGACCGTGAGTGAAAATCTGTACAACTACAATCAAGAACTAGATACAGTAACTGTGGGATGATATTTCAAGGCAACATGTTGGGGACATTAGTATCATGGACTGTGAGTGAAAATCTGTACAACTACAATCAAGAACTAGATACAGTAACTGTGGGATGATATTTCAAGGCAACATGTTTGGGACATTAGTGCCATGGACCGGGAGTGAAAATTTGTACAACTACAATCAAGAACTAGAAAAAGTCGATGGCGCGCCATCGCAATATACCCACTTTCCCCAAATGCTAAGTCCGAAAGGGGGGGGAACGGGGGAAAGGATGGTAATCCATGATGGAGGGTCGGATTTTAAATAAAAAAAAATTCCGATTCACTTTTACGCATCAGCACATCAAAACGAAGCTACGAGAAAACCAAATATCAAGCGTAGGTATTAATGGTGGAAAAAGTTTTTCGACCTACGAGGAAAAAATAGTGAAATTCTAAGTCCGTTAAGGGGGTGATAATCCATGATGGAAGGTCCGATCAAAAAAATCGGAATTCACTTTGCACAATCATAACGAAGCTACATATCAAATATCAGAAATGTAGGTATTAGGTGAGAATAAAGTTTTTCGACTTTTACAATGTAAAAATAGGGGAAAATTCTGAGTACCGATTAAGGGGGAGATAATCGAATGATGGGAGGGGCGGTACAAAAAATCGAATTCACTTTGCCGCATTTTCTGCATTGGCACTTGAATAACGAAGCTAACATACCAATATCAGGCGCGTAGGTATGAATGTGAAAAAGTTTTTCGAGTTACAAGGAAAAAAAAATATGGGAAATTGTGAGTCCGAAAGGGGGAGATAATCCATGATGGAGGGTACGGATCCAAAAATCCGAATTCACTTTGCGCTTCTGCACATGATATCGAGCTACATACCAAATATCAGGCGCGTAGGTATGATGAAAAGGTGAAAAAAGTTTTTTCGAGGTTACGGATTGGAAAAAATTCTGGGATTGTGAGTAACCGAAAAGGGGGAGATAATACCATGATGGAGGGTCGGATCCAAAATCCAAATTCACTTTGCGCATCTGAATTAACATGATAACGAAGCTACATACCAAATATCAGGCGCGTAGGGTATGAAGGTTTGAAAAAGTTTTTCGAGTACGAGGAAAAAATGGGAAATTCTGAGTCGAAAGGGGGAGATAATCCATGATGGAGGGTCGGATCAAAATCCAAATTCACTTTGCGCAATATGAAACATGATAACGAATGCTACATACCAAATATCATGGCGGGGGGGGCGTAGGTATGAAGGTTGAAAAAGTTTTTCGAGTTACAAGAAACGTGACGGAACCGTACGGACGGACGTACGGACGTACGGACGGACGGACACCGTGACGAAAACAAATATACCCGTTTTTTTTTTACAAAAAATGTGGGTATAATAACAGCTGAACTCAAAGACCATGTCAAATATCAGAAATGTAGGTATTAAGGTGAGAAAGTTTTTCGACTTACAATGAAAAATAGGGAAATTCTGAGTCCGAAAATGGGGGAGATAATCCATGATGGAGGGTCGGATCAAAAAATCCGAATTTTCACTTTGCGCAATCTGCACATGATAACGAAGCGACATACCAAATATCAGGCGCGTAGGTATTGAAGGTGAAAAAGTTTTTCGATGTTACAAGGAAAAATGGGAAATTGTGAGTCCCGAAAGGGGGAGATAATCCATGATGGAGGGTCGGATCCAAAATCCGAATTCACTTTTGCGCAATCTGAACATGATAACGAATGCTACATACCAAAATTATCAGGAGCGTAGGTATGAAGGTGAAAAAGTTTTTCGAGTTACAAGGAAAAAATGGAAAATTGTGAGTCCGAAAGGGGGAGATAATCCATGATGGAGGGTCGGTTCATCAATCCTAATTCACTTTGAGCATCTGCACATGATAACGAAGCTACATAGCAAATATGAGGCGCGTAGGTATGAAGGTGAAAAAGTTTTTCGAGTTACAAGGAAAAAAATGGGAAATTGTGAGTCCGAAAAAAGGGGGAAGATAATCCATGATGGAGGGTCGGATCAAAAATCCAAATTCACTTTGCGCATCTGCACAATGAGAAAACGAAGCTACATACCCAAATATCAGGCGCGTAGGTATGAAGGTGAAAAAGTTTTTTCGAGTTACGAGGAAAAAAATGGGAAATTGTGAGTCCGAAAGGGGGAGATAATCCATGATGGAGGGTAGGATCAAAAATCCAAATTCACTTTGCGCATTCTGAACTGATAACGAGATACATAGCAAATATGAGGCGGCGTAGGTATGAAGGTGAAAAAGTTTTTCGAGTTACAAGAAACGTGACGGACGGACGGACGGACGTACGGACGGACGGACACCCGTGACAAAAACAATATACCCATTATTTTTTTCCCCTAAAAAAGTGGGTATAACTAGATACAGTAACTGTGGGATGATATTTCAAGGCAACATGTTGGGGACATTAGTATCATGGACTGTGAGTGAAAATCTGTACAACTACAATCAAGAACTAGATACAGTAACTGTGGGATGATATTTCAAGACAACATGTTTGGGTCATTAGTGCCATGGACTGAGTGAAAATCTGTACAACTACAATCAAGAACTAGATACAGTAACTGTGGGATGATATTTCAAGACAACATGTTTGGGACATTAGTGCCATGGACTGTGAGTGAAAATCTGTACAACTACAATCAAGAGCTAAATACAGTAACTGTGGGATGATATTTCAAGGCATCATGTTGGGACATTAGTATCATGGACCGTGAGTGAAAATCTGTACAACTACAATCAAGAACAAGATACAGTAACTGTGGGGTGATATTTCAAGGCAACATGTTGAAGACAATAGTGCCATGGACTGTGAGTGAACATCTGTACAACTACACTCAAGAACTAGATACAGTAACTGTGGGATGATATTTCAAGGCAACATGTTGGGGACATTAGTGCCATGGACTGTGAGTGAAAATATATATGTACAACTACAATCAAGATCTAGATACAGTAACTGTGGGATTATATTTCAAGGCAACATGTTGGGGACATTAGTATCATGGACTGTGAGTGAAAATCTGTACAACTACAATCAAGAACTAGATACAGTAACTGTGGGATGATATTTCAAGGCAACATGTTTGGGACATTAGTATCATGGACTGTGAGTGAAAATCTGTACAACTACAATCAAGAACTAGATACAGTAACTGTGGGATGATATTTCAAGGCAACATGTTGGGGACATTAGTATCATGGACTTTGAGTGAAAATCTGTACAACTACAATCAAGAACTAGATACAGTAACTGTGGGGTGATATTTCAAGGCAACATGTTTGGGACATTAGTATCATGGACTGTGAGTGAAAATCTGTACAACTACAATCAAGAACTAGAAAAAGTCGATGGCGCGCCATCGCAATATACCCACTTTCCCCAAATGCTAAGTCCGAAAGGGGGAGGTAATCCATGATGGAGGGTCGGATAAAAAATCCGAATTCACTTTGCGCATCAGCACATCAAAACGAAGCTACGAACCAAATATCAGACGCGTAGGTATTAAGGTGAAAAAGTTTTTCGAGTTACATGTACAAGGAAAAAATGGGAAATTCTGAGTGCGAATGGGGGGAGATAATCCATGATGGAGGGGTCGGATGAAAAAATCGAATTCACTTTGCGCATGTGCACTTGATAACGAAGCTACATAGAAAAATATGAGGCGCGTAGTATGAAGGTGAAAAAAAAAAGTTTTCGAGTTACAAGGAAAAAAATGGGAATAAAAATTCTGAGTCGGAAAGAAAGGGGGAGGTAATCGATGATGGAGGGTCGGATCAAAAATGGGAATTCACTTTGCGCCATGTGCACATGATAACGAAGCTACATAGCAAATTATGAGGCGCGTAGGTATGAAGGTGAAAAAGTAGTTTCTTTGAGTTACAAGGAAAAATGGGAAAATTCTGAGTGCGAAAGGGGGAGATAATCCATGATGGAGGGTCGGATAAAATAAAAATCCGAATTTCACTTTGCGCATCTGAACATGATAACGAAGCTTACATAGCAAATATGAGGCGCGTAGGTATGAAGGTGAAAAAAGTTTTCGAGTTACAAGGAAAAAAATGGGAATTCTGAGTCCGAAAGGGGGAGATAATCCATGATGGAGGATCGGATGAAAAATCCGAATTCACTTTGCGCATCTACACATGATAACGAAGCTACATACCAAATATCAGGTGCGTAGGTATGAAGGTGAAAAAGTTTTTCGAGTTAGGAAGGAAAAAATGGGAAAATTCTGAGTACGAAAGGGGGAGATAATCCATTGATGGAGGATCGGATGAAAAATCCAAATTCACTTTTGCGCATTCTGCACTGATAACGAAGCTACATAGCAAATATGAGGCGCGTAGGTATGAAGGTGAAAAAGTTTTTCGAGTTACAAGGAAAAAATGGGAAATTCTGAGTCCGAAAGGGGAAGATAATCCATGATGGAGGGTCGGATCAAAAATCCGAATTCACTTTGCGCATCTGCACATGATAACAAAGCTACATAGCAAATATGAGGCGCATAGGTATGAAGGTGAAAAAGTTTTTCGAGTTACAAGAAACGTGACGGACGGACGGACGGACACCCGTGACGAAAACAATATACCCATTTTTGTTCCCTAAAAAAGTGGGTATAACTAGATACAGTAACTGTGGGATGATATTTCAAGGCAACATGTTTGGGACATTAGTATCATGGATTGTGAGTGAAAATCTGTACAACTACAATCAAGAACTAGATACAGTAACTGTGGGATGATATTTCAAGGCAACATGTTGGGGACATTAGTGCCATGGACTGTGAGTGAAAATCTGTACAACTACAATAAAGAGCTAAATACAGTAACTGTGGGATGATATTTCAAGGCATCATGTTGGGACATTAGTATCATGGAACGTGAGTGAAAATCTGTACAACTACAATAAAGAGCCAGATACAGTAACTGTGGGGTGATATTTCAAGGCAACATGTTGGGGACAATAGTGCCATGGACTGTGAGTGAACATCTGTACAACTACACTCAATAACTAGATACAGTAACTGTGGGATGATATTTCAAGGCAACATGTTGGGGACATTAGTGCCATGGACTGTGAGTGAAAATATATATGTACAACTACAATCAAGATCTAGATACAGTAACTGTGGGATTATATTTCAAGGCAACATGTTGGGGACATTAGTATCATGGACCGTGAGTGAACATCTGTACAACTACAATCAAGAACTAGATACAGTAACTGTGGGATGATATTTCAAGGCAACATGTTTGGGACATTAGTATCATGGACTGTGAGTGAAAATCTGTACAACTACAATCAAGAACTAGATACAGTAACTGTGGGATGATATTTCAAGGCAACATGTTTGGGACATTAGTATCATGGACTGTGAGTGAAAATCTGTACAACTACAATCAAGAACTAGATACAGTAACTGTGGGATGATATTTCAAGGCAACATGTTGGGGACATTAGTATCATGGACTGTGAGTGAAAATCTGCACAACTACAATCAAGAACTAGATACAGTAACTGTGGGATGATATTTCAAGGCAACATGTTTGGGACATTAGTATCATGGACTGTGAGTGAAAATCTGTACAACTACAATCAAGAACTAGATACAGTAACTGTGGGGTGATATTTCAAGGCAACATGTTTGGGACATTAGTATCATGGACTGTGAGTGAAAATCTGTACAACTACAATCAAGAACTAGATACAGTAACTGTGGGATGATATTTCAAGGCAACATGTTTGGGACATTAGTATCATGGACTGTGAGTGAAAATCTGTACAACTACAATCAAGAACTAGATACAATAACTGTGGGATGATATTTCAAGGCAACATGTTGGGGACATTAGTATCATGGACTGTGAGTGAAAATCTGTACAACTACAATCAAAAATAAAAATAGATAAACAGTAACTGTGGGATGATATTTCAAGGCAACATGTTGGGGACATTAGTATCATGGACCGTGAGTGAAAATCTGTACAACTACAATCAAGAACTAGATACAGTAACTGTGGGATGATATTTCAAGGCAACATGTTGGGGACATTAGTATCATGGACTGTGAGTGAAAATCTGTACAACTACAATCAAGAACTAGATACAGTAACTGTGGGATGATATTTCAAGGCATCATGTTGGGGACATTAGTATCATGGGACGTGAGTGAAAATCTGTACAACTACATCAAGAACTAGATACAGTAACTGTGGGATGATATTTCAAGGCAACATCTTTGGGACATTAGTGCCATGGACCGTGAGTGAAAATCTGTACAACTACAATCAAGAACTAGATACAGTAACTGTGGGATGATATTTCAAGGCAACATGTTGGGGACATTAGTATCATGGACTGTGAGTGAAAATCTGTACAACTACAATCAAGAAATAGATGCAGTAACTGTGGGATGATATTTCAAGGCATCATGTTTGGGACATTAGTGCCATGGACCGGGAGTGAAAATTTGTACAACTACAATCAAGAACTAGAAAAAGTCGATGGCGCGCCATCGCAATATACCCACTTTCCCCAAATGCTAAGTCCGAAAGGGGGAGGTAATCCATGATGGAGGGTCGGATAAAAAATCCGAATTCACTTTACGCATCAGCACATCAAAACGAAGCTACGAACCAAATATCAGACGCGTAGGTATTAAGGTGAAAAAGTTTTTCGACCTACGAGGAAAAATAGTGAAATTCTAAGTCCGAAAGGGGGAGATAATCCATGATGGAAGGTCCGATCAAAAATCGGGAATTCACTTTGGCAAACTCATAACGAAGCTACATATCAAATATCAGAAATGTAGGTATTAAGGTGAAAAAGTTTTTCGACTCGAGGAAAAATAGTGAAATTCTAAGTCCGAAAGGGGGAGATAATCCATGATGGAGGGTCGGATGAAAAATCCGAATTCACTTTGCGCATCTGCACATGATAACGAAGCTACATACCAAATATCAGGCGCGTAGGTATGAAGGTGAAAAAAGTTTTTCGAGTTACAAGGAAAAAATGGGAAATTGTGAGTCCGAAATGGGGGAGATAATCCATGATGGAGGGTCGGATCCCAAAATCCGAAATTCACTTTGCCGCCAATCTGCACATGATAACGAAGCTACATACCAAAATATCGGAGCGTAGGTATGAAGGTGAAAAAGTTTTTCCAGTTACGAGGAAAAAATGGGAAATTGTGAGTCCGAAAGGGGGAGATAATTCCATGATGGGAGGGTCGGATAAAAAATCCAAATTCACTTTGCGCATGAACATGATAACGAAGCTACATACCAAATTATCAGGCGCTAGGTATGAAGGTGAAAAAGTTTTTCGAGTTAGAGCGGAAAAAATGGGAAATTCTGAGTCGAAAAGGGGAGAATAATCCAGATGGAGGGTCGGATCAAAAAATCCAAATTCACTTTCGCATTTGAACATGATAAACGAAAAGCTACATACCAAAATATCAGGCGCGTAGGTATGAAGGTGAAAAGTTTTTTGAGTTACAAGAAACGTGACGGACGTACGGACGTACGGACGTACGGTCGGACGGACGGACGGACACCCCCCCGACGAAAACAATATACCCGTTTTTTTTTACAAAAAAGTGGGTATAATAACTGCTGAACTCAAAGACCATGTCAAATATCAGAAATGTAGGTATTAGGTGAGAAAGTTTTTCGACTTACAATGAAAAATAGGGAAATTCTGAGTCCGAAAGGGGGAAGATAATCCAATGATGGAGGGTCGGATCAAAAATCCGAATTCACTTTGCGCATCTGACATGATAACGAAGTACATACCAAATAAATCAGGCGCGTAGGTATGAAGGTGAAAAAGTTTTTTCGAGTTACAAGGAAAAAAATGGGAAATTGTGAGTCCGAAAGGGGGAGATAATCCTTGATGGAGGGTCGGATCCAAAATCGAATTCACTTTGCGCATCTGACACATGGATAACGAAGCTACATACCAAATATCAGGCGCGTAGGTATGAAGTGAAAAAGTTTTTCCAGTTACGAGGAAAAAATGGAAATTGTGAGTCCGAAGGGGGAGATAATCCCATGATGGAGGGTCGGATAAAAAAATCCAAATTCACTTTGCGCATCTGAACATGATAACGAAGCTACATACCAAATATCAGGCGCGTAGGTATGATGGTGAAAAAGTTTTTTTCGAGTTAGAGGAAAAAATGGGAAATTCTGAGTCGAAAGGGGGAAGATAATCCATGATGGAAGGGTCGGATCAAAAATCCAAATTCACTTTGCGCATCTGAACATGATACGAAGCTACATACCAAATATCAGGCGCGTAGGTATGAAGGTGAAAAAGTTTTTCGAGTTACAAGAAAACGTGACGGGCGTACGGACGTACGGCGGACGTACGGACGGACGGACACCCGTGACGAAAAACAATATACCGTTTTTTTTTACAAAAAAAGTGCGGGTATAATAACAGCTGAACTCAAAGACCATGTCAAATATCAGAAAGTAGTATTAAGGTGAGAAAGTTTTTAGACTTACAATGAAAAATAGGGAAATTCTGAGTCCGAAAGGGGGGAGATAATCCATGATGGAGGGTCGGATCAAAAAATCCGAATTTCACTTTGCGCATCTGCACATGATACGAAGCTACATACCAAATATCAGGCGCGTAGGTATGAAGGTGAAAAAGTTTTTCGAGTTACAAAGGAAAAAAATGGAAAAATTGTGAGTCCGAAAGGGGGAGATAATCCATGATGGAGGGTCGGATCCAAAAATAAAAAATCCGAATTCACTTTGCGTCTGCACATGATAACGAAGCTAAATACCACCCAAATATCAGGAGCGTAGGTATTGAAGGTGAAAAAGTTTTTCGAGTTACAAGGGAAAAAATGGGAAATTGTGAGTCCGAAAAGGGGAGATAATCCATGATGGAGGGTCGGATCAAAAATCCGAATTCACTTTGCGCATCTGCACATGATAACGAAGCTACATAGCAAATATGAGGCGCGTAGGTATGAAGGTGAAAAAGTTTTTTCGAGTTACAAGGATGGGAAAAAAAAAATATTGTGAGTCCGAAAGGGGGAAGATAATCCATGATGGGAGGGTCGGATCAAAAATCCAAATTCACTTTGCGCATCTGCACATTGATAACGAAGCTACATACCTAAATATCAGGCGAGTAGGTATGAAGGTGAAAAAGTTTTTCGAGTTACGAGGAAAAAAATGGGTGGGAAATTCTGAGTCCGAAATTGGGGGGAGATAATCCATGATGGAGGGTTCGGATCAAAAATCCAAATTCACTTTGCGCATCTGAAACATGATAACGAAGCTACATACCATATATTCAGGGCGCGTAGGTATGAAGGTGAAAAAGTTTTTCAAGTTACAAGAAACGTGACGGACGTACGGACGGACGGACACCCGTGACGAAAACAATATACCCGTTTTTTTTTACAAAAAAGTGGGTATAATAATTGGGACACCAAAAAAAAATAATTAATTTATTTTATATTATGTATTGCGACACGTAGAATTTTATTTATTTTTTACTGTCCCAACACATAGGGTAAATACGGTACTCTCAAATGTCTGCCGGACTTCATAGTACTGTCAGTCAGGTTATGAACATTTTGGACCAAGAAGTGTCGGCCCACTTTGGTCATTATGGTACAGTCGGTAAAAATGTTAAAATACTGGTAAAAGTGGTAATGTATATCAAGACTGCAGCAATCATTAATGATGATCAGATTTATGACTACAGATGTTTCGGACCATGGACGTTTCGGCCCATGGACGTTTCGGTCCGTATCAGTGCGATTAATTTCGGCCCATGGTCACGTCCAGAACAAACCATATTTATTTTTACTCATCTCCTAGGAAATATTGGCCAACAATCCAACATGATGTCAATTTCACCCATATTATACGAGATGGGTTTGAGGTGCTTTGAAAATGGAGACTTCGTAACCGTGTAAATACTGATCACCCTGTGTCTGTGCAAATAGCTACTGCTGATGAGGAATTTACTGTGACACTGGAAACAGTTGAATTTCGCTTCCGCTTTTGAAAGTGCAAGTAGCAATTATGTTTTGTTCCGGGATTTTCAAGGAAGTTGCCTTCGAAATGATGGAAAGAAAAGAAATCTAGTTGGACAATTAGCTCCGATTTTGTTTCAAGTTAGTACTGGACGTTTATGAGAGGCACTCATTTTGTGAAAATCAGCCAAAAAATGTGCCATTTTCAAGTCAATTTCAAAGTAATTTGACCTTGAACTTGGGCATAAGGACCACATGTGTGAGCTATAAAATCAAATAATGGACGATGATAAAGAGGTATGAGAAGTTTAGGGTCAATTGGATTGTCGATCAGGTTAATCTTTAACACAAATGCCGGACGCACGCCAAAAGCGGGCGTCATAAAAACGAACTACATATATATGTACACCAAGTATTTTAATCATTTTTTTATTCTCAAAAGTTTTTATTGTTACCACTCATTTGAGACGTCTCGACAAGACGGTTCAAATGTGTGCTAACAACATATACTAAGTAACTTTCATGGCGAAAATAAACAAAAGAATAAACAAGAGACGAGGCAAAGGTTTTCTTCAAGACCTAGACAATTGGATAACAGATAATTGGCTATTTAATAATGTTATTATAACCACAATTGAAAGTGACAACTGTCAGTGGCCTAACATCGCTCCAGATAAGGAATCAGTACATTAATTGTTTGTTTGTTTGTTTATTAGTGTTTAACGGCCTATCAACAGTTAAGGTCATGTAAGGCCGGGCAAACGGGTTCGATCACATTTTAACCTGCTGCATTGGGGGGAAAATCCCAAAATCAGAACGGAACATTTACATCGAGAACAAATATATTCAGCCCTGAAATTAGAATAACCTGACCTGGTGCCAGGTCCATACCACACCAAGTCACTTGGCCCCTTCCCCTAAAATCAGTACATTAATTGAGTATTGTCACTCCATAATTTCTTAAGCAATTGGGTATTTCAAAATTTTAATTGGGTAAAATAAAATCACACTACTGTTTACACATCAACAGATAGCAAATATTGAAAGGTTTGCTTCGAAATGAAAACAAGTCTTGGCATTTCATTCGAATTGTACAATTCTAATGAAATACCAAGATGTGTTTTCTTAGAAAATAAGAAAAAATATGCTATATTTGTGGTCTGTTTATTGTTTTCTGCAGCATAATAAAGGTAACATAAAATTTGTATTGGTTTTTGATACTCGCTACTTCTGATTTCGATTGGGTTTTGGGCGATTTTAATTGGGTATTTAAGCAAATATGCGGCTTATCTGGAGCTCTGGCCTAAGATGGTAAAAGAAGCCAGTGTATGAGAAAACGCAACATGTAATTAATAACCATTGATTCTACTAAATCTAAGCATTTGCAACACTAGTAATTTTTCAACATCTTAAATTTTTTTTTAAGACAAAACCTAGATTTGTTACAGTCAGCTCAGTCACAATTGACATGATTGGGTTCACAAAAACGATATTAATCTACAAGTGAATGCTTTGTTTTAACTCTTTAAGGTACATGCCCACTCAGTAGGCACAAAATGTTCTTTACATCAGAGACATCATCCGAGACATTTTCTGGCAAAATAAACATTCATTCACCATTACCCCGTGTAATGACTGGCATTATTATACATTTTATATTCAGACGTAGATTTCCACTCTGATATCAGGGGTGATAACCGTGTTTCCTTAAAATGTTAACGGACATTACTATTTATTCTCTGTATTTATTTTTTGATGTGCAATGAACATACTTTATAATGTCGAAAATATTATTTTTTTCAGATGACACATTTAAATAGTATAAATAATTAAAAAATATCATGCCTTATTTGCATATAAAAACCGTGAGTCGCTATCAGTAAAATAAATATTACTAAATGATTATATATATAATTTTTAGAACTGGTAGAATAGTGACACAATTATACACTTATTTAATTCCTATGAAGAGCACATTTGTTTTATTTGTATGTCTTTCACGTACACTACGCTGTTGCCAAACACACTTCTTCTGAGGATTGTATTTGATATTTTTTTGTAAAGTTTTAGTTTGTCACCTCTGTAGCTCGATACGTGTTCATTGTAAACAGCTTTCCAGTCAACTTTGTCGTAGCCATGGATGATTTTGAATACTTGGATCATTGGCCAAAATGGTAGATTGTATGTGGAACAAACCATACTTTTGTACTAAGGTTTAACCACTCTCAATCATCAGACGGTCATTATACGAAAACTACTGGATACCTTGGCCCCAAACTTCATACTATATCAGGGAATAGGACATAGCTGTGAATAGTGGGCAAATTTGCCAGATCTCAAAACATAAGTCCTTATAGGTTTAATCACACTAAATAATCAGATATTCATGATAAGCCAGATTTGTTATGCCATATACACTCTTTGCTTGTAGAAAGCGTTTAATTGATGTACTAATCTACTTCACAGGCATGTTAATGTATCATTTACATCAGTTTCAAGCATATGCTTTGGGATTATTTTGTAAGTCGGAGCATGTTTGTCATGCGAGGCAGTTTCAATTCCAACCGCTAACTTGTTGCACCACCACCAGGGCACAGGTGTTTGAACAGATGGTCAGAATGTTGGTGTCATATGGGTATTTGAGTGGATTTTGAGTAGATTTTAGTGGATATCGTTGGTTTTGGGTAATTTACAACTAATGTTCATTGTTCAATCATCACACACAAAAGAAATTGTTAAATATCTACACATTAACCGTTCCAAACTTTTGAGCCCCTTGTTACTGGTGTTTTGATACACAAATGGGAATAAAAGGATAACCAATGTCAAACTATGTATACCTACATGTATATTATTGGTCTATGAATGTTTTTAACATGACTCGTCAGACTGTAGCAAAACGCCAGAACAAATTGGGCTGTTATTGTGACTAAAGTTTACACTATAAGGGTCTCAGCTCTCATGGATACAGAAAATATAAAAGACAGATAAAATAGTAAAACACATCCGTAGACCTGAGATTTTCTAAGCTAGAACCTGGCTTCCCGAGAAATGATAGAAATGTCTGTGCAATTAAATTGTCTGTCGGGTATAAATGTAGGTTTGATCAAATGTTCGATTGGAAACAATGTTTTCTCTATGCAAAATGTTTCTTTACGGCCCGGGACGACGTAAAAGTGTATTTTGAACCCGATGTTTACTCCTTAATATATGGCCTCGGAATTGTGTCCGTTCTTTCACAAGCAATTTCCTAGCAATGATGATAATTTGTTTAAAACAAAACAATCGATAGCTCGAAAACGCGTTGACATAGCGCATCGGGGAATATATCGTTGCGGAATACTAACTCGGTTGACGTTTCGTGAGAGTCTGTTGTCTCGAGGCCGTCCAGGTTCGGTCTATTAAAAACTTTGTAACCTTTAATTATGGAGTATATGGAGGGAGTAAAAAAATAAATTTTAGCTTATTTTTTTCTTCATTTGTTGATGCTTTTAGGCATATTTAATGTATTTATAGACCTCGGTCCGTTACTTCAACCTGTGTGTGCACCAGGTTGGTAACAGGAGATTGAATATATCTTTCTTAACAATAATTAAACCTATACTTTAATTAGTGACTATCCAGAGCAGAATGGGTGCAGGTTATCATCTACACAACACCCATACAAAAATATGAAAGTAGCAGAGAATAGTAAAATCTGTGGTCATTGGTTAGTTTATATAGGAAAAATCAATGGTGGTGGTGGACCTTAAAAGTTCTAAATTTGCTTTTCAAGTTTCGCAAATTGCATTTGAATTCACATGAACTGACACTGGTTCTAGCAGGAAGGCCATGTAAACACGAACAGGGCGTGTCTAACCACAAAAACATGACTCTCATTCAAGACCGATAACCCATGCTGGGTTTAATTATTTTAGACAATCTGTCAAGCAGAAAAACGTCAACAATGTTTACTATACAACACTAATACTCACCTTTCGGTCTACAAAAGCACATGCTATATCTTTTAAACTGGCAAGTGTTAATTCTCCTTCAACATTTACTTGTTCCCGCGTGAGACCAATTTGCATTTGAAACGAAAAATTTCTGGAAAGTAAATCGGGATCCGACATCTTGCCATGTGTCAGGTCAGAATGATGCCCGACCAAAATATCCGGCCTCTAGAACGCCTCGTGCGCTCTACTGAGAACATAACACAGTCGTTCGCTTTGTACAATATCGGGTTATTGGTTCGCACGTAACAGGCTGACCCGGACCTTGGCTGATTCGGACCTGTCTGATTCGGACCTTATTTCTGGCCGATTCGGACCTCGGTGTTGTTCGCACATTATACAGTTTTACTTTCTAACTAAACCCAATTACTCCATATATGTAACTGTGAAGGGAGAAATGGGGCTTATGGTTTTTGCGATCAGTGTAGATTCATATCAAAAAGCACACTCATGTAGCGTGGTAGCCATCCATCTGATTGCCTGTTAGAAACAAGACGGCTGTTTCATTGATAGAATAGTTAACAGATTGTGCGGATGTAGATACTGATCTGGATCTACACTGATCGCAAAATCCCACCAGCCCCATTTCTCAAGTGACAGCCACGTGTATACAGGGGAGTTACCGGTATGACCATTCTCTGCTTCGTCTATTAGGCTATTGTGGTTCGGTTTTAACATATCCATGTACCATAATACATCCAGGTGGCATCCGTAGCCAATCGGACTTCGCGAAAATATTTGCCCAGCACAGTTTCGTTCCTCGTTGGGCTTCCCACAAGTTCTCCACGGCGCATACGCATAGATATACTGCCGTGGAGAACTTGTGGGAAGCCCAACGAGGAACGAAACTGTCAGGACCGTACTTTAGGGGTGGGAGGTGGGTGCGTTATCGACGGCGCGAAGGGCTAAACATTGTTGTTTTGCACATTCACGGACAGACCTCGGCAGATTAACCATTTCACACCTAAATAACCTAAATATTTACGAGAAGTTCGATTGGCTACGGATGCCACCTTCGATTCTTTCAAAGGACGCCTCTGTGTCCAATCGCAGTTTCCGTCAGTTTTTCCCAGCATAACTTCGTAGCATTCCATCTCAGTACTAATTGTATACCAAAACTGTTCGAGACAAACTGAAAAATCTCGTACTGATACTTGAAAGAGTGTAACATTCATAACAGTGCCGTAGCCACGTTGAGGCCAGACGAGGCCATGGCCTCGTCCGTTTTTTCACGATTTTTTTTTTTTTTTTTTTTTTTTTTTTATTCCAATATAGGAAAAATGGGAGTCATAGTATGTGCTCAGACTTTGCTGAGAATGCAGGAAATGGCGTTTCAGACCACTTTGATTTCAAAATTTTCAGGGTGGGCATGCCCCCGGACCCGCCTAGCAAACTCGGGCCCTTCGGGCCCTCCACACTTCCACCCCCAATAATTATCGTCTTCCGCCGCTTATGTTGGCCTCGGCTATTTCGAACCTCTGGCTACGGCACTGCATAAGCATGTTCTATAACCAATGAATACAAATTAGAATGCGTCTTGATATGTAACTAACATAATTCAGGATCATGGTAAAGTGGGGCCGGAACTAACCCACAAATAGTTTTACTGTATAATTTAACCGACTGCCATCCAATAAGGCCAGTCTCTCCTACTTTCACTATTCGTATGGATGCTGTGGGGTCCACTTGTACATGACATGCAGCCAGTATGTACTGGTTCTGCAAAAAAATGTCCCTCTGTTAAATCCCCATAGATTTTTTTCGCAATAAAATCAATATTGAACCAAATTTCACGAAATAAAAAGTAGTCTCATTCTTAAATTTTGCTATAATTTAATATTATCGAAAAATAATAGTTTTTGCATTTATGTATATAGCCGTAAAATTTCGGCAGGTATCGTGAAACAGACAGCTAGTAGACCAGTAGTTATGTCAATGGACTGTGTATATATTTCGTTGTATTGGATGTATCTGTGTCCATGCAGTTATATCAATCGGTAGAGCGATAGTACAGTAAACCAGAGGTCTCGGGTTCGATCCCTGTGTCGGTATACATTTTTATCGCCCTGTTACACATACATGTATATATGGGATCACAGACTAGCATTGAACATAATTCGCGTTTGTGGTTTTGTACCAGTAGAGGTTAGACCACACCAAATAGTTTTACTATATAATTTAACCGAATGCCATCCAATAAGGTTAGACCACACCAAACAGTTTTACTATATAATTTAACCGAATGCCATCCAATAAGGCCAGTATTTCCTACTTTCACCAATTGTATGGATGCTGTGGGACCTACTTGTACATGACCTGCAGCCAGTCTGTACTGGTTCTGCATGAATTAAACAATAGGTTTACTTAATCCTAAGAAAGAAAAATCCAGCCTCGTCATATCACCCAATATTGTTTACATTATTTGGCCACGGAAACTCTGTTTACATCACGTGACCAACATATTCAGTGTTTTATTTTAAATGCTACAAATATGCTTAAAAGTGATTATAAAAGTACCCTAAAATGTTTCTCAAGTGAAACTGGGTAGTAATAGATCAAGATTTGCAAGCAAACTGTGTCTGTGACCTCAAAACGCCCGCACTATTTTTTTTTATACCGGACCCCTGGGCGATTTCGCGCCATTTGGTATAGTCTAACCTAGAGCTGCAAGACAAATTGATCGAGTATATTTTATTCATAACACCGGTTTGTGACGTTTAACGTTTTACGACATTGTCACATTTATTAATTTATTTTAGTGAAAGTTATATCAAATATCTGCTATGTGTTTTCATTTTACAGACATATCACAAGTACACATGATCAGTTTTGCTACTTAAATCGTTTACGACAAACACTGCGCCACTTTCCATCACAACAAACATGGCGTCATCAGAAACTGACAGCAGGACAAACAGTTTACAAACAAATCAATCTTCGTCTAGCGCACATAACGACGACGAATTTAAGCCTAATGAATTAAAAGGCTGGTTAATGAAACGTACAAAATTGTCGAGAAAATGGAAGAAGGAATGGTTTCTTTTGAAAAATACAGACTTGCTTTATGGGAAATCTCCTGAGGTGAAAATATTTTTTTTATATTAAACGCACAGGTGATTCTAGCGTGTCTTGGATGGTCAATTATTGTTTGTATATACATGAAACACCTTTCTAAACAATGTACAAAACAATTCAAATACACCCGGTGTAAATAATATGAAATAGGCACTACCTATGACGCGCGACGTATTTTTTCTTGCGAGAAAACTCCAGATTAAATCGCATTTATTGGGTGAATCCTGCCGACGATCGCCATTTATAGCGATCAATTTTGTTTATAAAGACCTAAATGGTGGAATGGCTAAATACCTCTATTGGATGTGTTAATCTGCGGTCGATCTTGGCGGATTTCTGCAAGCTTCGTTAACTATACGTTTTCTCTTTACTCAGGAGGCTGCGGATCTGGCTCTCTGGCGGGAAGAATCCTTTGTTCTCCCCCCTTCCGGTATTAATCCAGACCGGTTCTCTAAGAATTATTGGCACTCTGTACGGGATGCTAACAATTAATGCTGAACGGCCCCGGGTCAGTTCGTCCCTTAATCCGAAACCACAACATATAGTACATTAATAGCCGAGGCATAGTGGAACGCGTGGTCGAGCGGTCTGAGGCGTTGGTCTGCTGATCTTACGATCGTGGGTTCGAGCCTCGCATGCGTTGTGTCCTTGAGCAAGACACTTTATCCACACTGCTTCAGCCCATCCAGATGTAAATGGGTACCGGCTAAATACCAGGAACATCGATTGTATTTGATTGTATTTGATTGTATGTACATGTACTTATAAATAAAAATATGATCCACTAGTGATAAGCCTCAGTATTGAGGGTATACCAGTATACTGGCAAAAGCAAAGCATAATAGAAACTGTATTAGTACATTTACGATCATTTTAAGAAAAAATAACAAGGCTAAGAATCTTCAGTGATATTATTCCCAATTTTCGCAATCTCAATCGTCATTGAGCACGACTGTCATTTCGAGAATTATACACATTTTGCCCATTTTTGGTATGAATTGTGTTATGTTTTACATTTACTTTTTTGGATTAACCCAGTGCTGTGTCAGATGTGTGTGTATCCTGGACTACAGCAACAGGTGCACTAGACGCACACTTGCAATGCATACTTTGTTCTGGTAGTCGTGTTCCCCAATTATCCCGGATAGCTTGACTATGTCTTGTATTTTTAAACTCACATCAGCGAAGTTAAGTGCAGCGTGGCGGCTATAGAAATTCTCCAGGTGTGTCCTTCCAGTGATGCTATTATTTTCTCGATCCCTGGTGGTCTTTGTGCACATTTTGACCATTTCTCGTATTAGTTTTGTCCTTTTTACATACAGCTTCACTTAAGCTGTTGGTAAGAGGTACTTGTGTCATGAACTGTGAATACAGCACAGGCCGTGACACAACCGAGCAGGCGCAATAAAACAGCAGTTACAATGCATACTTGTTTCTGTTAGTCATGTCCACAGAGTATCATGGATCGCTTGACTTTGTCTTGTAAACAAAATCACAACATGTGCGGTTTCTATCCAATGATATTGAGAGAGATATAGTGTGCTTCTATCTAACGATGTTGAAAGATAGAGAGAGAAATATTATGGTTTCTATCTAATGATGTTGAGAGAAGGTGGGTGGGGGTGCGGGGGAGAGATTGATTGTGGTTTCTAGGTAATGATAGAGAATGAGACGCACAGAGAGACATAGACAGACAGAGAGCGAGATAGAGAGAGACATACACACAGACAGACAGACATAAAGATAGAGAGAGAGAATGACAGAAAGATAGAGAGAGGGACAGATAGGGAGAGAGACAGACAGAGAGAGACAGACAGAGAGAAGATAGACAGAGAGAGAGGGAGAGGAGAGAGAGAGAGGAGGGAGAGACATGGATGTGGGAGAGAGTGAAAGAGATAGAGAGACAGACAGAGACAGACAGACAGAGACATGGGTGTGGGAGAGAGAAAGGTGTTAAAATAAATACGGAATAATGAAACTCCATTTCGTTGCAAATTGTTTTTTTCCCCATAAAATATTCCAATGCGCATTTAAGGCATTTCTACTCCGATCATTTAAAACGCATATTTTCAACCGTCTCTCGGGGGACTTTAGTCTTCCTAACGACAACACAATTTTGAAATGCAGTAACTTCATAAGCTATATTATGTATACTTTCCGATGTTATCTACATTTTGTTTTAGAAGCAGTTGGCCCTTTGGGCCAAATTATTTGTCGCCCGTATTAGTAATACCACGTGTCGTAAAAACACCTCCTGCTTGGTTTATTGGTGTACGGTAAAACAAATTTTACACTTTCAATCATATGTTCAACCTAGTTTCACTGAATGGTAAGTTTTCATATACGCGTAACATAAAGCGGGCAACAAAGAGTCGCCCGTATAATAGTATTTAGAAAGGTATAAAACTCCTAGCTTAGACCATAGGCACTTTATGGGATGAACGAAACCGATGTGTTAATGACTCCTATCGCAGGATGTATAGTATACGAGAAGGTGGGACACTCACCATGTTTTTGTTCTTGTTGTTGTTTTTTCAACCAACGGAAGTGACGTAAATTAGGCTACCTTTGACTGGTTTCGTGATTTATCTTGCTGTACACCAGCTGATTTTGTTTTTGTGCCAGATCGACACTGCCTGTGTTGACATACAACATGGACAGTCACATTAACATGAACACATGGCAAGAAATAGCCCATATTAATGTCATTTACAATATTTAATTCATGATTACCTATTCAGATAAGTGACAAAACAAATCACTAAACCAGTCCGTACTTCCGTTGGTTGAAAAATGGTTCCCAGCCTACATGCGGATTAGTAACTTACAATTAGCGAGCCGGTCAAAGGTAAATGAAGTTACTTCCGTTGACTGAGATGATGGATGCTGTCATTCCTTCTCGATTCATACTAATCCTCAGTGTAACTGGATTATCACATCAGCTTTTCGTTCATCCCATAAAGCTCCTATGGCTTAGACAATCTCAGCTCTACGGATGTGTTTTACTATTTCATCTGTCTTTTATATTTTCTGTATCTGTGAGAGCTGAGACCCTTATAGTGTAAAATTTAGTCACAATAACAGCCCAATTTGTCCTGGCGTTTTGCTACACAAATGGGAATAAAAGGATAACCAATGTCAAACTATGATTATACTATATGTATACCTACATGTGTATTATTGGTCTATGAATGTGTTGTTAACATGACTGTGAAGTGTTAAACTTCTCACTCGTCAGACTGTGTAGCAAAACGCCAGGACAAGTTGGGCTGTTATTGTGACTAAATTTTACAGCATAAGGTGTCTCGGCTCTCACGGATACAGAAAATATAAAAGACAGATGAAATAGTAAAACATATCCGTAGAGCTGAGATTGTCTAAGCTATAAAACTCCCATTCGCCCCCATTGAAACAAAATCCCACGCGATGTAAACATTGAAACCGTTGCTTCGGGTGGGTTTTCGGCATAGATTTTACAGTTGCTAATACATTAACATAAATATCAAAGATTTTGAGTGTAAACTGCACTAAAAACGCGTCTAACCTAAATTCGCTTTTTAAAATCAAACACATTCACTTCCACATTCTAAATTTTATACCTTTCTAAGTAATATTATATTTACACACGGGCGCATTTGAATTGTTTTGTACATTGTTCAGAAAGGTGTTTCATGTATATATAAACAATAATTGACCATCCAAGACACGCTAGAATCACCTTTAGATTAAATGGTGTAAATTATTTGCAATTGATGTAAATTAGCAAGACAGTATCTACATAATAATCTACATAATAGTTGTTTTATTTTGATATTTTGTTTATTGTTGTGTCACTTGAGTGACTTGCTTCTACCAAATTTTGACCCCGTTGAAAAATGACACACAAGTCATTTCAATTCAACGGGTAAGAGATAAAGTTTTAATGTTAAAATTGACGACGACCATTAATTAATGACCCACCCATACGTGAAAAATTTACCCTCGATAAAATCTGATCACGAACATATTTCAACATTGAAAAAGGACACTGGGTCAATTTTCAACAATTGTTGATCGTTAATGAATATGCACCTACGTGAAAAATTTACCCGGATCATATTTAACTTTGAAAAGTGACCCCGGGTCAATTTTCATTGACTGTCGACCATTAATTAATGACCCACTTAAGTGAAAAGTTTACCCTGTTTAAAATCTGATCACCAACAGTCGGATCATATTTCAACATATAAAACTTACCCGAATACTCGGATCACAGTTCAACATTGGAAAGCCCCATTATATGTTTGGACGTTCTCGTGGATATAAATGGATATAAACAATGTGAATTATAACCAGAAAATGTTTAGATGATTCTAATGCGCTGTCAAATCTTGTTTTTGTAGAGAAATAATACAAATTTGAAAACACACTGTCAAAAAATTATATTTCCAAGCAAAACAAAACCATTGGTAGCACATTAGAATCGTCTCTTATGGAGTCAATTCTTTATGGAGACGATTCTAATGTGCTGTCAAATCTTGTTTTTGATAAATAATACAAATTGGAAAAAGAGCAGACGACAATATTTGTTTCCAGCACATTGATGGAATGGCTAACAGTGCAGATCCTGATCAGACTGTGTGGATGCACAGGCTGATCTGGATCTACACTGATCGCGACACCCATAAGCCCCATTTCTCCAGTCACATCCACATGTCTGTTTGTACCCTATAATTTCACAATATTTTTCTGTTCTTTTATATTATAGATCACAAAGAAGAAGGTTCCTTTAACAAACGTAGAAATCTCTGAATCGACAGTTGATAAAAAGATGTTTGCATTTTCCATAAAATCTAAAGAGAATGGACGGACATACTATCTCCAAGCAGACAGTGAGACATCACAAAATGACTGGATGCAGGCAATATGCTTTGCAAAAGCCGCAGGACAACAGGGAGACAACTCACAAGCCTGTGTGGTACAGTAGGAATTAATGAGTGACGGTTCTTGACTTAGGCAGTGGCTTAATGCATTTTTACCGCTGTGGCTGAGTGACTTGTGGCTATATTGCAGTCTAAGGATACGAAAAAAATACATTGTGATCATTTTTTTATTTCATCATAACTTGAAATGACATTTTGTTACCACTTTTATAAATCATCTCAATGAGTTTTCCTCAAAAAGAAATAAGTAAAATAGTACAACATATTCTTGAAAAAATTTTTTTTATATAAAAGTGATAAATTTTGTCTCGCTCGCTTGCGGACAGCGTGGTATAGGCGCCACATTGGCATAGATACGTACGTGTGTCTGGGTTAAATTTAGTTTTTGGTTAAAGTTTTTCAGTATACTATGAAAGCCTCGACGGGCACGACATGCGGGTTGCGGCCATCTAGTCCTTCAAATAATTATCAAAAAATCTTCAGAAGAATATATGTTGCTGCTAATCATTCGAAATGTCTCATCGAGATGATTTGAATTATTGTACAAAACATATGTTTGAAAATAATTAGGAAAATTATGAGAAACATATTCTTGAAATGTTGGTACTATAAATACTTTTGTTAATACAGAAGTGATTATTTTCTGTAAATATCACCATAAAATGATATGTTGTTATCACTCATGTTAACCATTACATCATGGTTTCAAATAAATTGTCACAACTTACTTTTGAGGACAAATAAGAAAATAATACTTTTCTTGAAATTGTGACACAATTGAAATTGTATCCTGTCTGTAAATTGGTTAATTTGTAAATACACTTTTATTTATGTTAATTATTACTGTAATAACCCTAAATATTTGGACACCATGTGTTTTGGAAACCCCCATCAAATATTCGGACGCCATTTGTTTTGGGAAACCCCTATCAAATATTCGGACACAATTTGTTTTCCCCAAAACAAATTGTATCCAAATACATTGCTATTGCGATACACTGGTACTGCCCTACTAACCCTCAGCATATGGGAACCTCTTTGTTATGCATGTGATGGGTAATTTAACGATCGGTGTTCATCCGTACCGGAATATCGACTGGAGACCTGGTTTGGCCCTCACATACGTCTTTGGCATTTTGTATGTGACAGTTGAATCTGGTTATACCCCTTAGGTGAGTATTACGATTGTGTGCGTATTACGGTATGTACCTGGCACCACGTCAGGTTATTCTCATTTCAGGTGTTGAATATATATTTTTCGATGTAATGTAAATATTCCGTTCTGATTTTGGGATTTCCCCCCCCCCAACGCAGCAGTTTGAATACGGGATCGAACCTGTTTTCCCGGCCTTAAATGACCCTAACTGTTGATAGGCTGTTAAACACCAACAAACAAAACCTCTTTGTTATGGAAAATATGTTTTCTAGAATGAATTTTGTCCGCATATTTTGGGTTATTACAGTAAATGGAGGCAGCTTGAAACATGTTAACCTTTACAATGCTGAATAAAATTTTGTCGTCTGCTGTTTGTTGTATATTTTCTATTTTTCTCATCAAAAACATGGTTTGGCAGCACTTTATAATCATTTCCAATGGAAATGATTCTAAAATGCTGCAAAACCATGTTTTCACTGGGAGAAAAGACAAAATATGAAACAACAGCAGACAACAATATTCAGTTCAGCATTCCATGGGTTAATGCGTCCGTTTGTGTATTGTTGTGTAATGAAGATTGACGGTGCCTTATGTTCCATGTATCGAAAAAAAAACGTGACGCAGCAGCTTTGCCATAAGGCCACACAAAGTTTTTTCTCTGTTGAGCGTCCGCGTGCGGGTAGGTTTTTAGAGTGGAAAAACAAACAAACTCTGTATGCTATTTGACACTATTTACTGGCGAAGTAATATGAAAACTGATTGGAGACGTGTGCACGTTTTATATCCATTCATGAATTTACATTTAATAAATTTAGTATTTTTTTTCCATATTTTGGTGGCGGAAATTTAAATTTATGCTAAAACCGTTGAGGAAATTCGTTTTTTTTTTATCCAAGATCTTGTTTGTTTTTACCGGATACGTAGGTAAGTTTTGGCCATCTGGGTGGACGCTTAACAAAGAAAAATAATTGCATGGCCTAATCTACAAAACTGAGAGATTTAATGCTTTCAAAGAGCGCTATATATACGGATGCAGACATATCTACAATCGGAATTTCATGTGTACTTGTATATCATTGTATGTTTATTATTCATATGCCTGTCATATTTGCTATGTATAAAATGGGCTTTCACTATAGGAATGAATGGCCTTTTTGTGGAATTTATCGGGGTATAAACTTGGAAAAGTCGCGGGAATACTGGACGAAGGCCGGAAGGCCTCGTCCAGGATTCCCGCGACTTTTCCAATTTTATATCCCGATAAATATCCACAAAAAGGCCATTCATTCCTTATAATTCCAGCATTTGAAATAAATTCATCAAGAAAATGTGTTTATTTTGACAGACGGCAGCCATTTGTTTACATTGACAGCACTGACAGCGCACCTGTAGAAAGTAGTTCGGCGTGGGAGTTTACTGGGATATAAATTTTGGACAGAGACTTGCTACGGGCCAATCAAATGTTAAGGAATTGTGTAAATATTTTTGTGCTGGAATTATTGTGTGATAACACAGTGTAATAAAATCATAAAATGCACGACATGTAATGTAATAAAAAATATATTTAATCAGACCACTACAAAACTATGTTAATAATTAGTACAGCTTCCATAGGAGATGCTGTGCTAATGTGATATTTATTAACTTTCTTATGAAATCAGTCAACGTATTTCATGAGAAACAAGGCTATGCTGAGTTTCTTATCAAATTAGTGAACAAGTTTAATAACTATCAAATTAAATCAACACAAATGTTTGATTCTGTTTATTGCATAAGCGAAGAAGCATAAATTGAAACCGCTAGCATGTTTTTTTGTAGTGTCCATATTTATTACACAACTGTGTCATACTTTTTATTGAACTGTGTTAAATTAATACACTACACTGTGAAAGCCCATTTTATGCACTAATATAGTTTATAACCCTAACCCACGGTGGGCAAAGGTTGTCATGCACGCCTGCTATTTTGGAATGCTTCTGACTAGAATTTTCTAAATATCTCACCGCAGCAATTTTAGTACTGACACCCTGGTTTGTTATATGTGGCTGTGATTGGTTTCGTGACCAGTGTAGATCCAGATCAACCTGTGCATCTGCACAGTCTGATCAGGATCTGCATTGATCACCATATACACCCATCATGGTTCTAACAAGCAATAACGATCATTATCAGGCTACAGGAGTGTCCTATTTGATCAGGAGCCACACTGGTCACATATTCCGTAAGCCCCACTTCTCTTGTCAAAGCCACATGTATCATCGCCCGGAGGTGGAAGACTCGGACCTGTGACACAAAAAAATGCCCATTAAAAATCCCATTAAAAAAACCCACCTATTCTCGTACTGTACATTACGTTTACCCCACCCACCTGGTCTTGTACTGTACATTACGTTTACTTTAGTAAACGTATAAAGTACAGTACGAGACCAGGTGGGTGGGGTAATGGTAATTTTGAATGCAATTTTTTTTGTCACAGGTAGGGATGGATTGTGGCCTAGGGATTAAAACACCTGACTTCCAATCCGGAGGTTGTGGGTTCAAACCTCACCTAAGGCATCAAAAAATACTTTCATAGTATTTCCATCCCACTTGTCTGTCGGATGAGACTTTAAACTGTGGTCCCATCTCTATATTACCTTAACTATTGCTGGGACGTTAAACCATTTCACTTTTTTTGTGTCACATGTCCTAGTCTTCCACCTGTGACATCGCCTACCAATGATGCCATCCTCATAGCTGTGTGCATTTCAGTGATATTTCTAGAACATTGACAGGAGTATTTGTCATTTATTCACTGATGTTATTTTGAGAAAACATACATTTATGCAGAGCTCCCAGTAGCAAGTTTATGCCAGGAGTCATTTGACTTCTCTATTTTCATTTTTAGGAGTCATTTGGTCAAATTTAGCAGTCAGAAGTCATTTGACATCTAATTTCATTAACAAACATTCCACTATTTAACTAACATTTCAAATGATAAACAAATTAGCTTACAAGTAATCTATTTTAGCGTTAATATCAAATAATATTGTCAAGTCTATGAGCAAATGCAAGAAGGACTTAAATTTCAGAAATAATTATTGACTTCGTTTTGGGAGCAGGGGCGGAACTAGAGGGGGGGGGGTTCCGGGGTTGCAACCCGTAAAACACAGGAAAGTGCATTTCGAAGAGATCGAAAATAGGACAACCCCCTAGTTGCGAACGGTAACTCTTGGAGTTGATTGCAAGAGTTACCTTCGCAACTAGACAACACCACCCCCCCCCCCCCCGCTGTTCACCGTGCCAAATGCTGGATCCGCCCCTGGTGAGTTACAGGAGCTCACACCAGTATACATTTTCTCAAAATAACGTGGAAACAACTACAGCTTCTGGGACGCCATCATAATCACTTTATCTGTGAAATTTGCCAGATTATCTGCACGTTATCACAATATTGGCTGATATACATTTCTCCTTTGTATGACCTTGTTAATGAGTGGATGTAAAACACCATTTAACCACTCAATCATTCCCGATAGAACTTTGTGTTTTGTTTGTATTTATTGTTAACCAAGAAAATATGTTACCTATATGTTTTGTTGTTTGTTTACTGACTTATATGCATTTCTGTTTAACTACTTCATGTGAGATACTGATATGCAGGTATTGACATTTACAATCATTTTGTTTTCCACTTTCTTTATTTATCAATGGAAATATACATGTATGTTGTTACCGTCTCGATCTCGATGAGGAGTTCAACTGAGCAGTAACAATATATACTTTTGGTGAGAATGTGAAAAATAAAATGAAGTGGGTTAAGAATTTTGTATATACTAGAGGTGTCATTAATTGAAACTTTCATATTGATATATTGAAACTAAAATATCCACAATACATTGATATATTGAAACTAAAATATCCACAATACATTGATATATTGAAACTAACATATCCACAATACATTGATATATTGAAACTAACATACCCACAATACATTGATATATTGAAACTAACATATCCACAATACATTGATATATTGAAACTAACATATCCACAATACATTGATATATTGAAACTAAAATATCCACAATACATTGATATATTGAAACTAAAATATCCACAATACCCGTAATTACCCTAAATATTCGGACACCAATATGTGAGTAAACAGTGTAGACCCAGACCAGCCTGCTCCTGAAGGAGCAGTCTGATCAGGGTCTGCACTATTTGCCATTTTCACAGAATGCTTCGGAGGCCTCATTGGACAACATAATCAACTTGATAAATGTTTATAACACTTATAACAATTGGTTTTGGTGTCCGAATATTTAGGGTAATTACGGTACATTGATATATCATTTGTTAATTAAAAATATAGAAGTTACATTTTCAAGACTGTATGTGGACTATTTAGCATGATGAATATAATTTATATATTTATAAAATATTATTCCAACGTTCAGTACCACCATACTTACGTTTTAATTTTTAATGAAAAATATTGGAACATTAATATAACTTTATACGAAGTACAAAACCATTACCACACCACCATATTTGTGGTATCAATATTTCAAAATATGTATCAATACAGTATTGACAGCTGTGTAAAATCGATATTCGTTTCCATCAATGAAACCTCTAATTAATACACGTTTTGTACTTGACACAACATCAGTAGCCTATTTCACCAAAATTGCAAAGTATACTTTTCTTGCTAAGTGCACTTTGAGGGAGAAATTTTCATTTTAAGGATAAATTTATTAATGTTTATTACACTGAATGTATTACATTATCACAGCCATTTTGGCTGTGATAATGTAATAAATTCAGTATAATAATTCTGCATACTTTTAATCATCTAATATATGCAGTCGTTAGTTCTATATGAAATAATGCATTCCGGGAAAAATAAATGATTACTCCCTCAAAGTTTACTTTGCTAGATAAGTATACTTTGCAATGTTGGTCAAATCGGCTACAGGGATCTTACTGAGTTTTGACCAGTATAACTCATGATCAACTGTCACAGTCTGATACATACATATTTTATTTTAGGTCAATAACATCAAATTTACCAAATTCAAAAGCAAACATTAATTTACCTATGGCCGGAATCAGACTGTACAGATGCACAACCTGATCTTGGGTTAAGGTGGTCACAAAAGGAGCCTATTTTTGTCATGGTATGTCATAAATTACTCTTTGACATATAACAGTCATAAACAGGGATTCCGCTGGCGATCGCCACTTTCGCAATTGGCGATAAAAATAAACAATTGGCGATAAAAAATTACAATTTTCGAAGTGGCGATTTTTTTATTTTCCTCAGCGGAATCCCTGCATAAATTTGTTTCATAGCCAAACCATATAAGTGTTGTCACGTTTTATTCATTTGTCTAACATTATACTATTCATATACACTTGTATGCACTATGTTTATGAAAAGAGAAAAAATTCAATTATATTTAAACTACTGTATTTGCTAAAATATAACACTTTTCAAATAACAGTTTTCAAATAATTTATGATATATTGGTGATCTAATGGCCAATTTAGCAGTGACATGGTTTTTATGACGATTAGTAGTGTCGGTCTCGGTTCATATAATTTTAGCTTAAAAAAAAGATATCTACTGTTACATACTATTCTCTATTTTTTCATTCATTTTCTTGTTAAGACACATTTTACATGTCTCTGGTGCCATGTATCGATTAATTTGTAGAAAATTGAAGGGGTCAGTGGAAAAAGGGGGCTAAGTCCATAGGGACTTAGCCCCCTTCTTCCACTGACCCCTTCAATGTTAACACATCTATTCCTTATTTTTGTCTGTGACTGTGGAACTGATGTTCATGACATTTCTCAGGTCAGGATATTCTAATTTCAGGGCTGAATATATATTTTTCAGTAAATATTCAGTTCTGATTTTGGGAATTTCCCTCATTATGGACAGGTTGAATACGTGATAGTCCAACCCGTTGGGCCGGCATTAAATGACCTTAGCTGTTGATAGGCCGTTAAAATAGGCTGTTAAAAATCAATCAATCAATCGTGGCATTTCTGGCCAGTCTAGCTCCTGATCTGTTGATAAACTCTAGCAGCTTAATAATAATTTATATTTATTAGAATCATGACGGATGTTTCACTGAATAATTCCAGCACAAAAATATTTACACAATTCCCTAACATTTGATTGGCCCGTAGCCAGTCTCTGTCCAAAATTTATATCTTAGTAAACTCCCACGCCGAACTACTTTCCGTAACCGTGAGGCGCAGTTATAATAATTCTTAAGAATACGGAAAATAAACACATTTTCTTGATGAATTTATTTCAAATGCTGGAATTATAAGGAATGAATGGCCTTTTTGTTGAATTTATCGGGGATATAAACTTGGAAAAGTCGCGGGAATACTGGACGAGGCCGTCCGGCCTTCGTCCAGTATTCCCGCGACTTTTCCAAGTTTATACCCCGATAAATTCCACAAAAAGGCCATTCATTCCTATAGTGAATGACAAACAGTGTTGACCCTGATCAGGCTGATCTACATCTAAGCTAGTCGCAAAATATCATAAGCCGCATTTCTCCAGTCTCAGCCACAACCCGGCCAGCGGGTGGCAGGTGGGAGCACGCGATGGGTAATTTAACGATCAGGTTTATCCTTACCGGAATCGCGACTGGAGACCTGGTTTGGCCCTCACATACATCTTTGGCATTTTGTATGTGACAGTTGAATCTGGTTATACCCCTTATGTGAGTATTACGATATTCGTAATCCTATTTTAGGGGAAGGGGCCAAGTGACTTGTGGTATGGACCTGACACCAGGTCAGGTTATTCTCATTTCAGGGCTGAATATATTGTTTCTCGATGTAAATATTCTGTTCTGATTTTGGGATTTTCCCCCCAATGCAGCAGGTTAAAATGGGATCGAACCCGTTTGCCCGGCCTTACATGACATTAGCTGTTGATAGGCCGTTAAACACCAATAAACAAACAAACACACAAACAGATCAGGCTAATTTAATTTGCAGGCTGGTCACAAACTGCTATGAACTTGATTTGTCAAGTCACATTTGCAAGGTGCATGACAACAAGGTGTACTAACAACAACACGTACTGAAATATGATGAAATATGTCGCATCAAACGCGTCTTGTTAAGCTGCACTTGATGGTCTCTGTATTTTCGCCCAAACTTCTGTCGTTTTTGCGAAGAATCGATTTACGTGTCGGAGACACGGAAATCGATTCTTCGCAAAAACGACATAAGTCTGTGCCAAATTCCCTGGACCACCAAATGCAGCTCATGAAGACGTGTTTGCTGCGCCATATTTCATCAAAATCCGTTTCATATTAAGGAAAATATCAAATAATACTTTCAAGATTTCAACACTTTCAGCCACTGTTGTTGTTGTTATAACCACGTGATCATGCACCTTGATTTGATCTCGTGGTAAGTCATGCAGTGGGACCGCTCTAAACCGGACAGCTTGGAAATATTCGTGCCTAACCCATTGTATTTGTAATACACCTTTACGGGTTTTTTTGTTACATTTTTTGTTGTTATTTCTCAATGAAAGTATATGTTGTGACCACTCATTTGAACCGTCTCGACGAGACGGTTCCAATGGTGGTCGCAATATATACTTCTGTGCGCATATAAAGAAATCATTAAGGATTTTCCACAAATAAATATTAAAATTATTTATTTTTCCTGTTTGATAACATTGTCAATTACTAGCACAGGGGTGGACTGGGTGCGGGGTGGGGAGGGTGGCGGGTCGGTTAGCGGAAATCAGTTGGTATGTGCTTGTCACATTGGTGAAAATATCGTGTTTGCAACTAATATTTATTGTATTACAAACGAGGACGTATGTGTGTTTATGTAACAATGGTTTTACTTTTACATTCCATATTATTTTGATATATTTGATACAGTGTTGTATTAATGATAACATAGTTATATATGTGTCCTTTATTGTTAGGGGTTCAAGGGCGGATCTGTAGCCTATTTCACCAACATTGCAAAGTATACTTATCTAGCAAAGTATACTTTGAGGGAGTAATCATTGATTTTTCCGAAATGCATTATTTCATACAGAACTAATGATTGCATATATTTGATGATTAAACTTTGCAGGATTATTATACTGAATTTATTACATTATCACAGCCAAAATGGCTGTGATAATGTAATAAATTCAGTATAATAAAAAATAATAAATTTATCATAAAATTGAAAATTTCTCCCTCAAAGTATACTTTGCTAGGAAAGTATACTTTGCAATGTTGGTGAAATAGGCTACTGGAAGGGGGGTTCCAGAGTTTACATATATCACACATGTACTTGAACATGTACATGTACTTGTACAGGTAATATATGGGATTTAGCACTAAACCCATTGACCCGGCCTTAAATGACCTTAGCTGTTGATAGGCCGTTAAACCCCAACAAACAAACAAACAAACAAACATAGATCACAGTTTACCACCAGTTGGAGTCTGAATTTAAATGCCGTAAAATACAGGAAAGTGCATTTCTGGACATCTAGATTTCAAATGTTTTCCTTGGGGGGGGGGGGGGCATGCCCCCGGACCCCGCTAGCATACTCGCTTCACTCCGTGGAGCTCGAAAATAGGACAACCACCCCATTCCCCAAATGCTGGATCCGCCCCTGGGGTTAGGCCGTCATTTTGTCTGTCCATTATTTGTGGATGGTTGGTCGGGCGAACGCGATGGTGTAAATTAACGGTAGGGGTTCCTCCTCATAGGAACCACAATTTGCCTGGTTTGGCCCTCAGGTACGTTTTTATCTTTGGCTCTCTTGTTACCTGGGAGTTGAATTGGGTTATTGTCCATTATAAAAGTAGTAAGATTATTACTGATCCTACTGCTTTTGGGAGGGGGCCAAGTGATTCTGGTGTGGCGAGGACCTGGCATCAGATTATGATTATTCTCATTTCAGGGCTGAATATATAGTCTTTTTATTGTAAATATTCAGTTCTGATTTTGGGATTTCCGCCCATTTGTACATGTACTTGTACAGGTAATATATGGGATTTAGTACTAAACCCGTTGACCCGGCCTTAAATGACCTTAGCTGTTGATAAGCCGTTAAACCCCAACAAACAAACAAACAAACTGTCCATTATTCGTTGGGTGGCAGGTGGGAGTATGCGATGGGTAATTTAACGATCGTGGTTCATCCTTACCGGAATTCCGACTGGAGACCTGGTTTGGCCCTCACATACGTCTTTGGCATTTTGTATGTGACAGTTGAATCTGGTTATACCCCTTATGTGAGTATTACGATTATTCGGAATTCTATTTTAGGGGAAGGGGCCAAGTGACTTTGGTGTGGTATGGACCTGGCACCAGGTCAGGTTATTCTAATTTCATGGCTGAATATATTTTTTCTCGATGTAATATTTTGTTCTGATTTTGGGATTTTCCTCCCAATGCAGCAGGTTAAAACAGGATCACACCCATTTGTCCGGCGTTACATGACCTTAGCTGTTTATAGGCCGTTAAACAAACTATCCATTATTCCGGAAATGACAAAACATAGGATTATTATATGCCAGTACTCGTGCTTTCTGTTTATTGCTTTTGTCATTTACTAAAACATGTAATAGTTTTAAAATACTTTTGACCAAACGTAAACAGTTTATTCAACAAGACGTTTGAAATATGTGGCTGTTACTGGAGAAATGGGGCTTATGGGTTTAACGACCAGTGTAGATCCAGATCAGACTGTGCATCCGCATCTGCACTGTTCGCCATTCAATAAATGAAACACCCGTCAGGCTTCTAACAAGTAGTACAGATCGTTATCAGGCTACTGGGGGCCGTTTCACTGAACTGCGTACGACTAAAATGTTCGTAGGTTAAAATTTAAGATCGTCTGTAAATTTCAATTGATGGATTTACATTTATTGAGCATAGGCTGCATATGCAGCCTATGCTCAATAAATGTAAATCCAATAATTGTTTACAAGAAAACATTGTTAATGTGCTATTTACAGACTATCATAATTTTGCACTTACGGACATTTTAGTCTTATGAAGTTTATTGAAACGGGCCCCGGGAGTGTGCTATTTTATCACGCGCCACACTGGCCATGAATCCCATAAGCCCCATTTCATCACCTTTCCACGTCATTTCCAGAAATACCACTTTCTGTAAATATATTTCATGAAATATTGTGCATGTTCTTAAGTACAAAATCACATGGCGTGTCTCATGATTATGTGGTTGTTAAATTGGGTCAAGCTGTTAGCACCTGAAACCAAATCAGGATATTGTGATGTCACTTTTGTTATGCTATGTCGTATTATCTCAGGTTTTTGACTAACTCGCTTTAATTATCAATCTGTCTTGCTGCAACATGTGGGTTCATAATATTTACTGTGTTCACCCAGATAGAGCGAATATATCTGGGACCATACTTATTTCAATTTCCGAGTATGTTCTCAATTGTGTTGCTCGAAATCAGGTGGTTTCATTGGTCCTGGCCGAGTTGTGCTCAATTTATGTAAATATTCAGTTCTGATTTTGCGATTTTGCACCTTCGTACAGGTTAACCCTTACAATGCTGAATTAAATGTTGTCGTCTGCTGTTTATTTTTGAATTTCCATTTTTCTAATCAAAAACATGCTTTGACAGCATTTTAGAATCATTTCCAGTGGAAATGATTCTAAAATGCTGCCAAACCAGGTTTTATTGACCGAAAAGATAAAATATGAAACAACAGCAGACGACACTTTTCGTTTCCCCGCATTCTAAAAAATGACCGTCGCTGTTGACAGGCAATTACATGTCATGAAACAAACTATGTTGGACACATTTTATTATGACTTTGTACACATTGTATTGTGTTTGCCAAATTGAATATTTATTTGTGGCTGTGAATGGTGAAATGAGGCTTATGGAATTTGCAACCAGTGTAGACCCAGATCAGTCTGCGCTGATCAGAGTCTCACTGGTTGCCATAAATTCACTGAAACACACATCAAACTGTATAGATACTTACAAGGAATCAAGAGTGTGTTTGCTAATAAGCAGTAGACTATTGAATGCCAAATCTACATAAACTCAAATAATTAATGCTAACTCTAAATAGTTAGAGCTAACATTAAATATTTAGAGTTGGCTTCAAATCATTTGAAGAGCTCTCTAAATCATTTGGAGCTAGCTCTGACTATTTAATGCCAGTTCCATGAACACATAATCTACATAAACTCAAATAATTAATGCCAGCTCTGACTATTTAATGCCAGTTCCATGAACACATAATCTACATAAACTCAAATAATTAATGCCAGCTCTGACTAGTTAATGCCAGTTCCATGAACACATAATCTACATAAACTCAAATAATTAATGCCAGCTCTGACTAGTTAATGCCAGTTCCATGAACGCATAATCTACATAAACTCAAATAATTAATGCCAGCTCTGACTAGTTAATGCCAGTTCCATGAACACATAATCTACATAAACTCAAATAATTAATGCCAGCTCTGACTAGTTAATGCCAGTTCCATGAACACATAATCTACATAAAGTCAAATAATTAATGCCAGCTCTGACTAGTTAATGCCAGTTCCTGTTAATGACGATCTATCTACCATAAACTCAACAAATAATTAATGCCAGCTCTTGACTAGTAATGCATGCCATGAACGCATAATCTACATATCAATACTCAAATAATTAATGCCATGTCTGACTTATTAATGCCAAGTCTTCCGATGATTCACATAATCTACATAAAACTCAAATATTTAATGCAGCTCTGACTGTTAAGCCAGTTCCATGAACGCATAATCGACATAAACTCAAATATTAATGCCAGCTTGACTAGTTAATGCCAGTTCTGAACGCATAATCTCATAAACTCAAAATAATTAATGCCAGCTCTGACTAGTTAATGCCGTTCCATGAACGCATAATCTACATAAACTCAAATAATTAATGCCAGCTCTGACTAGTTAATGCCAGTTCCATGAACGCATATTCTAACAATATAAACTCAAATAATTAATGCAGCTCTGACTAGTTAATGCCAGTTCCATGAACGCATAATCTACATAAACTCAAATAATTAATGCCAGCTCTGACTAGTTAATGCCAGTTCCATGAACACATAATCTACATAAACTCAAATAATTAATGCCAGCTCTGACTATTTAATGCCAGTTCCATGAACACAATCTACATAAACTCAAATAATTAATGCCAGCTCTGACTAGTTAATGCCAGTTCCATGAACACATAATCTACATAAACTCAAATAATTAATGCCAGCTCTGACTAGTTAATGCCAGTTCCATGAACACATAATCTACATAAACTCAAATAATTAATGCAAGCCTCTGACTAATGCCAGTTCTGAACATAATCTCATAAACAAATTAATAGCAGCCAGTTCCTGACTAAAAAATAATAATGCCAGTTCCATGACATAACATAATCTACATAAACTCAAATAATTAATGCCAGCTCTGACTAGTTAATGCCAGTTCCATGAACACATAATCTACATAAACTCAAATAATTAATGCCAGCTCTGACTATTTAATGCTAGCTCAAATTATTTACAGCTAGCAATACATATTTGAGTTTATGTAGATTTGGCATTCCATAGTAGACTGGCCAGGAATGCTATAAGATACCAAATTCCCCAATCGCAGTCACATTCCAAAAGTAGTTTTCTACAAATAGAAACAGTGAGTACAGTGAACACCTGCTTTTTGGCCAATTTCCACCGACAGTTTCATAAATTTATTGATCAAGAACTGCTAGAGCAATTTTGATGTGATAAAGTGCAGGTACTCCAAAAACAAGAACATAGTGTGCCAGAGCTCCAGATAAGCTGCGTATTTGCTTAAATACCCAATTAAAATTGCCAAAAACCAAATTGAAATCAGAAGTAGCGAGTATCAAAAAGCAATACAAAATTTGTAGTACCTTTATCATGATGCAGAAAACAATAAACAGACCACAAATATAGCATATTTTTTCTTATTTTCCATGAAAACAAATCTTGGTATCTAATGAAATGCCAAGACATGTTTTCATTTTGAAGCAAACTATTCAAGAATTGCTGTCCGTTGATCTGTAAACAGTATTGTGATTTTATTTTACCCAATTAAAATTTTGATATGATAAAAAAATTACAATTTTCCAAAAAAAAAGTGTTTTTTTTTCTCGAAATTGTAATTTTTCGTCGCCAATTGTTTATTTTTATCGCCAATTGCGAAAGTGGCGATCGCCAGCGGAATCCCTGCTTATAATGTGATGATGGTGCCATCCACATAGATGCTGCAATCTCAGCGTTATTTCAAGAAGACTTTCATTTATGTAACTTTTCTCGAAATAACGCTGAGATGGTCATAGCTGTCAGAGTGGCGGCACCAGCAGATGCTAGTTGTCAATTTCCTGGCATGTCGGCTGTTTGTTGCATCAAAATTGTTCAAGTGGGTGCTGAGATATTTGTGAAAATTAATATGGTTATATTCCAGGATTTTGTATACAGATGGATCATAATATGATGTTGTATATGTAATTACTAATAATGATCAATGTGTTATAGAGGGGATATAGCGTTAGTCCATAGAGAATAGTAGGTTAGTGCCGCGAATGGGAAAAAATATCTGGCAAGGCTTAGGAAACGGGATGATTTTTCCCATTCGCGGCACTAACCTACTATTCTATTTATCCCGTCAACACCTACAAATGGCTTTAAAATGCAAAATAAAATAACCCCGGTCACCGCACATATTAGGTCGTATTGACAGGATATAAAAAATGTTTCACGGCACCGTGTTTCACGGCACATACGCACTGTGTTGATGGGATAAATGCAAGTACAATGTACGTACATTTTTCAATAACTTTTGAACTGCTTTTCCAATTTTAATATTATTTGTCCACAATGTGTGTCTGGGGGTGATGCTGTGTTTTGCATACGTACCACATCAGACCGCCCAAGGTCAAGGTCCCTGAGGACTTATGTTCACATTGTTTGTAAGGCAAAAATGTTAGTTGTTTTTTTACCAAGGCTACCAACGAGTGGATTAGCTTAGTGATAACGATACCCTTGTTTTGTTATGTTTGCTAGTATTTTATGTATAAACGTTCCAATATGAATGGTCCACAATCTAACCAAACAGAACTTACTGCGGTTACGACCTGTGTAGACTGTAAATGTGGAGCTTGTAGCATGTGCGACTAGTGTAGACCCAGGTAAGGCTGTCTTCACTGTTTGCCTTACTGTCACTGGTTAGAAGTGAATAAAGTATGGTGGCTAGTTTTGGACATTTTGTCTCTATGCTCCTACACCACATGCAGACAGATATTAACCCTTAGAATGCTGGGAACGAAAATTGTCCTCTGCTGTTGTTTTATATATTGCCTTCTTTCTCAATAAAAACATGGTTTGACAACAGTTTAGAATCCAAATTTCACGAAATTTCACGAAATAAAAAGAAGGCTCATTCTTAAATTTTCCTTTAATTTAATATTATCGAAACAAATATTGTTTTTGAATTGTTTATATGGCCGTAAAATTTGGGCAGCTTTCGTATAAACAAAGAGACAAAATGTGCCTAAAATCTCATCATAATAAAGCCTATTTTTCTCGTCATCATCTGTAGTTATTCATTGCTTTACTGTTTAATTTGTGGTATACCTTCCTGAGCTATAAGTTATATCAATTATCAGTTCATATGTATGTATCATGTGTGTGTAATCTACAACAACATTACTGTCTGTTTCACGAAACCTGCCCAATATTAAATTAAAGCCAAATTTACGAATCATGCCTTTTTATTTCGTGAAATTTGGTTAAATATGATTTTATTGCGAAAAATCATTTCCCCATGTTAAATCCGCATAGACATCTTCACAAAGTGAGATGTCTATGGGGATTTAACATGAGGGGAACTTTTTAGATTTTCAGAAATACTGCACCGATTTTCAAAATGTAACTTGTGTTTTCTTAGTTAGATGATTTCCAAGCTATCTAGCCAGGTTTCGGAGTCGATTTCCATTTATTTTTTTGGACTCCTCTTCCATCTCCTCCACCTCCTTTTGCCCCATGTTAAATTCTCATAGACAAATACATTTTAATAAAATAAATATTTGACCAAATTTCACGAAATAAAAAGAATGCTCATTCTTAAATTTTGTAAAATTTGTGTAAAATTTGGGCAGGTTTCGTGAAACAGACAGTTGTATGTTATACAGTGAATACATGTGCCATTTTAAATGCCTGGCCTTTGTCAAAAGTGAAAGCACTAACACAAATAAATATAACACAGAGACCGAATAGTTGGTTTTTATCTTCATAATAAAATATACTAATATTTATATAAATTATTATGTACCCCAAAATGAAGTTTTTGGGTGCATATAGTGGCCACCCTGTACAACTGTTCGTCTGTTTGTCTGTACATCTGTCTGTCCGAGAGTTGTATTAACCCTTACACCGCTATCTTATTTTTTTGTCGTCTGCTGTTTATTTTTTTATTTTGCATTTTTATCATCAAAAACATGCTTTGACAGCACTTTAGAATAATTTATAACATACTTTGACAGCACTTCAGAATCATTTCCATTGGATTGGAAATGATTCTGAAGTGCTGTCAAACCATGTTTTATTGAGAAATAAGGCAAGATATAAAAGCAACAGCAGACGACAATTGTTGTGAGTAGCGGTCTAAGGGTTAACGTTTTTCGACCTACCTAGTCTACTATCTGTTAGGATTGGCTTGAAACATCACAATTGACACATGCCATGTGATTTTGTACCTTAGGACATCTGTGTAATTTCATTAAATACGTTAAGCACCTGAACTGTGACCGAGTGGATAAACGAGGCTGATGTCATTTATGGCCAGTATAGCACCTGATCTGTGCCCGAGTGGATAAACGAGGCTGATGTCATTTATGGCCAGTATAGCACCTGGTCTGTGACCGAGTGTATAGATGAGGCTTATGTCATTTATGGCCAGTATAGCACCTGATCTGTGCCCGAGTTGATAAACGAGGCTGATGTCATTTATAGCCAGTATAGCACCTGATCTGTGCCCGAGTGTATAGAGAGGCTGATGTCATTTATGGCCAGTATAGCACCTGATCTGTGCCCGAGTGTATAGATGAGGCTGATGTAATTTATGGCCAGTATAGCACCTGATCTGTGACTGAGTGGATAAACGAGGCTTATGTCATTTATGGCCAGTATAGCACCTGATCTGTGCCCGAGTGGATAAACGAGGCTGATGTCATTTATAGCCAGTATAGCACCTGGTCTGTGACCGAGTGTATAGATGAGGCTGATGTCATTTATGGCCAGTATAGCACCTGATCTGTGCCCGAGTGGATAAACGAGGCTGATGTCATTTATGGCCAGTATAGCACCTGATCTGTGCCCGAGTGGATAAACGAGGCTGATGTCATTTATAGCCAGTACAGCACCTGGTCTGTGACCGAGTGTATAGATGAGGCTTATGTCCATTTATGGCCAGTATAGCACATGATCCTGGTGACTGAGTGGTAAATAAAACGAGTTATGTCATTTATGGCCAGTTATAAGCACCAGGTCTCGCGACCGACTCCCGAGTGGATAAACGAGGCTTGTCATTTATGGCCAGTATATTTGCAACTGGTTGTGACGAGTGGAAATAAACCGATGGGCTTGTATTTATGGCCGCAGATAGGAGCACACCTGATCTGTGCCGAGTGATACGCGGCTGTGTCATTTATAGCAGTATAGCACCTGGTCTGTGACGAGTGTATAGATGAGGTGATGTCATTTATGGTCCAGTATAAGCACCTGATCTGTGCCCGAGTGGATTTAAACGACGGCTGATGTATTTATGGCCACAGGTATAGCACCTGATCTGTGCCCGATGTCATGATAAACGAGGATGATGTCATATAGCAGTATAGCACCTGGTCTGTGACGAGGATGTATAGATGAGGCTTTATGTCAATTTATGGCCAGTATAGCACCTGATCTGTGACTGAGTGATAAACGAGGCTTATGTCATTTATGGGCCTTAGTTTATAAGCACTGGTCTGGCGACCAGGAGAGCGTGGATAAAACGCAGGTGTCGGCATTTATGGCCAGTATAAGCAATTGGTCTGTAATCGAGTGGAATAATAAACGATGTAATTTTATGGCCAGTATAGACCTGGGTTCTGAAATGACCGGTTGGATACGAGGCTTGTATTTTCATTTATGGCCACAGTATAGGAACTGGTCTGCCGACCCCCCCCCACCGGCCGAGTGGTTCTAATTTAAACCGACCGGCTTGTCCCATTTTCTCCCCCGGCCAGTATAAGCACCTGGTCTGTGCCCTCACGAAGTGCCAATATGAGCTAGCATGTTATGGCCAGTTTATAGCTGCCATATCATTGACCGTCCGTGGCATGGAAACGAGGCTTGTCATTTAGGGCCTGCATACCGCCCACTGATATGTGACCGACCGTGGGATAGACAAAGGCTTATGTCATTCATGTCCTGTATAACCAAACACCTTGGGTCTGTGGACCGAGGTGGTTAACGTAGGGCGTATGTCATTTATGGCCAGTATAACACCTGATCTGTGACCGATTAGTGGATAAACGAGGCTTATCGTCATTTATGGCCAGTCAGTATAGCACCTGGTCTGTGACGAGTGGATAAAGACGGATTTATGTCATTTATGACCATATAGCACTGATTTGTGACCTGTGGACCGTGGGATAGACGAGGCTGATGTCAATTTATGGCCAGTATAGCACCTGATCTGGGGCGTGACCGCACCGTGGATAGCTCGAGGCTTACTGATCAGTGATGGCCAGTATTTTAGGCATGATGATGGTGACCGAGTGGACTATGACGAGGCTTATGCCATTTCATGGCAGGAATATCACCTGGTCTGTGATCGAGTGGATAAACGAAGCTTATGTCATGGATGGTCCGGCAGTAGCAACCCTGATCTGTAACCGAAGTAGATAAAACAAGGCTTATTTCCATTTACGGCAGTATAGACCTGTTTTCCGTAATCGAGTGGACTAATAAAACGGGTTATGTAATTTATGGCCAGTATAGCACCTGGTCTGCGACCGACCGAGTGGAGTGGTTTTTTAACCGAAGGCGTATGTCATTTATAGGTAATACCGAGGCTTGTCATATGGCCTGTTATAGCATGTCCTGGAACCGATGTGATAAAACGAGGCTGTCAATTTATGGCCAGTAGAGCACGATCCTGGTGGTCCCGAGTGGTAAACGAGGCTTGTCCATTTCCTGGCAGCATGGCATGAATATTTGACCCCGAGGTGGATTAGACAGGCTATGTCATTCCATGGCTGTATAACACTGGTATGTGAAACGAAGTGTTAAACCGAGGCCCGTATGTCATTTATGGCAAGGTTTATAACACCTGATCTGTGACCGGAGGGTGGATAAACGAAGGCCTTATTCATGGTTATGGTCCAGTATGCACCTGGTCTGTCACCGAGTGGATAAACGAGGCTTATGTCATTTATGGCCAATATAGCACCTGATCTGTGACCGAGTGGATAGACGAGGCTGATGTAATTTATGGCCAGTATAGCACCTGATCTGTGACCGAGTGGATAGACGAGGCTTATGTCATTGATGGCCAGTATAGCACCTGATATGTGACCGAGTGGATAGACGAGGCTTATGCCATTTATGGCCAGAATATCACCTGGTCTGTGACCGAGTGGATAAACGAAGCTTATGTCATGGATGGCCAGTATAGCACCTGATCTGTAACCGAGTAGATAAACAAGGCTTATTTCATATACGGCCAGTATAGCACCTGGTCTGTAATCGAGTGGATAAACGGGGTTTATGTAATTTATGGCCAGTATAGCACCTGGTCTGCGACCGACCGAGTGGATAAACGAGGCTTGTCATTTATGGCGAGTATAGCAACTGGTCTGTGACCGAGTGAATAAACGAGGCTTGTCATTTATGGCCAGTATAGCACCTGATCTGTGACGAGGTGATACGGGCTGTCATTTATGGCAGCATAGCCAATGATTTGTGACTGGTCTGTGACGAGTGAAATACGAGGCTGTCATTTATGGCAGTATAGCACTGATCTGTGACGAGTGGGATTTAAACGAGCTGATCATATGACCAGATTAGCACTGATATGTGACCGAGTGATAGACAGGCTATGTCATCTATGTCTGTATACACCGGGTCTGTGACCAGAGAGGATATACAGCTGAAGTCATGTAGGCCATATAGCATCTTATATGCATCTCTGTCCTGGATTTGAGTGGAAATACATACGAGGCTTCTGTCATTACACGGCCAGAATAGCACCTGGTCTGAGACCGAGTGGATAAACGAGGCTTATCCCATTTATGGCCAGTATTGCAAAGCACCGGGTCCGTGACCTAGTGGATAATACGAGGCTTTATGGTAACCATATGTCCACATAGCAACTGGATATGTCACCCGAGTGGATAAACAGGCATAGGTCATTTATTGACAATATAACACCAGATCTGTTTGACCGATGGAATAACGCGGGGCTTAATTCATTTATGCCAGTAAGGCACCTTGATCTGGTAACCGAGTGGAATATTTAACGAGGCCTATATGTAATTTATGGCCCATATAGCACCTGGACCCCCCTCCCCCCCCCTGGTAAACCGAAGTGGATCTACGAAGGCTTATGTCATTTACGGCCAGTAAAACACCTGGTCTGTGACCGTGGTGGATAAACGATGCCTTTTATGGCCAGGCCACATGGTCGTACCGAAGGTGGATAAGAGTAATGTTTATGAATAGCACCTGGTCCTGTACCGAATACGAGGATATGTCATTTGATGCCATATAGGCAACCTGGTTGGCCCTAGTGATAAACACGATGCCATATGGCCAATAAGCACATGGTCTGTGACCGAGTGTATAGATGTGCTTTATGTCATGAAACCAGTATCAGCACCTGATCTGTGACGAGTGGAGTGACGAGTGTATTAGATGAGGCTTATGTCATATGGCCAGTATAGCACCTGATCTGTGACCGAGTGGATAAACGAGGATTATGTCATTTATGGCCAGTATAGCACCTGGTCTGTGACTGAGTGGATAAACGAGGCTTATGTCATTTGTGGCCAGTGCACCTGGTCTGTGACCGAGTGGATACACAAGGCTTATGTCATTTACGGCCAGTATAGCACCTGATCTGTGACCGAGTGGATACACGAGGCTGATGTCATTTATGGCCAGTGTACCTGATATGTGACCGAGTGGATATACGAGGCTGATGTCATTTATGCCCAGCATAGCACCTGATCTGTGACCGAGTAGATAAACAAGGCTTATGTCATTTATGGCCAGTATAGCACCTGATCTGTGACCGAGTGAATAGACGAGGCTGATGTCATTGATGGCCAGTATAGCACCTGGTCTGTGACCGAGTGGATAAACGAGGCTTATGTCATTTATGGCCAGTATAGCACCTGGTCTGTGACCGAGTGGATAAACGAGGCTTATGTCATTTATGGCCAATATAGCACCTGATCTGTGACCGAGTGGATAGACGAGGCTGATGTAATTTATGGCCAGTATAGCACCTGATATGTGACCGAGTGGATAGACGAGGCTTATGTCATTGATGGCCAGTATAGCACCTGATATGTGACCGAGTGGATACTCGAGGCAGTATAGCACCTGTAGTCTGTTTCGCTAAAGTTACAAAGTATACTTGTCTTGCTAATTACACTTTGAGGGAGAAATTTTCAATTTAAGGATACATTCATTTATTATTATTATACTGAATTTATTACATTATCACAGCCATTTTGGCTGTGATGATGTAATACATTCAGTATTATAATTCTGCATATTTTGAATCAAAAAAATATATGCAGTCGTTAGTTCTATATGAAATAATCCATTTCGGGAAAAATAAATGATTACTCCCACAAAGTACACTTTGCTAGATAAGCATGCTTTGCAATTTTGATGAAATCGGCTAGGTCTGTGAAAATAGTGGATAAATGGGGCTTATGTAATGTGTGGCCATTCTAGCACCGGATCGAGTCACATAATGTAGCACTGCCAACCAACCAAGATATTTCGAGCAAAAGTAACTTTTATCCATTTCGAAAGTGTTTTTTGCCATTAACATTATTTTTTGGAAATGGTTGACCTAATTACACAGACTTTATTGAATGAAAAAAACTCCGATTTGCACACTCTGTAGCGCATTGCAGCACATTGCACAAATGTAATTAATTATTTAAATGTAATCATGGTTTCATTACTCTCACGGTGTGCAGATTACTCTTGGTCGACAGAATGGACCTATTATAGTTCCAGATCAGGTTGTGCTTCCCCTATCGTCTGGCAGGCTCTACACTGTTTGCCATTCAGTGAATACAGGCTCGTTACCACTGCTAGCAGTGATATTGTTTTATATTCAGTGAACCTGTTTGTGTATCACAGTGATTTCTGTACTTCAGGTCTATACTGGTAACAAATGTCACAATTTCGTTTTTATCAGTCTGCGATCCAAATGCAATTGTGTCACTCCACGAGAAAAGACGACTTACTGGATTTGCGATCAGTGTAATCCCAGCTCAGCCTGCGCATTCGCGCAGTCTGGTCAGGGGTTACACTGTTCGCTATTGCATGGTGAAAAACGTTATTTCTACATCTATGTAACAAATACATTAGATGTGAAAAAGGCTTCAAAGTGTACAGTGTATATATCCTGTAGCCGATTTCACCAAAATTGTAAAGCATACTTATCTAGCAAAGTGTACTTTGAGGCAGTCTTGATTTATTTTTCCCGAAATGCATTGTTTCACATAGAACTAACGACTGCATATATTTGATGATTAAACATATGCAGAATTATTATACTGAATGTATTACATATTTTATCTGTGATAATGTAATAAATTCAGTATAATAAGAATAATAAATTTCTGCTTAAATTGGAAATTTCTCCCTCAAAGTGTACTTAGCAAGATAACAATACTTCGCAATTTTGGTGAAACAGAGCTAAATTTACCAAGACCCATTTTGTGGTGATTGGTGGCAGTTGTTTATCTGTGTAATTCTGACAGATGGCGAGTTATACAAGGGTTTATGCAAGTTTAATCAAATAGAGTGTAATGCTGGATTGATTACAGGCATTACAACGAAGTTAAATGTTCTAATGAATTAATGACACAATCCACTTTATAGTTAATTTATACCACGTTTTCTACAAGATATATTTTATTTATACATCACTTCTTCGACGCCAAACATCTGGAGATACAGAATACATGTACAGACGAAGTCCGTGAATCCACAGGTGGAAAACTCGGACGTAGGACCCAGTAAATGGCTGATTTGAAAAACGTTTCCCCAGGGATTCCGCTGGGAAAATAAAAAAATCGCCACTTCAAAAAAAATAAAACAATTGGCGATAACAAATTACAATTTTCGTGGGGCAACATTATTACTAAGTCCTAGGTCCGAGTCTTCATCCGGTGCACGAATGGCCATCTCTTTAAAACAACCCACTTTCTTTAACACCCACTATATAATATCCCGACTGAATACCTCTATATATAGCCTCTCTACAACAACCCCCCACCCCCCCTGTATAACAACCACTATACAGTGACATGGGAGGTCATACAACCCTATAACACATACATCTACTACAGTGAAACCTCTATAAGCCGCACAAATGTCTGTCAAAACGTGCTTATTATATGATATACTAATGATAAACAGTGAAACCTCTCTAAGCCTGCCTGGGGACCACCCAGGGTGTCCGGCTTAGAGAGGTTTCACTGTAAATTACATATTTGATCATTATGAGCCATAGTTGTGTGCTATGCGATCACGAACAGACATTATCACCTTAGATAAATAAATGACCAAGAAGCTCATAAAACATAAGATAATAGGTGTTTTCTAGGTGTCCAGTTTAGAGGAGTTTCAATTTATATTGGATAATAACCTACATTGTATATGTATCCTCATTTCCCTCTGTTATATTTATTTCCATGTAAATATTCTGTTCTGATTTTGGGACCCCCCCCCCCCACCCCACTCCAATGCAGCAGGTCAAATGCGGTATCGAACCCGTCGGCCCGGCCTTATACATGTATGACATTAGCTGCTGATAGGCCATTCAACACCAATACATCAAATTAATCAAATAATTATATAACATCCATACAACTGCCAACTCTGTATCATCCACTGTTATATCCAGAGTGGATAAATAGAGGATATTCCATCGTACATTTTGGATAGCAGGAAATAATACACGAGTGTGCGTCGGCTTCCGCGTAAGAAACGAGTGAGCGTAGCGAACGAGTTGCTTGCACGGACGCCGACGGACACAAGTGTATTATTTCCGCTATTCAAACACGTACGATGGGATATCCTATTTATTACACTTCCACGGCGGATATATATGCACATTTATATGTGAATGAAGGTGGTTGTTGTATGGAGGTATTAAGCCAATTGGGATATATTAATATTGTCTGCTATGGAGAGGAGGCTGCTGTAGAGAGATGGAAGGTTATACTTTGTTCATTTTTATGTACGTTTTCTCAAAGTAATTTCCGAAATGGCTACAGCTATGCAACATGAGTCATCGGCAGACACTAGTACAGTCGAACCTCTCTGAACCGGACACAGACGGAAGTTGATTGTGTTTAATTTTGATATGTTTTATAGATATTTACATTCAATCATACTTTCTGTTCATGATCGCAATGCACCCACGTTTGTCTTGATGTAGATATCTTGTCACTTTGACAGTGGATCCTCTCTAAACCCGACGCTCTGGGATTTTTACACTGTGTTAACACACTGTGAGCGCCCATTTTATATTCAACAAATTGTATTTAAACTATACAGGGCTTTAGCTAAGGTCAAACACGACCTCACATCGTACATAAAACATCTTTAACTCAATCAGGTTTTCGTATGTCCTATGTATTCCAGCAATACATGTATAACGATACTTCTCAAATGGACATTTAAACTTTCCACAAAGATGTGTAATTTATCGCACAAATGCGTGTCTTGAAGTAGTTATATACAATTTCTACAGTGGAACCTCTCTAAACTGGACACCCTGTGATGTCATTAGGGTGTCCGGTTTAGAGAGGTTCCGCTGTAGTTTACATAGCAATATCAAAGAAAGCCAAACACATGTAGCAGGTGTCTCTGACGGATTCATCCTTAATTCATTCTTAATGAACATGTGTCGGGTGTACTTTTCAAGTTTGCATGCAGTTGTTTTAGGTTAGGAGCAATAGGGTTTAAGGTAACAAAATTGCTAACAAGCTGAACATTTCAGGATATGTTCAGAATCATGTTTAGATTATCAGAACAAAAGTCCCCGTAAATCTACCTTGTGCCAATTTGGCAATTCAAGATGGCGTCCAAGATGGACGTCATTTTTGGTTTTTGCATATATCGTCGTATTCAGTTATAATAAATATACATAAAAATCATCAGAACATACATAAGTATATAAATATACCAAAACGCAGTATATATAGATAATATTCATAATCACCATTCAAAATGGCCGCCAAAATATATCCCCAAATGGCACCAAAGTGTCTAGCATTAAAATGTTGACGTTCAAAATTATTTTGTGACACGCCTAAATGGCTTTCCAGATGTTGAGTATGATTTTTCAATGTACACTAGAGACGGATTAGTTGTGACATGCTAAATATGATAAATCTAAATATAATATGGCTTCAAAACCCTTCCGTGACAACGCAATATTAACTAGCCACGCCCTCGTTGTATTGACTACATGCATTTGGATTGATACAAGAGAATATAGAAATTAAATGTCTAAAACCACTGGCAGAATGGTGTTTTAAATCCTAAAAATCATATGAAAAGTTCGTGAATTTGCGTATAGAGACGTGGTGTTTTGAACATATGACGTCACGGATAACGTATCGCATCGATATTTTTCTTGTTGCGCTTAGCGATGTAGCTTAAAACGTCCCGCCTAACATAGTTTTAGTTTAGACCATGCCATTGATTAAATTCAGTCACCTGACTCATTAATATTAATGAGGTCTCATGAATATTGATAAGATGGACCGTTGGAGAATGTGATTTTCTTTCAACAATTTCTCTTAAATTCAGGTTAGTTAGCCATATTAGATACTAATTAAACATTTAATTACGACTGCAATTCTTAAGTCTAGAGATACAAAGTGGGCATCAGAAATCCGGAGAGTTATTGAATTTTACAAAGTTACTCATGTCTTACATAGTCAGCATTGGGTACATCATGACTGATAGCGGACTGGCATATCTGTGGGAAACGGTGTATGCCAAAGGATCTGTTGTGCATATGCTGACAGGTCATGCATACTCACCTGCACACCGAGCCCACATGCTGACGTCAGCGTGCCTTATCTGTGTGCTATTCAATGATAATCCAAACTGTCTGGATGACATTGACAAAGACCATTTGAAAACCCTCCATCAGATGAGCTTGCAAGGTGTTCATCCTGCTGATGTTGCCTATGATGTACAGCTATTAAATGGCATAATATCACATCTCCTTATAGCTGTGGCAAACAAAAGTAGAACTGGCGAGTTGTGCGTACAGTACCTTGACCAGGTCGCCCTCCTTCGTCTGTTCATACGTGCTGAGAGAATGGGAAATTGGGATCGTCATCTCCACTGTGTTGAGAAAATGATTCCATACTTTCATGCTGCTGTGCATCTCCACTATGCCAAGTCTGCCCGATTGTATCTTCAGCAGATGGGGTCCTTGGAATAAGCTGAATATGTCAAATTCACGGAACAGGGACATTTCACTATCCGTCGTACTGACGAGTAGTGGAGTGGCAACCTTTCTGACCAAACGATAGAACAGGTCCTAATGCGAATGTTAAAAACATCCGGCGGCATGACACATGATAGGGGCATCTTGGCAAAGTGGGTGTGTGCAATGCCCGGTTGTTTGCATATTTGTAGCCAACTGGAGAAATTCGCATCAGTACACACATCTACCTCTGAACAGCACAAATACCTGAGGGTAAGCACCCAATCAAGAGATACCAAAGACATTGGTCTCTTTGTGGATTGGCTGCACACATACTCACCATTCTGTGAATATGAACCATCTCGAGTTGTATCTATATCCACTGAACTAGTGGCCGACTCGTCAGTGAATTGTGACCAAGCAGTCGACATTGGTACCGCCGCAGCTGCTAAAATGACAGGTAAGTGTTTCACAGAGATCACTCTTCGCAGAAAAGATAAGGTTATGACAATCAGTAGTATGCACAAAACTGTCAGAGTCCGAGGACATGATACGGCAGTTAACCCCACTCTGTTGTTTAATAGGATCACGTGTGTTCTCAATGATAGTACTGAAATGGAAACATTCCTGACACACGAACTGTCACCGCAACCCCCAGCACTATTCATTGATGGTCTAATGCGGAAGCCCATGAAAAGTACACTGAGTATATTGTTGAAGTCCTTCGTTACACAACAACCAAATGTCCCAGACAATGCACTATTTGTTGTGGACGGAGGGCACCTACTACACACAGTTGTATGGCCAAAGGCATCTACATATCATGACGTGTTCCAGTCACATATCGCATACACACTAAATCATTTTAGTGTTGGGACAGTTGTTGTATTTGATGGCTATAATGTCACCTCAACCAAAGCCATGGAGCAGAACAGTGCTAGCAAGGTAACATCATGTTCCATCAAATTTTATGTAAATATGAAAATCACAATCAGCATTCTTGTCAAACAGCAGCAATAAACGTCGATTTATTGACTTGCTGAGTCAAGAGATGTAAGCCGCAGGCATAATAGTGAAACAGTCATAGGCAGATGCAGATTTCCTGATAGTTTCAACAGCCTTAAGACTGGCTGATGATGTCGAGAAGCCAGTGTTGGTTGTTGGAAATGACACTGACTTACTGGTGATACTTGTTGCACTAGCGGTTACTTCGGTGGCAATATATATGCTTTGCCGTAGTAACCCAGTGACCCTTTACAACATCCAGGATCTTCAGCATGCTATAGGAAACACCAAAAACATTTGTTGTTTATGCATGCTGTAAGTGGTTGTGATACAGTATCTGCACCTTATAGACGGGGAAAACGCAAGGCTTTCAATACTGTACACCATCATCAGGACAAGCATATGCTAGCAACGTTCATAAATAGTGAAATCACACATAGCGATATAGAACATGCCGGTGAACAGTTCTTACTCAAATTGTATGGAGCTGGTCAAGTAAAGACACTTGATAAATACAGACACATTGCATACAAAAAGGCAATTGGTAGGTCCTCCCTTAGCTCATCATTTCAGCTTGTGAGTCTCCCACCGACAAGTGCTGCGGCCAAATACCATTCACATCGTACATATTTGGCTTTTCAGCAATGGATGGGTAACTCAATGCCTCCAATATAATGGGGATGGAGATTGCAAGACGATGTTCTGTTACCCATGGAGACTGACCTCCCAGTTGCACCAGATAAGCTAATGAAAATGGTTTCATGTGGCTGTAAGACTGAATGTGGAAAGTCATGTGGGTGCAGGAAGCTTGGGTTATTTTGCACTGAGATGTGCAGCCAATGTATGGGACAAATAATAATACTACGCCCGTACCAGTTGACCATGATTCTGAATAACCTCATAATTTACACTTAGGTGGCACTTAAGATTAGACAGTGGTATCGCTTGGGTACTGTTGAAGCAGTATTGTTGTTTGCAAGGCACATCTATATTCAATTTCTACATTTATATAAATTGTCTGATGAGTAACTCATGTGAAGAATTTTTTTACCAAACCATGGCTTTCTTTACATAATTAGTATAAATGTATTAGCCTCACATGACGTCGCGCGACGTTGTTGGTTGGTTAAAGTTTGTTTGACGTCATTGATCTCCATGAAGTTGTCATTAACGTCACGCGTTTGACAGGCAACGTCGCTGTTCCAAGAAGTACGAGAACATGACGTAAAGCAATACGAAACTTGAATATAATGCCATATTTGGTTATTAACATTTTGAAACTATCAAAAAATGTAGTGTAAATATAAGTAATAAAACCCCGGGATGTTGCGTTTACTGCGGTATGAATTACTATTGGTCTGTTTAAAGTTAGTGAGGCGTCCTTCGGACTCCACACACTTTAAATAGACGAAATGTAATTCATACCGCAGTAAACGCAATAGCCCGGGGTTTTATTCCTTAAATACAAAAGACATAACTGTGTGACCACTGTCAAACATTAACATGTGTATCACCAATGATGCATATAAATACAAGAAAGTGATTTGAAAGATAAACAGGACTTATTTAAGTTGTGGCGAGTCTAGTACACTTATCTAGTTTGAGTGAATGACATAACATTCATAACAAAGTACATAGAAGTATCTACCATGGTATCAAATGCCATAATTCTTAATCCACAAGTCACATTTTATGTATGATCATACAATGTCATTGCTATATTGATGATGACGTAGTGGTAAAGTAGTATGGATTTACATGTATGTTTACTTACAGGACTGTCACTATTCATAATTATACAAGACACGGGTGCATATAAATCTGTATATACCATGAATAGTGATAATAAATGCATTTCCAATGTCCAATGTATTATGTATTAAGTACTGCTTACCATATATTGTATAATATATGCATTAAATTGAAAATATTGCTATCTACCTCGCGTTTTTTCTTACAAAATATCCTAAAATCAATCAATTTGGCAGTTTTGGTGGCCATCTTGGCGGCCATCTTCAATTGTATAATTTCAGAAATAACAAAACTGCTTTAAAAATGTATATCTGAGATAATCCAGGTAAGAGTATAAACAATCAACACTTTGTTATGCCTATTTGTCCATATAGCTGCACATTAAAAGATAATGAAAAAATGGCGGCCATCTTGGACGCCATCTTGAATTCCCAAGTTGGCACCAGCTGGATTTGTGGGGACTTTTAGTATGTTATTCTACATACATTTATACAACTTTCCTGAAAAAAATCAGCTTATTAACATATTTTTGGGGGGTTTGGTGTTTTTTACACCTAATAACTCCTGGGCTATTTGTCAACTTCACACCGGTGTTAGTGCAGATTTCTCGAAATCTGGGGATAATTTGACGTCAATGACTAGCGTAACAAGATTCCACTTGATAAAATGCTCCATTAGCTGGCAAGAGACTACAAATTACTGAAATAAATTTATTCCACTAGAAAATTGAAATCTGCCTACATGCGAATTGAGATACGAGATAATGGGCTAGTTGCCTTTGAAATAAGTATAGTGGATCCTCTCTAAACAGGGGGCCGTTTCACTAAACATAGGCTGCATATGCTCAGGAAACATTGTTAATGTGAAATTTAATCATAATTTGGCACTTATTAGTCGTACGAAGTTTAGTGAAACGGCCCCCAAGACACCCATGTGATATTGAGAAATCTGATGGATATCCCTGCCAGCGGTCGCTCATGATACCATCTGTTCATGATTGTAAAGCACACATGCAGTGATGTTATAGCTGACATATAGTGGAACCTCTCTAAACCGGACACCCTGGGAGGTCCCCAGGGTGTCCGGCTTAGAGATGTTTCACTGTAATTCCGATGTAAGAGCACTGAAACACATGCCGATGTGCATTGCAATCATGAACACGATAGACATCTGCGATCATTGATAGTGGAATCGATCATAATTAAACACATCGATGTCACAAGGTTGTTCGGTTTATAGAGGTTCCACTGTATTTCGACAACTATGTGAATTTTAAATACATTTTCTGAATCGCTGGGTCTTTCACTCTGGTATACATTACACAAACAACGCATACTATTCCATTTATGCAGTCTTTTTTATTTTTCATAATTTGTTAGATATATTATGTACATGTACATACATGTATGTGACTGTGACTGGAGAAATGGGTATTATTGCAACCAGTGTAGATGCAGATCAGACTGTGCATCCGCACAGTCCGATCAGGATCTGCACTGTTCGTCATTCCATCAACAAAACACCCATCATGCTTCTAACAAGACATATATATTGGTATCAGGCAACAGGAGGATGCTATTTGATCAGATGTGACACTGGTCACAAATCCCATAAGCCCCATTTCTCCGGTCGCATATGAGCCACTACCATTTTGATAGTTGTCACCAATGTACATCATGACCAGTGTGTCATATACTGGTGGCATATCTCATATTAAGCATATCGTTGCTAAGTGACAAATTAAATAGTCACTGATTATACCTTGTCTGTACCATCTCAAAGCCTCTGTGTTGCAAAGAATGCTCTTCTAAAATGTCACTTATACAGTGGCACCGGCCACCATAGAAGTTGTAATTACAGTGGAACCTCTCGAAATGTTTCAATGTCATTCCGATGTACGAGCACTGAAACACATGCCGGCGTGCATTGCAATCATGAACACTGATAGACATCTGATAGTTGATACTGAAATCGGTCATAATTTAACACATCGATGTCGTAAGGTTGTTCGGGTTATAGATGTGCCACTGTATTCTACTGTTACTTTACATAATGGTATAGTATCTTATTGTCACTGCTTTAGTAGCAGGCGCGACTTTAGTGGGTGATTTTTCAGTCGTTGGCCGCGTTTTTCTTTAACCCTTTCACCCCTAAGTAACTGGAATGGATTTTGGTATGTTAATTTTGCAACCAATCCAACCGTCACAAAACAATTTTCAGACTAGTCCATGTATGAAAAGGGGGTATTTTTTATTTTCAAATTAGGAAAATTACTTTCAAAAAGTGCAGATCCTGACGAGACGGCTCGTTACGAGCCGGCTCATATGGATCTGCACTGTTTGCATAAACCACTATAGCAGGTTTTTAGGGTTGAAACGGTTAACGTTGGAGTAAATTTCTGTTTCCTTTGGCAATATTTCACACTTGCATTCCTCTGATGGTCCTATACCATGTTGCAAAAATCCACAAACCTCTGGACGTCGATAGCTCCAAGGTCACGGTTACAGACTTAGTGCCACAAAACTCAACTTTCGTGTTAATTTCTTACAACTTCAGTTTCCATTGACGGAACTTCTTCATATTTCGCACGTGCATTTCTCTGTTGGTCATCTATCAAACGCTTCACTGTGACAAATCCACAATCGTCAATATCCCGCTAAAGTCAAGGTCACAATAGTTTATGTTTGTAATTTGTTTTAATTTCCGTTTCCTTTCATTAAGTATTTAAAACATGCAATTCTCTGATGTTTGTCATACCTACCTTTAGCACATGCTCAGGATCAATATTGTGATAAAAATGCCTCGGCACGCATGACACGGCTTTGTTAGACCGCATAGACCTCCCGACGCATATAGTTCCTAGAGGATCTCTATGCGTAGTGGTCAAACGCATAGAGCTGCTCTCAGGGAGCGCTATATCGATGGTCTAGTAACATAAGGTCGTACGTGCTATGCTTTAGCATAGCAGTTACGACCTTATGTTACTAGACCATCAATATGCGTTAGGCCAGAACGCATAGAGTTTCAGCGAGTTCTATGGGTCGAAGGTACACATCAACTTGGGTCTTTCACCCTTAACATCATCAGAATGGTGTCTAGGAATCAGCATGGCTATTATTGCGTTGTGTACAGAAGTATGTCAACGATATCAAATTATTGATTAATAGTTTCTTCCAGACGCCTCTTGATCAATGTCACGTGGGACCAACTAGGTAAAACGAAAGGGGGTTTCGCTACGAAATCCAGTGTAGGTGGCGCTACGACGAAATTGTACACCGCATGATCAATATCTTACAGTACTTAACAGTTAGACCTCTTTGAGCACCACAGACATTATGTTAAACCAGAGCATCAGGAATAGTAAAACCATCAATAAATTTAAAATGTCAACTAAACAGTGAATAATTATACAATACAATGCGAATCGATCGTAGTTTACGCCCTTCATAGTTACTGTTAGTTAATTCGTAGTCATTAGTTACGTCAAATTCTAGTATTTTACATGCATGTGTATATTGTATGTGCACATGTTTTAATGTAGTGATGGCCACAGGGTAGACTTCCCTTGGCCAACTGAGTCACCTCATGAAATAATGTATACATAAATAAATAAAATACTTGATAACATGGGAGCTGAATGCGGGACAATCAGGCATATCGACGCATCAATATTCTCGGAAGCTCTAAGGGACAGGGGCCCGGTTCACTAAACTTCGTAAGACTAAAATCTTCGTAAGTGCAAATTTAGGATCGTCTAGAAATTTCAATTGATGGATTTACATTTATTGAGCATAGGCTGCATATGCAGCCTATGCTCAATAAATGTAAATCCAATCATTGTTTACAAGAAAACATTGTTAATGTGAAATTTACAGACTATTATTTTTTTTGCACTTACGAACATTTTAGTCATAAGAAGTTTAGTGAAATGGCCTCCTGGAGCTCTATGCGGTTCTTTAACGACGCATATAGCTTCTAGGGGAGCTCTATGCGGAGCTACACGATTTCCACGGCAGAATTCTTGATTTATATTTATATATATTGTACATTTGTCTACTAAATATTATTCTACCGTGTACAAAGACATGAAAGAAGACAAGTGGAAATAGAGAAGAAAAATACAGTTTCCAATAATAGCTGTTAATATCATAGCTAATTATTCTAATTTTAACAGCATTGTGTTTTTGAGACAAGCCGTGTGATTTTGTACCTAAGAAGATGTGCGATATTTTCATGAAACATGCATATTTATAGAAACTGCGATATTTTCTGTAAATAATGTCGAAACTTGACAAAATTTTCATAGCAAATGAAGTTAAAATTAAATGTTTACCAACTTTCAACATTATTTACAGAAAATATCTTAAATTTTGTAAATCTTTTCATGAAAACTCGCGCATCTTCTTACATACAAAATCACATGGCATGTCTCATACGGACATCTGAGTAATTTCATGAAATATGTTTACAAACTTTACAATATTTTCCGTAAATGGCGTCAGAAGTTGACAACATTTTCAGAGTACATGCGGAATTCCGCATGTACTCTGACAATTTCGTCAACTTGATTTGTGAAAAATATTGCAAATTTTGTAAACGTATTTAATGAAATTAAGCAGATGTCCGACAGAACAAAATCCCATGACATGTCTTATATATGGCTGTGACTGTTACTGGGGAACGATGGTCTTTCCACCCAGTGCAGACCAATATCAGCCTACGCATCGGCAAAGCACTGTTCAACACCCAGAATAGTCGTGGGTGTTCGTATTTCAATTACTCTCTGCACATGGGTGGGTTGACAAACGCAAACACGTTACACTCTATCATCGTGGCGAACAGCAGGTAGACACAGTACACACCGAGGAATATAAATCCCACCAGGCGACTCAGCAGCCAGCCGGATAAATGGATGGTAGCCACCTGAAATATACACAGGTTCTTCAAGAGCAGTTCATATTTCGGTCTTTTATGGGTTATTTCGGTATATCTGGTGGTTTGGGTGCATTGTTACCAACATACAATTTACACTTATAAGTACAGTAATTTACTATCTCGTTCCGATGTGAGTATTTTGACAGTATAAGAGGGGCAGTTCTGAACGGTGAATGTGTAGATAATTGACGATTTCTCACAACACTTTAGAATCATTTCCTCTAAAGTGTTGTCAAAACATCGTTTTGATGAGAAAAATGGACAATAAAAAGATAAACAGCAGGCGAGATTAATTCAGCATTGTAAGTGTTAACATCAGAAATAATGCATCAATTCCGTGACACCATGAAATAAATAAAGGATCTTACATAAATGATGATTTGATATGACATTTATTGAACAAGTTTACTTATTTCATAAGAACGAGGCTATGCCTATATCTTGTGGACTTATTCTGTTGGAGGATTACCAAAATAAAAGAATATTAATACATCGCAGTATTACTCTAACATTTACCCTTACGTCCAGGACGGTGCTTCGGCAAGTCAACGGAGGAAAATAATTGGGGAAATCATAAATATTTTCTTTAAATGTGCTTAGAAGTATATGTCGTGACCACCATTTGAACCGTCTCGTCGAGACGGTTCAAATGTGTGGTCACAACATATACTTTAATTGATAAATAAGAAAAATAATATACGCAAAAAGAACACGAGGAATATGACTATATACTTACCGTTATGACTAAAGTTGCAAATAGCATCATAATGGCGTACAGCAGACCAGTACTGTTAATATGAGCCTGAAAAGAAAGTATCACCAATACAATTAACTTTACGACTAAATGTTCGTAAGTGCAATTGTACAATCTGTACATTTAACATTAACAGTGCTTTCTTGTAAATAATTTGGATTTACTTTTATTGTACTATGTTCATTAAATGTAAATCCGTCAATTCACATTTCCAGACTATCCTAAATTTGCACTTAGTCGTACGAAGTTTAGTGAAATGGCCCACATGGTTGGTTTACAACAGTATACATGTAGGGTGTACATCCCAGGGTGTTCGGTTTTGAGAGACTACACTGTAATTCATGTATAAAAGGCAAATATTTGTATAATGTCACCCCCATTGAATGAGCCAACCAGTTTTAACCAGAGACACTATTTTTTGCAGTACTTACAGTGGGGTCAGCGTGTAAGTGCACACACGAACGAATACGACAGGTTGGTTCCAACCTGTCATGTTCGTTCGTGTGTGCACTTACACGCTGACCCCACTGTATACAACTTCTACTAATTTTGCAATTGATACCAATTATTTCACTAGCTGGTGGCTCTCTACTGCTGTAATTCTGTTCTTAATTGAGGAAAGCCATGTGCTTTTGTAGAAGATGTGTGAATTCTATTCCGCATTTGCTCTGAATATTTCGTTAACTTTCAACGTCATTTATGGAAAATATTGTAAACTGTGTACATATGTTTCATGAGATATCGCACGTATTCTTAGGCACAAGTGTCACGGTTGTATGTAAGTCACTACATGGGGAGGACGTGTGAGTCTGTGCCCGATTAGCTCAGAGCGATGGCACAGTAAACTCGAAGTCCCGGGTTCGTACCCAGGGCTGGTTTTCTCGCCCTGTGACACAAGATCACATGTTTTGTCTCAATGTATCTCTACTGTACTTACAATAGATCCAGGGTCGACAACCGCCGTCTTCAGGAACCAGGGGAAGGAAAGACCCAGTAAGATGTCAAATATATTACTTCCTACACAGTTGGACACCGCCATGTCACCCATACCTACAATCAAGAAATATATTTTGTACCAGAAGCAGTGAAAACGGAAGCTCTGAATGCGACTGAGTCAACCAGGATATCTTACAAGACACTTGATGTTGGTGATGATGAACATGATCATTATAGCAATGAATGCGACTGAGTCAACCAGGATATCTTACAAGACACTTGATGTTGGTGATGATGAACATGATGATTATAGCAATGAATGCGACTGAGTCAACCAGGATATCTTACAAGACACTTGATGTTGGTGATGATGAACATGATGATTATAGCAATGAATGCGACTGAGTCAACCAGGATATCTTACAAGACACTGATGTTGGTGATGATGAACATGATGATTATAGCAATGAATGCAACTGAGTCAACCAGGATATCTTACAAGACACTGATGTTGGTGATGATGAACATGATGATTATAGCAATGAATGCGACTGAGTCAACCAGGATATCTTACAAGACACTGATGTTGGTGATGATGAACATGATGATTATAGCAATGAATGCGACTGAGTCAACCAGGATATCTTACAAGACACTGATGTTGGTGATGATGAACATGATCATTATAGCAATGAATGGCCTTTTTGTGGAATTTATCGGGGTATAAACTAGGAAAAGTCGCGGGAATACTGGACGAAGGCCGGAAGGCCTCGTCCAGTATTCCCGCGACTTCTCCAAGTTTATATCCCCGATAAATTCAACAAAAAGGCCATTCATTCCTTATAATTCGAGCATTTGAAATAAATTCATCAAGAAAATGTGTTTATTTTCCGTTTTCTTAAGAATTATTTTAACTGTGCCTGACGGTTACGGAAAGTAGTTCGGCATGGGGGTTTACTGGGATATAAATTTTGGACAGAGACTTGCTACGAGCCAATCAAATGTTAGGGAATTGTGTAAATATTTTTGTGCTGGAATTATGATGTCATGCTAATGATGATGATGTCTCAACAGGCTCTACAGTGTTTGACCGTATTTTAACAAGCATTCCTCGTGTAATTAATGAACTAGTCCAAACAATAACATGCACAAGTCTATGCTAGTTATAGACCAGTTCAATAAGCTATTACCACCCTTAGATGTATTCTCTAACGTGACGAGCTCTTCAATAGCTGAGATAAAAGTGGCACTGACATTCACTTCCGGTATGCACATCTGGCAAATACTTCATGTCCAAGATCAGGCAAACCAAGAATTCTCAGATAAATATCCACAGCATATAGGGAATGGGTGGATATTGGAAGCATGTCTGTTATAGTATAAACACACAAGAGCGCCACCTACCCTGCCTAGCAACGATGACGCTGGCCATGGCGTCCGGTATACTGGTTCCGGCGGCAAGGAATGTGATACCCATCACACTATCGGGGATATGGAATGCATAGCCTATATACACCACCTGTCGAAGAAACATATGTGATTGTGACTGCAGAAATTGTGCTTATGGGTATTGCGACCAGGATCTGCACTCGCCATTCCATCAATGAACCGCATCAATGACAAGGAATATAAGTCTGTATATCGTTATCTTGCTACATCAGTGTGATATTCGATCAGGAGCTATACTGATCACAAATCACGTGTCACCAGTCACAGTCACATGTGTACAATGTATTCATCACTGGGAGTCAGCTTGGTGATAGAATGGTATAATGTACTGTTTTAGAAATGTATAAAACAAAACTATTATTTTAAAAATACAGTGACTAAACAATAAATTACTACAAATGCTTGTTTTCTACACGTGTAAAACAGTACAGTGGAACCTCTCTAAACCGGACACCCTGGGAGGTCCACAGGGTGCCCGGTTTAGGGAGGTTCCACCGTAATTAAGCACTATATGAACACTTTTTGTAATTTTCAATCACGAACAAACACGACAATGAAATAATTACAGCGAAACCCATTTAAAAAAACAAACTGGGGTCGCCAGGCTGTCCGGTTTAGAGAGGTTCTACTGGATATTATAACATCATATCACCAAGCTAGTGGTATCCATCAGCTGACATGTCGGACAATATCTGAAATGAATTGCTGTTTGAGAACAGGGTAGCTCGACTAGGGCATCCCATTACAAAATGGCATTGAATGGGACGTTCAATGTCACCCAAAGGTCATGCGTTTGACAGTGCTGTTTGATACACACCACTGCATCATGCTATTGCGCAACACAAATGCATACACACGTAGGTCAACATCAACTGCAGTCATGAATGTGTTATACACACACATTATACTTGATACATGTAATATGCAAATGAGATACGCCATGTGATTTTCTACCTTGGATATCTGAATAATTTCATGAAATACGTTTATAAAATTTACAATAATGTCCGTAAATGGTGTAAAAATATTATCAAAATTTCAGAGTACATGCGGAATTATGTACTCTGGAAATGTTGTCACCTTTTGACTTCATTTAAGAAAAATATTATACATTTGGTAAACGAAATTACTCAGACGGATGTTCGAAGGTACAAAATCACATGGCGTGTCTCAAATATGGTGGCCGCATTGAAGATACATTGTATATGGTCGACACAAAATGTAAACCATGGAAAGTGACCATTAAGTTAATGGGGGTAACGGTAGGTGCAGGTTACACGAATGTCCTCTGTTTCACATTGGTTTGTGATTCACATTATTAGCTCATGTTCATGTGAAAGGATGGTGACCGTAAACCAAACTGTATCAAATGTTTACGACATCCAGTGGAACCTCTCTAAACTGGACACCAAGAAAACACCCGTGATCCTATGTTTGATGCATTTCTTGGTCATTTATCTCAGGTGATAATGCCTGTTTGTGATCGCATAGCACACAACTATGGCTCAGAATGATCATTTACAGTGAAACCACTCTAAACCGGACACCCTGGGAGGTCCCCAGGGTGTCCGGTTTAGAGAAGTTTCACTGTACATGTATAATGTAATGAAAGGCAATGCGGCTTTGTAAAGACACACTAATTACCATATACAGTCATACTAACTAAACATATATATTGTAATGAATGCCCATGCTGTGAATGTACAATAACAGGGAGGAACGAAACGGACCTAACAGCACGGGGTTGGGTGGGGTTCGTACATACCATCCAGACCATTATATAGGAAAATATTGCTATCCAGAGGATGGATATAACAAACGTCGCTATGAAATACGGCTCCCATCTGAAATGTATAAAGATTATAGCTTTTATTTTAGCATACCTATCTTGATAAACTATTACTGTGACTGAACAATTGGGTTTCACAAAACAACACGATAGGGCTAACTTCTTGTGGACATTTAATGTCACAAAATGATTTTCAGACTAGTCCATTTATGAAAAGAGTGTATTTTTTTTCTCAAAAATATGAAAATTACTTTTAAAATATGCAGATCCTGATGAGACGGCTCGTTACGAGCCGGCTCAATCGGATCTGCACTGTCTGCATAAGCCACTGTAGCGGGCTTTCGGGTTCAAAGGGTTAAACTCAGAATAAATATTTATCTGTGGATTATTTTTTTTATTAAATATCCTGTATACGCTCGTTGCATTTTCGACCCAGCTGGCCTGTCATATCATATATAACATAATATACTGACATGTGCATACAGCAAACACGTTTACTCAGATCTACATTGCCCACAATCAAGAATTAAAATTTCTACAATTTTATGTCAGCCCCAAGTAAATTTTAGCAAAAAAGTAAATGTTGTCGTCAAATGTGTTTTTGAACACCCCTTGTTTACAAGTACGGAAGCTTACTTGTGTTTTCTACAGTCGGGAACGGTGTAATACAGAACGGTTTTGATTGGGTACATCAGCAGCCATCTGACCCACAACAGGTAACCATCGCCTGCAATAGCAAGAATAACACATGTCTAAGAAATGAACTACTGTCTGTTTCACGAAACCTGCCCCAATGTTATGGCTATATAAACAATGCACAAACTATTTTTTTTTTCCATATTATTTAATTTTATCAAAATTTAAGAACTAACCTTCTTTATAATTCGTGAAATTTGGTCAAATGTTGATTTTATTACGAAAACTTTATTTGTCTATGGGAATTTAATATGGGGGAAAGGAAGTGGAGGAGCTGGGCGAGGAGCCAAAACAAAACCCGAAAAACATTGGGAATTGACTCAATGATTTAACTAAGAAAAAGAAAGTTCAATTTTGAAAATCGGTCCACTGATTCTGAAATTAGAAACATTTCCCCATGTTAAATCCCCAGTGGCATCTTCACTCCGGGCCGTGTCTATACATGGAAATTTAACATGGGGACATTGTTCTTTTGCAATAAAATCAATATTTAACCACATTTCACAAAATAAAAAGAAGGCTCATTCTTAATTTGTGCTATAATTTAATATTATCGAACAAAAAATGTATTAACATTGTTTATATAGCCGTACAATTTGGGCAGGTTTCGTTAAACAGACATTATTCATGGTATGATGCATGTATATGGACCGCCGGTTGCAAGCAATAAAGGGACGTGCCATTCGTGGCAATTGTAGCTCATAAACATCACGCGCAGTCTCTTGTACATGCGCCGGTGTTGTATTATTGTTCTGTATTTTATGATATACAGTTGATGAGACGTAAACAAACAATTCAGCCAACTGTAAGACCTCATACAAGCAGATAATGATGAACATTGGTGTTCAGAGGGATGAACAGTGTTCTAGTTATGTGTATGCTGACAAACCTAGCTCCAGAAGAGACTGCGCGGATGCGCAGTCTCTTCTGGAGCTACGTTGGTGGCATGTGTATACGAAGTCCCTGTTGTGAGACTGGGGCCCACAAGAAACTCTATTGTCCTGACTTACTAGAAGTCACCCTGGATGGAGCATGATCATTGCATTCGGAGGGATGAACAGTGTTCTACTTATGTGTATGCTGACAAACGTAGCTCCAGAATAGACTGCGCGGATCCGCAGGCTCATCTGGAGCTACGTTGGTGGATTGTCAATCTGGGGCCCAAATGAAACTTGATTGTCCTGACTTACTATCAATCACCCTGGATGTTGCATCACATAATGGAACGTATAAGTATGTATGTACTGCCTCCGAACGTCGTGGGCGTTATTTGTCCTATCCTCACATACTTACTTGTCGGCGGTATATGTCTCCAGGCGTCGTAGTCATCGCCCTCTAACGTCATACTCATCCTGGAACATTGCGTGAATTTTGATACATGTAATATGCAAATGAGACGCGCCGTGTTATTTTGTACCTTGGATATCTGCGAAATTTCATGAAATACGTTTATAAAATTTACAATAATGTTCGTAAATGGTGTCAAAAAGTTGACCAAAATTTCAGAATACATGCGGGAATTATTTATGAAAAATATTAAACATTTGGTAAACGTATTTAATGAAATTACGCAGACGTTCGAAGGTACAAAATCACATGGCGTGTCTAAAACTTTGTGGCTGTATATATAAAACACATGTCATGATATAAAAAAAACCCAAAAAACCAAAAGAAAAACACACAATAGTATTGCTATATTGCTGCAACTCCATACATACTGAGTCTCAGTATCATGTCATCACCTACACTTGATAACACACAATAGTATTGCTATATTGCTCCAACTCCATACATACTGAGTGTCAGTATCATGTCCTCACCTACACTTGATAACACACAATAGTATTGCTATATTGCTGCAACTCCATACATACTGAGTGTCAGTATCATGTCCTCACCTACACTTGATAACACACAATAGTATTGCTATATTGCTCCAACTCCATACATACTGAGTGTCAGTATCTGTCCTCACCTACATTTGATAACACACAATAATATTGCTATGTGCTCCACTCCATACATACTGAGTGTCAGTATCGTCCACTTGACTAATTGATACCAAATCACAATACTATTGCTATATTGCTCACACATACATACTTATTGTCAATATCAGTCCTCAGTATCTGATACACACAATAGTATTGCTATATTGCTCCAACTCCATCATACTGAGTCTCAGTATCTGTCCTCACCTACTTGATAACACGCATAGTATACTATATTGCTCTCTCATACATTACTGAGTTCTCCACTATCATTATCACCTCACTTGATAACACACAATAGTATTGCTATATTGCTCCAACTCCATACATACTGAGTGTCAGTATCTGTCCTCACCTACACTTGATAACACACAATAGTATTGCTATATTGCTCCAACTCCATACATACTGAGTGTCAGTATCATGTCCTACCTACTACACACACTAGTATTGCTATTGCTCAACTCCCTACATATGAGTCAGTATCTTTCCTACCTACTTGATAAACACTGATCACTGTTAACACACAATAGTATTGTTGCTATATTGTCCAACTCCATAACCATACTGAGTCCTCCAAAGTATTCTTGTCCTCCACCTTAACTTGATAACCACCAATATAATTGCTATATTGCTTTTCCAACTCCATACATACTGAGTCCTCAAGTCCAAACAAATACTTTTGCGTGTCAGTATCTGTTTTTTCCTCCACCTACACATTAGATAACCACACAATAGTATTGCCTATATTTTGCTCCAACTCCCATCACTGAGTGTCAGTATCTGTCTCACCTACTTGATAACACAAAAGTATGGGGCTTATAATTGCATCCAACAACCATACATACTGAAGTTGTCAGTATTCATTGACCTCTAACCTACCACATGATAACACACAATAGTATTGCCTATACTGCTCCAACTCCAAACATACTTGAGTCTCAGTATCCTTTCCCCTCACCTAAATTGATACACAATAGTATGCTATATGCTCCAACTCCAAACATACATATTGAGTGTCTATTCATGTCCTTCACCTACCACTTGATAACACACAATAGTATTGCTATATTGCTCCAACTCCATACATACTGAGTGTCAGGTTATCATTGTTCCTCCCACCAAACATGGATACACAATAGTATTGCTATATTTGCTCCAACTCCATAGACTGAGTCTCATAACATTGTCTCATCCGACACTTGAGAACAAACACAATTAATTATGCTTCATTGCTGCAACTTCCAATAACCATAACTGATGGCAGTATTCTTGTCCTCCAAACCTACACTGATAACACACCAACAAAAGTATGCAATATTGCTCACTCCATACATACTGAGTGTCAGTAAATCCCTTCATCACCGTACACTTGATACACAATAGTATTGCATATTGCACCAACTCCATACATACTGAGTGTTCAAGTATCATGTCTCCCCACCTACACTTGATAACACACAATAGTATTGCTTAATAATTCCTCCAACTCCAATACATTCTTGAATGTCAGTATCATGTCCTCACCTACACTTGGTAACACACAATAAGTATTGCTATATTGCCCTCCTCCATACATACTTGATTTGTTTCAGTATCATGTCCCTCAAACTAACACTTGATAACCCACACAATAGTATTCGCTATAAATTGCCATCAACTCCCATACCCAATTTACTGAGTTGTCATATCATGTTCCTCACCTACACTTGAAATAACAAACACAAAAGTATGCTTTATATTGCACCAACTCCAATCCATACTACTGAGTTGTCAGTACTGTCCTCTACCTACACTTGATAACACACAATAGTATTGCTAATTGCTCCACCTCCAAATCATACTGAGTGTCAGTATCCTGTCCTCCCCTAAACTTGAATAACCACACAATATATGCTATATTGCACCAACTCCATAACTATACTGAGTGTCATATCTGTCTCACTAAACTATAACCATCACATAGTATGCCCTATATTGCTTAACTCCAATACATACTATTTGTTCCAGTATCTGTCCCTGCACCTACACTTGAACACACAATAGTATTTTCTATATTGCCTCACACATACCAAAGTACAGTTGTCCAGTATCTTCCTCACTACTTGATAACCACACATAGTATGCATAAATTGCACCACTTCATAACCATACTGAGTGTCTGTACAAATCTTCTAGTCCTACACTGATACCACACATAATGATTTCTATATTGCCCACTCAACATACTGATTGTCAGTATCTGTCGCACTTACTTGAATAACCCCAACCACAATATAATGCATACTTGCTTCCAACTCATAACCCATACACTGAGTGGTCAGTAATCATTGTCTCACCTACCAAACTTGATAACACACAATAGTATTGCTATATTTGCTCCAACTCCATACCATACTAGTGTCATATTCCTTGTCCACCTAAACTTGAATAACACACAATAGTATGCATATTGCTCAACTCCATACATACTGAGTGTTTCAGTATCTGTCCCACACCTAAGCTTGATAACACACAATAGTATTGCTATATTGCTCCAACTCCATACATACTGAGTGTCAGTATCATGTCCTCACATTACACTTGATAACACACAATAGTATTGCTATATTGCTCCAACTCCATACATACTGAGTCTCAGTATCTTTCCTCACCTAAACTTGATAACACACAATAGTATTGCTATATTGCTCCAACTCCATACATACTGAGTGTCAGTATCATGTCCTCACCTACACTTGATAACACACAATAGTATTGCTATATTGCTCCAACTCCATACATACTGAGTGTCAGTATCATGTCCTCACCTAAACTTGATAACACACAATAGTATTGCTATATTGCTCCAACTCCATAGATACTGAGTCTCAGTATCATGTCCTCACCTACACTTGATAACACACAATAGTATTGCTACATTGCTGCAACTCCATACATACTGAGTGTCAGTATCTGTCCTCACCTACACTTGATAACACACAATAGTATTGCTATATTGCTCCAACTCCATACATACTGAGTGTCAGTATCTGTCCTCACCTACACTTGATAACACACAATAGTATTGCTATATTGCTCCAACTCCATACATACTGAGTGTCAGTATCATGTCCTCACCTACACTTGATAAACACACAATAGTATTGCTATATTGCTCCAACTCCATACATACTGAGTGTCAGTATCATGTCCTCACCTACACTTGATAACACACAATAGTATTGCTATATTGCTCCAACTCCATACATACTGAGTGTCAGTATCATGTCCTCACCTAAACTTGATAACACACAATAGTATTGCTATATTGCTCCAACTCCATACATACTGAGTGTCAGTATCATGTCCTCACCTACACTTGATAACACACAATAGTATTGCTATATTGCTCCAACTCCATACATACTGAGTGTCAGTATCATGTCCACCTACACTTGATAACACACAATAGTATTGCTATATTGCTCCAACTCCATACATACTGAGTGTCAGTATCATGTCCTCACCTAAACTTGATACGATTACAATGTTCGTAAGTGCAAACTTATGATAGTCTGTAAATTTCACATTAACAATGTTTTCTTGTACACGATAATCGGATCATAACCATAGGCTGCAAATGCAACCTATGGTCAATACATATAAATCCATCAAGTGAAATTTCCAGACGATCCTAAATTTGCATTTTAGTGAAACGGCCCCCAGTATTCAGTTCAACAAGTATAAATAAACACATACACGTCAGTTCTTCAATTAGAATTGCTTGTTTTTGAGATAATATTGCGGAGCTTTGTTTATACAAAAAGCCCAGGGGAAAATAACAATAACATTCGCACCAATAGCTGATGATGACAAATCTTTGGTTGATGTTAGTGAATGTGGAAAATGGTAGCATTAGGGAAACACAATCATAACAATCTTCGTAGGAACACTTTCACGGTGTATGATCACGTGGTACTAACAACAACAACAAGTACTGAAACTTCCAGAATCCATCCAATTGAAAGTACGTATTCTGTTATATTGTCCTTATTACGTAACGGATTTTGATGAAATATGGCGCATCAAACGCGTCTTGTTAAGCTGCATTTGGTGGGCTCTATATTTTCGCACAAACTTCTGTCATTTTTGCGAAGAATCGATTTCCGTGTCGTCTCCGACACGGAAATCGATTCTTCGAAAAACAACATAAGCCTGTGCTAAACTCCATGGACCACCAAATGCATCTCATGAAGACGCGTTTACTGCGCCATATTTCATCAAAATCCGTTGCATATTAAGGAAAATATCAAATAATACTTACTTTGGAGTGGGCGACGTTGTTGTTATTGTAACCACGTGATCATGCACCTTGACTTTTATTATACACAGCTTAGTGGAATGAGCCCCTGAACTCGATGCATGTTAAAATAAAATAAAAAATAAATATGTCAGTGGTCAGCATTTGTGGTCAGTATTTGTAGCTGATTTCATCAAAATTGCAAAGTATACTTTTCTAGCAAAGTATACTTTGAGGGAGAAATTTTAAATTTTAGGATAAATTTATTTTTATTATACTGAATTTAATTGTGCATACTTTTAATCATCACATATATGCAGTCGTTAGTTCTGTATGAAATAATGCATTTCGGGGAAAATTAATGATTACTCCCTCAAAGTATACTTTGTTAGAAAAGTATACTTTGCAATGTTGGTGAAATAGGCTACAGAGTATTGTAAAACAGCATACGTATGTACTCGACGTTAACGGAGAACATTGATTGGCCAATATTTATCCGAGTTCATGCGCCAAGTAAAATATCTATACACCCGAGTGTAATCTCAAAAATGAGTTATTGTCACGGGACATGGTCGACTCACCAATTTCTCACCGACTTGGTGTAGGACCGCATACTTGACCGTTGGACCGTTCCCTGGAACTGGCGTCGTCTCAAGTAGGCCGCATCCCGCCGCATTCTCTGTCTCTGGAAATATAAAATGGCCGCTATACTACGTCATTCACATGTGTACGAGTAGTCAGACAACAGGGCACATGTACACAGAGAACAGGACGCAAATAAAGAATAAATGTGTCTGTGACTGGCGAAATCGGGCTTATTATACATATGTGACCATGCTAACTCCTGATAAAACAGCACACTCCTGTAGCCTGCTAACTATCTATATTGCTTGTTTATGGACTAGCAAACAGTGCAAATGCTTGTCGGACTGTGCGGAATGGAAACACGTGTTAAATGTGCGCATTTACAAACAATAACTTCACCTTCTCATAGATCGTCCAAATTTCAGTCAAACACGTGCTTGAGACATTTCATTTGTCTCTTGTCGGTTATTATTCTCCTTTTCACATTTTTAAGCCACTTCACATTCACTCAATGCATTGTCTATAACCAAATGAAGAATTACGTGACATAACTTGTTTATATATGATATATCACCGGTGCTGCACACCGCGCCGTCGTAAAATGTTTCACATCGAAAAATGTAACGGTCCCCTGACGAAATTCAATCAGCTCTACTTGGAGCTATGGCATAAATAGAGAATAGTAGGTTAGTGCCGTGAATGGGAAAACATATCTGGCAAGGCATAGGAAACGGGATGGGCGAGGCTCTGCCGAGCACATCCCGTTTCCGTGCCGCGCCAAATATTTTTCCCATTCATGGCACTAACCTACTATTCTATTTATCCAATCAACACCTACACATAGCTTTTAAAATGCAATAAAAATAACCCATTAGCCACCGCATATATGCATACGCAGTGATTAGGTCGTGTTGACAGGATATCAGAACTGTTTCACGGGACCGTGTTTCACGGCACATACGCACAGTGTTGACGGGATAAACGCATTTTCGTCTAGTAACCGGCGCAAATGTCTTCCACCGGTTACTAGACGAAAATGTACTAACCGTTAGACCCACTACTCACAACAATTGTCGTCTGTTGTTGCTTTTATATCTTGCCTTATTTCTCAATAAAAACATGGTTTGACAGCACTTCAGAATCATTTCCAATGGAAATGATTCTGAAGTGCTGTCAAAGCATGTTGTAATCTATTCTAAAGTGATGTCAAAGCATGTTTTTGATGATAAAAATGGAAAATATAAAATAAACAGCAGACCACAAAAAATATATAAGATAGCGGTATAAGGGTTAATGCAGAACATGCACCTGTTGTATTTAGCTGAATGAGAATTCATCAGGACGCCGGCGCATAATTCGACGTGAAACATTTCACGGCGACGCAGAGTGCAGAACCAGTGATACAGCAGTATATATATCGTCGTTTCGTTCCTTCGGCGCGTAGAGACGAACATTTGGAATGTTAAATTAGTTTCGCCTCAACACGCCTTAGTACAAGAGAGACGAAATGTTCTTAACGTGCCATTATATATTTCTGAATAAATTTTGCGATAATTCAAAAAGAATGTGTAGGCACAATCTTATGACGATTTAATATATTATTAAATCAATACAAATATTATAGATTTATTGTATAAGCACTGCATCATATACTGAATATGCACTGATGAACAAACGTGTTTTCTATAGCAGTTTCATTTAAATAGTCCGTGCATTATGAGTTTATTACACTTTGTTATTACCCTGCGAGAATCACTTCATGCAATAAACACTGGCAAGTACAGGTGCAAGTGGAAGAAGAGGGCTACTAGTACGTCCGTGTGAACTTAGCCCCCTGGGGGCCGTATCGCTAAACTTTGTACGACTAAAATGTTCGTAAGTGAAACATTATGATGGTCTGTAAATGTCACATTAACACTGATTGGATTTAAATGTATTGAGCATAGGCTGCATATTATGCAGCCTGTGCTCAATAAATGTAAATCCATCAATTGAAATTTCCAGACGATCCTAAATATGCACTTACGAACATAATAGTCGTACGAAGTTTAGTGAAACGAACCTCTGATTTATTTAGAAGAGTGCACATGTAGGGCAGGGTGTTCAGTTTTGCGAGATTCCACTGTAGTTCAGGTATGGCAAATTCTTATTATAGCGTTACCCCCTTGAAAGGGCCAGCCATATTTAACTTCCGAGACACTAACAAGGTGTGTGATCACGTGGTTACAACAACAAGTACTGAAACTTCCAGAAGCCATCCGATTCAAAAAACATATTCTTTTATTTTGTCCTTATTATGTACCTGATTTTGATGAAATCTGGCGCATCAAACGCGTCTTGTTAAGCTGCATTTGGTGGTCAATGTACTTCTGTCGTTTTTGCGAAGAATCGATTTCCGATCTACCGACACGGAAATAGATTCTTCGCAAAAAACGACATAAGTATGTGCCGAACTCCCGGGACGACCAAATGCAGCTCATGAAGACGCGTTTGTTGCGCCATATTTCATAAAAATCTGTTGCATATAAAGGAAAATATAAAAAAATGCTAACTTTGGAGTGGGCAAGATCTCAACACTTTCAGCCACTCTTGTTGTTGTTGTAACCACGTAATCATGCACCTCGCCTAATGTCTGTTCTAATTGAGACATAACCCCTTCAATTTGCTACGGCTCAAATTTCAAACATAAATACACGGAGTTAGGATATTCATGGCTACATTCTAAGGCTAGATATGGCAACCATAAACAAACTGTATTTCACCCAATTTGAAATGGTCTCAAGGGGGTTGGACCACAGCTGCGACAATGCAAAAATAAAATAATTGGTTTTCCAGATATAGCATTTTGCCATGTAGCATATCATGACAAAAGGCGACTCATTGCGTGTCTGACCAGTGTAGCTCCTGAATAGCTAACACATACAGAGCCCCGCAGGTGACACGTTTTTTTTAATTAATTCGTTCCCACGAAATAACAATTCGTTCCCTCGAATTAACAATTCGTTCCCACGATATAACAATTCGTTCCATCCCCACGAAATAACAATTCCTTCCCTCGAATTGACAATTCGTTTCCACGAAATAACAATTCGTTCCTTCAATTTAACAATTCAAACAGCTTCAAAGTAGATCAAAGGTATTGTGCGCGCAGCTGGGCGCCAAAACAATTCGTGGGAAGGAATTGTTATGTTAATTCGAGGGAACGAATTGTTATTTCGAATTGTTATTTCGTGGGAACAAATTGTTAAATTGAGGGAACAAATTGTTAAATTGAGGGAACGAATTGTTGGAACGAATTGTTAAAATGAGGAAACGAATTGTTATTTCTTGGGAACGAATTGACGAATTTTCGCAAAACACAACCCAGGTATTGTTATATTATCTTGTTAGTATCTTGTTTGTTATATATACAATATTGTTATCATTAACCCTTTCTTGTTAGTATCTTGTTTGTTATATATACAATATTGTTATCATTAACCCTTTCTTGTTAGTATCTTGTTTGTTATATATACAATATTGTTGTCATTAACCCTTTCTTGTTAGTATCTTGTTTGTTATATATACAATATTGTTGTCATTAACCCTTTCTTGTTAGTATCTTGTTTGTTATATATACAATATTGTTGTCATTAACCCTTTCTTGTTAGTATCTTGTTTGTTTTATATACAATATTGTTGTCATTAACCCTTTCACCCCTAAGTAACTGGAATGGATTTTGATATGTTAATTTTCAAGGTGTATGATCACGCGGTTATAACAACAACAACAAGTACTGAAACTTCCAGAAGCCCTCCGATTCAAAGTACGTATTCTTTTATCTTGGTCTTTGTACTTTGGTCCAAACTTCTGTCGTTTTTGCGAAGAATCGATTTTCGTGCACAGAAATCGATTCTTCGCAAAATCGACATAAGTATGCGCAGAACACCCGGGACCACCAAATGTAGCTATTGCTGCGCCATATTTCATCAAAATCCGTTGCCTATTAAGGAAAATATCAAATAATACTTATTTTGGAGTGGGCGCCCTTTCAACACTTTCAGCCATTGTTGTTGCTGTTGTAACCACGTGGCCATGCACCTTGATTTGCAACAAATACACTCGTCACAAAATGTTTTTCAGACTAGTCCATTTATGACAAGGGGGTTATCAAAATATGAAAATTGCTTTCAAAAAGTGCAGACTAGTCTGTCCCACGTTAGTCCCGCCTATATTACTTACATAACAGACGACCAGTCTGGCGGCCGCCCGGAATCTCGCGCAACACTGGAACTGATACCCCATCATGATCCGGAAGGCGCTCTCCTCAAACGTCAATCTACAACAGGGTTGGCTAATTGTGACTGTGACTGGAGAAATGGGGCTTGTGGGATTTGTGACCAGTGTAGATCCAGATCAATTACCACACTCCTGTAGCCGGATCATGCTATATATCGCTGTTAGAATCACGACCGGTGTTTCACCGATGGAATGGCGACCAGTGCAGATCCTGATCAGCATGTGCGAATGCACAGGCTCATCTGGATCTACACTGGTAGCAATACACATACGCCCCATTTCTCCTGTGACAGTCGCAATTAATGATCTTAGCCAGACCTTAAAATAACGCCAGCTTTCATGTTAGGAATAAGATTGTTAATTGGTGGAGACCTAGGCGGAGTTACGAGTTACGAGATACGTCTACAGGAAACAGGCAACGAATTGATTTCCCATAGACCCACATTCACACAAACATGACAATCGCAAACTACCTGCGCCAAAATAAATGTTGTTACTTCCATTCCTGGAGTCAGTGACCTAAGCCGGTTCTAGATCCATGCCAAACACGGGGTCGTGCGGGTTGATTTCCATGAGTTATTTCCCCTTTTTTGACGGAACCGTCTACTTTCACTTTCGAAATCTCTATCTCACCCCCACATCAAGTCGCACAAAGAAAATTGAACCTGCATGTGTAGAGCATGCAAATAATATAATAAAATGTTTGCACAGACATACCTTTCCTGTAGCATCTATTTTATGTATCTCTCTGTCATAATAATAACAATCAATGCCGTTGTCCTGAGAATTTAATCCTTGTTGCTAAGCTGTACCAGGACCGGTTTACGGTCACATTATCCATTAATGGACTGGTTCCTACATATTAATTGCGTAAACTACATGCAGACCACAGGTACCAGAGGAAACTACTTGATAATCTAGTTTCTAATACAAGGTGTGTGATTACGTGGTACTAACAACAACAACAACAACAACAAGTACCGATTAAAAGTACGTATTATTTTAAAGTGTCCTTAATACGTAACGGATTTTGATGAAATATAGCGCATCAAACGCGTCTTGTTAAGCTGCATTTGGTGGTCTCTGTATTTTCGCCCAAACTTCTGTCGTTTTTGCGAAGAACCGATTTCCGTGTCTCCGACACGGAAATCGATTCTTCGCAAAAACGACATAAGTTTGTGCTAAACTCACTAGACCACCAAATGCAGTTCATGGAGATGCGTTTGCTGCGCCATATATTTCATCAAAATCCGTTGCATATTAAGGAAAATATCAAAGAATACTTTCTTTGGAGTGGGCGACGTTGTTGTTGTTGTAACCACGTGTCATGCACCTTGTAATATCAAATATAAGGTAAGTAACGCGGTGAAAAACGCGCCTTTTTCAAACTCGTGAAAATGATGCTTATACTAGAAACGATACTGACATGCACATTTTTCCGTCACCTGTGATGCAGACTTATGTTGCGTGGCATCTCTTCACTTAAATTCGAATGCAATATGGAAAAGACTTAGTCCATACCCAATATAATAGTAGCACATCTCCAAACCGGACACCCATACAATCTCTGCTTAATTTTATGTGAGAATTGCCCAGTAATTCCTTTGATAATGTCTGTTCATGATCGCAAGCCACGGACAAATGTCTGCATGTGCTGAAATGCCTGATTTACAGTGGAGCCTCTCTAAACCGGACACCCTGGGGAACTCACAGGGTGTCCGGTTTAGAGAGGTTCCACTGTATTGTAAATGGTAACGACAGAAAATCACGACATTCGCACAGTCTTAAAAGTATCTATAATGTTCGCTATCATTATATTGCCCATAATATAACTGCATAATCAGGCTACAGCGCATGCATCAAGAGAAACACTGTTGAAATGGAAAGTGTTAACGCAATGTTTACGTCATTTGAAATTCACCTTGAGAACAGGGTCTGCATGGTTGGCCATAGAATGGAACTATAGATGATGACAAATAGGTATGAAGTCAATACCACAGACTCAAGTAACGGACCAATGTGTATAAATACATCAAATATGCAGAGCTCCAGATAAGGTGCGTATTGGCGTATTTTACGCAATTATTTTAGCTGAATACGCATTGATTATCAAAAGTGGAAGTACACAATACGCACAACAATGTGAAAATACGCATTGATTTTCAAATTGAGTAGTGAAAATGCTGTCATAATGTTAAAAATTCACTTAGTTGAGCTGCAAAAATGCTTTTTGCAGCTCAAATAAGTGGATTTTAAAATCGGGGGGTGTAGTACGCTTTAGACACAAAACTTATCCGGAGCTCTGAATATGTCTCCGACTAGAGAAACATGCGAAATGTTGTTGAACAAAATAATTGATAGTTCGAAAGCGCGTTGACATAGCGTATCGGGTAATATATCATTGCTTGCAGAGGGCCAACATTTGCAATAGGCGACACTGATATAAATCGGTTGTCTGTTTTGTGAGAGTCCATTTTCACGAGTTCTAGTACGGCCCATTAAAACATAGGGACTTTGGTAAAGTGTTATAACAGGCAGCCAAAAAAAAACTTATATTTTTCATTTATTGATACATTTAGATACATTTAATGTATTTATATGTCTTGGTCCTTAATCCGACTTCGTGTTCCAGATATGGTAGGTAGCCGAATGTTTTAACGCAAATCTCGGACAGACAGGTCACTGGACGGACGAACAGACGGATAGGATGGTGACTATATGTACCACAACGGGGTACGTAAAATAAACTCGTGGCGACTCGCAAAATCAACATATTAACCACATTTATTTACTACATTGCTTTTGTGGAGCATCTCCATCTCTCAGTTTCGTCCTATTTTCTAAGAAAGGTTATAGATATAATAGTTATACAATATATTACGACTTTGTATTATCCTACGGAGACGATCTGTGATACGCATAGACCGGATACACGGGCATAAATACGGCAGTAAAATGCCATAAAGGGACGGCCTAGAACTGATGTCCCTTTACGCCACTTAACCACAGCTCTCTCATAGAACTATATTTAGCATTTAACTATTTGCATCCTAGTATAGCGACGACAATAACATCAAACAAATTACGAGTATGTTTTTTATTTATTTCTGTAAATATTTCTTGGAATTCCGGACTCAATTCTAATGAAATTCCAAAACATATTCATGAACACAGCCAATATATACAGACTTGCTAACATCGGCTAATCGTCAGTGCTAAATTAAATGCTTTAACAAATTGTAAATTTAAATTTTGCAGTTACGAGCTTCTTAGTTTGACGATTTTGTTTGATTAATTTGTGTTTAACAGCCTATCAACAGCTAAGCAATCTCAAATATTTACATCGCAAAACAAAATAAATTCAGCCCTGAAATTAGAATAACCTGACCTGGTGCCAGGTCCATACCACACCAGTCATTTGGCCCCTTCCCGCAAATGTAATACCGGTAGGATTACTCTTATAAGAGGTATAACCAGATTCAACTCTCGCATACAAGAAAGTCAAAGCCAAACCAGGTATCCGGTCAGGATTCGGGTAAGGATGAATCCCGATCGTTAAATTACCCATCGCAGGCTCCCAATCAACAACCATTCTTAGTTTGGACGAAATTTAGTGACATAGGCATGTATATATATGTACGCACTATTCCGACATATCTGCGCTTGAGTAGTTGCTGAGCTATTTAGGAAAATGTAAAACGAAGCGGCCGTAAATTGCAGGTGCGCGTCACGTACATTACCCACCGTGCAAATACTCACTTGATGGCGGTCATCCGCACGTAGTGATCGACGGACATGTGCGCCAGGTCGTACTCGGTCATTTCCGTCGTGTCCTGTGATTGGCTGAATACGTCATCGTCGTCGGCGAACGCTTCTGCAACAGGCCAATGAGATACATGCAATATCCCTGCGTATTCCAAATATGGTCATCCTCTGCCCCTGTCTTTATATTTGCGCATATATATATGTATGTTTTAGAAAGTGAAAGTGAATGAGTTTAACGTTCCAGCAACATCTAATGTCATATTGAGACTTAAACGTATCACCAGAAAAACAAGTGTAATGGAAATACTATGAACGTGTCCACAACCTCGGATGGTATTGAAGTCCAATGCTCCCATAGACTACAACCCATCCCTGCAAAGTTTAGAACAGAGCTCCACCTCGACCAATCACACATACTGATTTCGTGCATGAACACGGGATACGTTCTTAGAAAGATTTTTGGCACAAGCCCCGATTTATTGAGTCACACTTGGACTATTTTTTACACGGTATCACATGGTGGTGTTTGACATAAGCTTACCATAATCGCCTTGGAATTTCGTCAGCTGTTTCGACATGATGCCATTGACGTCAAGTTTCTGTGTTGTAAGCCAATGAAGTTTTTCGGATGCCAGGCTTTGCAATGTTGTGTTAAACCTGCAATGTTATGTCACAGTTAGGCCAGTGTTCGTCTGGGCCCTGTTGCTCAAAACCTCTGTTAGCTTAACATACTGTTAAATCCTTAGCAATGCTAAGGATTTAACAGTCTGTTGAGCTAACAGAAGCTTTGAGCAACCGGGCCCAGCATGTACGAGGATACAATCAGCGAACTCTAGCGAGTGAATTATTGCTCGTACATGCGGACGAACGTGATACTACTGTGTTATCCCACCACATGTCTATACGTTGCCCATGTACTGTGTTATCCCACCACATGTCTATACGTTGCCCATGTACTGTGTTATCCCACCACATTTTTTTTTTCTATACGTTTTTTGCCATGTTACTGTGTTATCCCACCACATGTCTATACGTTGCCCATGTACTGTGCAAATCTCGAAAGCGTATGAAAGATGTGAAATGCACAGTTGAGATATTACAAATAACCAGAAATGACCTACATACTAAAACAAACACAAGACATTACTTCGTGTCGGAGGAACCGACATTTCGATTTGGGATTTCGGTCAGTGAGTCTAGAGGAACTGATTATATCGCACAATTATACATACAATAACTTTTGTTATGTACCCCGAACAAAGTTATAGTAAATATAGGCGTCACCCTGTTCGTCACAGCTGTTGTTCGAGATTTGCTAAAGTGACACTTGAATGCTATTTAGAAATGTTTATGCAACGCAGTCGCGAACTGTGTTGGTATCAGCTGCAAACGTCACATTTATATCTTTTACAACTTAACCATCACCATTGAGCGACATATGATCAGGATCTCGCTAAGCATTGACAGAATACACACTGATTGATAACACATTGTCACAACGTGAATTGACTAAATACGTACATCCGGGTCACAGCTACATTCTCTGACGGGACATTGGTCACATGACGTTACAAAATAACATTAATGTAATGACGCAACGTAAACAAGTCCGCGTTCATTGCAATGACAATCGTTTTAAATATGATTGCCCTCAAGCATACAACGTTACCTGATTTTTTATTTTGATATCTTGTTTATCAGATTTGGCTCAGAAACGGTAGGAATTCCTCGGTGAGCCGAGGAATTCCTACGTGTTTCCTAGCCTTGCCTGATAAACTTGATATCAATATTTGTACGAGGTTTAGTGAAACGGGCCCTGGTATTATCTATTTATCACCATGGTGGCATTGTGTGAACAATGGCATACCTCATGATGACGATGTATCCACCATAGAGAAGGAGCATAATCAATGATTCATACCACGTGACCTGGGCATCAGCGACAACCTGAAATATATATATATATATAAATATATACACTACAGGGGACACAATCAATAGAGGATCTTACATGAGTGGTGATTGTATATGGTATTTATTAAACTCGTTTACTGATTTCATAAAGAAACGAGGCTATGCCTCGTTTCTTATGAAATCAGTAAACGAGCTTAATAAATATAATATTAAATCATCACAAATGTTAAATTATATTTATTAAACGAGTTTACTGATTTCATATGAAATGTTTATTATGGAATCAGTCAACTAGTTTAATAAATATCATATTAAATCGTCACAAATGGTAGATTTTATATGTATTGCATAAGCACATACTCATAATTTGAAGCTGCATTGATTGCCTACCATGTTTTCTATAGCGGGTTCATTTGTATATTTATTACACTAGTGTATTATGATTTTTATTACACTGTGTTATTAAACTGTGAAAGCCAATTTTTTGCAATAAATAAATATATTGTATGGTGGGAACTGGGGGTGGGGGGCGGGGGTGGGCTCAGCAATCAAAATTAAATGACGGTTTACAAGTGGTACAGCCAAATTGATATGAGACATTGCGTGCACAACAAAATGTGCAACATATGCAATTCATATGAAAATCATACATATGCTGTTCATATGAAAAATATATGAATTGGATATGAAAATCATATGATAAGACTTTTCATATGAATTTCATATGCATAATTTGCAATTCATATGTTTCATATGGAATTCATATGAAAAGAACACATATGAATTGCATATGACATTTTCATATGAAATTCATATGAAAAACATATGAAAATCATATGCGGCACATTTTGTACAATGTAGTGCAATAAGACGCTTTTCTGCGAACTGTTTGCTCATTCCGCTATACATGTACGCTGGCAACAAATGTCTTTTGGGAACAAGCAATCGACCTCGGTTCCCCCCAAAACAAATTAACTGGCAGTCTCCACTTTGATTGTATGGCAAATTTTATATTTGTTGCCGTTGCAGACAAATTGTCTATCTTGTAATAAAACACGAATATCCCAAGGAAACATATGCGTCTCTGACCGGAAAAATGGAGCAAATGGCCTTTGGGACCAGTGCAGTATGGTTAGGGAGACCAGAACAAACATATTTAACTGTCTCGTTGCAAACTCGGTTGGGCTTGGCATGAACTTCTTATGTGAATTTGTCTCTAGATTTTAGAAATGTACGTTTTATTAGTGCATGATAATAAAACTAAAACAAAACGGCAGACAATTTCAAGAACAGTTCATGTAAGAAGCAATGCTGAAACATTTTGCACCACGACACTTAACTAAATACCTCTGGGCTCACATACCGATACACATGATACCAAAATACACTAGTCGGGTATTCTTTATAACGATATCATTTACTACACAGACTCCTATAGAAGCAATGCTCAACCCGCTTGCAACAATCCACTTAACCCTTTCAACCCTAAGGAACTGGAATGGACTGTGATATGCTAATGTTCCGACCAATCCAATGGTCACAAAATGATTTTCAGATTCGTCCATTTATGAAAAGGGGGTGTTTTTGTACTAAGAAATATTAAAATTACTTTCAAAAAGTGCAGATCCTGATGAGACGGCTCGTGACGAGCCGGCTCATCTGGATCTGCACTTTTTGCATAAACCGCTATAGCGGGATTTCGGGTTCAAAGGGTTAAATACATCTCGCTGGGCTCCCTAACCGATACACATGATATCAAAATACACTAGCCGGGTAGGCCCTATTCTTTCTAACGATCTTCACGATACCATTATCTGTAGACGCAGATAGTAGATCAATTATTCAGGAACATTGACTTGAATACGGGATATGTACTCGTTGTCTTGTGTTCCACATTAAGTCTCATGTCGAGAAGGATTTGGAATACATGCTCTATATTGACACACTCTCAGTTACTCAAGCGTTCTAACAGACAGAAATGAAAACTACACACTAATAGTCTATTTAAAAATGTTCATGTGTACAGACACACATTTTAGAAATAACTATTTTTATTCAATAAACAAATTCGGGTCAGCAAAAGATCATAGTTTGCCGCACAACCAGTTTGCCTTAGACCGTGGGTTCTGACCGTGACCTGCAATCAGAACTCGCAAAACTAGTTGAGTGCCTTCATTTACTGTATTCAACTCGCGAAACACGTTACATTCGCTGCATTAATCTTTCTAATAAACATCACCGTTGACTTAGTTAACCATACACATGGCAAATGGAGCATGCGCGGCGCAGTAATCGCACCATGTCCCGTGGTGATTGGGTTTGAGCTGTTCCATATCATTTTGTAATGTACGGTGAATAAATCATGCCACGCGCACCTGCTATTTCAGTACGCTGCAGGCTATATTTCTGTAAGTATCTCCGCAATGATCGGACGCGATTTTGATGCGGTGATGGCGCAGCATGCGAGACGGCGATCTCGATAGGAACACGTGAACATCCGCTTTGTTAGCCAATTACATTGGATATGTTCTAATATTGTTAGTTATTTCCCTTTGAAACTCATCAACAATAAGATCACATGTGTTTTCTTTGTGTCCGGTTTAGAGAGGTTCCACTGTATGCGGATACGCAGGTAGCAACGTCACAAAATCCCCATCTGGGGGCCGTTTCACTAAACTTCGTACGACTAAAATATTCGTAATTGCAAAACTGTGATCGTCTGCAAATTTCACATTAACAATGTTTTCTTGTGAACAATTATTGGATTTACATTTATTGAGCATAGGCTGCATATGCAGCCTATGCTCAATAAATGTAAATCCATCAATTGAAATTTACAGACGATCCTAAATTTGCACTTACGAACATTTTAGTCGTAGGAAGTTTAGTGAAACGGGCACCTGTTCCTTACCGGCTTCCAGTTTAGACATTTAATAGAGTAATAAGAAATTTATAAATTCATTATCGATGTGTGATAAACTGTGGCAATGATCTGAAAATGAATTGACAAACAAATATGCCCTGCAATGATTTTCAACTGTTATCTATGATGTCATTTAAGGAAAACATTATATATTGTTTTCACGATTAATATCGACATCCTGAATGTTCTTCGATTTCCACGTCATTTACGGCAAATACAGTTTTTTCTTTGGGAGCTGCACTCGTTGAAATGTAATAAATTCCCCATGAACTGTGCATGTGTAATTGCAACCAATATTATAAATAGAATGTCGGCGCGTCTTTACGGCCTGCAAGGCATCATTAATCCCGCTCATCAATTGTAGTCATCAATATTTCAATGTCTTCCCCATACAAACACTTGGCAGTCATTCGCCGTCGGTTGGTACCATGCGAGAAAGATATTGTACGCACATATTCTGAAAATGTATACGGTTGCTGGACAGCGCTCAGAATTCCACCAATATTTAAAAGATTTAACCCGTTGAATCCGAAAGCCCGCTATAGCTGTTTATGCACACAGTGCAGATCCAGATGAGCCGGCTCCTTTAACAGTGCAGATACAGATGAGCCGGCTCCTTTAACAGTGCAGATACAGATGAGCCGGCTCTTTACACAGTGCAGATACAAATGAGCCGGCTCTTTACAGTGCGTCACCGATACAGATGAGCCGGCTCATTACACAGTGCAGATACAGATGAGCCGGCTCTTTAGAACAGTTCAGATACAGATGACCGGCTCTTACAACAGTGCATATTTACAGATGAGCCGCTCTTTAACACAGTGCAGGACAGATGAGCCCGGCTCTTTACACAGTGCAGATTACAGATGAGCCGGCTCTTTGAAACAGTGCAGATACTGATGAGCCGGCTTCTTGACACAATGGCAGATTTACAGGATTTGAGCCGTCTACAACAGTGCAGATACATGAGCCGGCTCTTTTAAACAGTGCAGATACAGATGAGCCGGCCTCTTTACAACAGTGCAGATACAGATGGAGCCGGCTTTCTTTTAAACAGCTATACGAAGAGCCCGGCCTCTTTTAAACAGTGCAGATACAGATGACCGGCTCTTTTAACAGTGCAGATACAGATGGCCGGCTCTTTTAACTCAGTGCAATAAGATGTAGCCGGCTCTTTTAACAGTGCAGATACAGATGAGCCGGCTCTTTTAACAGTGCAGATACAGATGAGCCGGCTCTTTTAACAGTGCAGATACAGATGAGCCGGCTCTTTTAACAGTGCAGCAGTTTACGATACAGAGAGGCCGGCTCTTTTAACAGTGCAGATACAGATGAGCCGGCTCTTTAACAGTGCAGATACAGATGAGCCGGCTCTTTAACAGTGCAGATACAGATGAGCCTTTCGGCTACTATTTTTAACAGTGCAGACAGATGACCGGCTTTTAACAGCAGATACAGATGAGCCGGCTCTTTTAACAGTGCAGATACAGATGAGCCGGCTCTTTTAACAGTGCAGATACAGATGAGCCGGCTCTTTTAACAGTGCAGATCCAGATAAGCCGGCTCGTAACGAGCCGTCACACCAGGATCTGCAGTTTTTGAAAGTAATTTTAATATTTTTGAGAACAAAACTGCCCCATTTTCATAAATGGACTAATCTGAAAAACATGTGATGGTAAAATTAACATATCAAAATCCATTCCAGTTACTTAGGGGTGAATGGGTTAACCCGTGTGACCCCAGCCCGCCAAATATATTTTCGATCGGACTATTTTAACTTTTTTTGCAAATCATGTTTGGTTGGATATAGGCGCATAACAATTGAAGAGATCGGTGGAATAACAGGGCTAACCTCCTTTTTCTACGAACCTATTCAATTAATTTAGTCGGGGACAGTGTGTCAAAAATGAACAACTGCGCAGGCAGGAAATAAAATGATGCCATGACGGGTTACAATTGTGTTGCAACTCATATGGGAAGTTGTGAAGAAGATGAATGAGGAGTGAATTAAATGTCTTCACTTACAATGATCAACACAATGACGGCGATGGCGTAATATACGGAGTCCCTAAACAAAGGCCACCAGGATAGCGTGATTGCCTGCAAATACAAAACACACGAATGTGATTGAAGTGACTGTTGTAAGCAAGATACAGGAATAAGAATTATTGTGCAACAAGACCAGGGCTCCAGATAAGGAATAAGTAATTGAGTATTGTCACTCCATCATTTCTGAAGCAATTGGGTATTTCAAAATTTGAATTGGGGAAAATAAAATCACACTACTGTTTACACATCAACAGACAGCAATTATTGAATAGTTTGTTTCGAAATGAAAACATGTCTTGGCATTTCATTAGAATTGTCTCCTTGGAGATAATTCTAATGAAATACCAAGATGTGTTTTCATGGAAAATAATAAAAATATGCTATATTTGTGGTCTGTTTATTGTTTTCTGCAGCATGATAAAGGTACCACAATTGTTCTCATTGCTTTTTGATACTTAATACTTCTGATTTCAATTGGGTTTTTGGCCATTTTAATTGGGTAATTACGCAAATACGCAGCTTATCTGGAGCTCTGAAGACCATTATTTTGTTTCAGTAAATCCACCCGTAATTCATGAGATCTATAAGTGAAGCATTGTTTCAAACGTGTTGCAAAGGTAAACAACGGTGTCACAAAGAATATAAAAGCATATGCATGAATGAAAGACTCCACCCACAATCCATTTTACGCTGTGTGTTTACACCGACGTCATTTTTGTTAACTCATTTGGTACCGCTCAGCCAATACAACATAGGTAACTGGTAAGGGCTATAACTGTGAGAACTTGTACCCCAAGCACATTGTATTTAAACTGTGTTTAAACGTATCAGCGAAATTAGTTTTTGAATTCCCTTTGATCGTGATAATATCACGATCAAATGGAATTAAAAAACTAATGTAATCAACGCCTGTGTTTATATCAGCCTTTTTTTTAATACCGGTTAGTGTGTATTCGGTAAATGCGCCCCTAGCCAGTGGACATGTTATGGTGATATTACCTGTTTGACGAAGATGGCACATATACCAATAACGAAGAGAATGTTGAAGACGGCTGATCCAACAATTGTCCCCACCCCTACGTCGCCCTGGGTGATAAATACACCTGCAAACGAGCACAGAGACTTCATGGGGAGGTATAGCATTTATACATGAAAGTCCGTTGTCTTAGGGATCGCAGTAGTTTATGGGGCGCTGTTTATTACGTACTTTTGTTTAATGTCAATAACATTACTTTTCTGATATAAATCAATAATTCGATTTATTGATATTAATAATTCGTTATTTACATATATACATAAATACTGAATAACTAGAAAAACCGCGCCCCATAATAATTCGGCCAACTCTCCCCATTACCTCTTCATCATATTCAACATGATACGGTATCTCGTTCATTACTTGAAAATGTTGTGCCGGCGCCAAATATACATATTGTGCAACGATGATTGGTGCAATGCTATACAAGCTGTTTACAGTGTTAAGTTAAAACTTTGTACATAAGGTGATAGCATAAGGGTGGAAGTTAAGCACTCACAGACGTTAACGGGTGTTCGGTATAGAGAGGTCGCAGTATACAAACTTTCTGGTGGCATATCTGAGATTTTTCGAAACAAACTTGTTCCAGTAGTTTCTGCGATATTTTGGAAATGTAGAACGAAGCGGGCGTACAAAATCAGTACGCGAGACATACATTAGACCCCATCGTATTGCACGTTTGATCTTACCGATAGCATCGGATGTAGCACCGTCGGAAATTATTACGGGCAAACAAATTAAGCGACAATAGCATTTATCAGGGCCTTTGATTGAGTGGTCGTCAAGGTTAGACGCGCGAAAACGGGTAATCTCGCGATGTTTAGAGTCACATGGAAACAACTCGTAGCAGGGATGGCAAAGTGCTTACAATTTCACCCTTAAGTAACTGGAATGGATTTTGATATATTAATTTGCAACCAATCCAATCGTCACTAAATTATTTTAAGACTAGTCCATTTATAACGAGGATAGCCGCGGCACGCATGTCGAGCCCGCCGAGGCATTTGGTGGTCTCAGAGTGTATTTAGTTTGATGCCCAATAAGCATATAAAGTTTGAAGCAAATTTGACTTACGGTTACAGAGATAGTAGGTATGTGAAAACTTTAACGCAAATTTTGACAGAAAATTTAACGCAAACTTCTAAGTCATTTGACCTTGACATAGGGGCACAGGGGCCGCATGAGTGGGACACAGAATGAATATATGGATGATGGCTAATAAGCATATGAAGTTTCAAGTCAATGTGACTTAGGACTGCAGAGATATAAGGTATTTAAAAACTTTAACGCATATTTCGCAAGGCAAACTTCTAAGTCATTTGACCTTGACTTTGGGCACAGGGGCCGCATGAGTGGGATACAGCATGAATATATGGATCATGCCTACTACGCATATGAAGTTTCAAGTCAATGTGACTTATGACTGCAGAGATATAAGGTATTTAAAAACTTTAACGCAGATTTCGGACGGACGGACGGACGGACGGATGGACGGATGGACGCACGGACGCACGTACGTCATTGCGATCACTATGTCTCGATTTACCAAAGCGGGCTCGACAAAAAGGGTGTGTTTTTTATCTAAAAAATATGAAAATTATATGCAAAAAGTGCAGATCCTGATGAGGCGGTTCGTTACGTCACCTGAAAGTATTATCCCCATTATAAATATAAAGTAAATACAAAAAAAAAACGGCACGGACCTGTCGATTAAAAAACCAAGTTCCATCAAAATTCATCAGCGAGTTCATAACAAGAAACAAACCACATCGATCGAGACGTCTCGCCGATACCTTCGATTTGGTATATGGCACGACCATATTCGGTGATAGGCGTCAACAATTGTGGACGTACGGCCGTTGAATATCTCATTATTCAACAACTTCCCCACCTTGATGGCTAACCACCCAATGCCATTCGGGTGACATTCACATTGACCTTGATGACATTGACCTTCGTGTCAACAATTTTGGACGGTAAATGGGATCATTATTAGTCTCTTTCTTCACGTTCGTCATATATCTGAGGCCCATATAAATATACCCATTGTCCCTTGTAACCGCACCCACCATAACGACAATATATCATGCAAACATTGCAGATCCAGGGGGCCGTTCCACTAAACTTCGTACGACTAAAATGTTCGTAAGTGCAAATTTAGGATCGTTTGTAAAGTTCATATGATGGATTTACAGTTATTGAACATAGGCTGCATATGCAGCCTATGCTCAATAAATGTAAATTCAATAATTGTTTACAAGAAAACATTGCTATTGTGAAATTTACAGACTATCATACATTTGCCCTAACGAACATTTTAGTCGTACGTAGTTTAGTGAGACGGCCCCCAGATGAGCATCAGCATCTACAGTATTTGTCAGTAATGTTCAGTTTAAAAAAAATATTATTCCCCGTAACGAACCATCTCATCAGGATCTGCAGTACTGCCATTATTTTTAAGAATTTGAAACAATACCCGTTTTGTATTAAACGAATAAGCCAACGTTATTACGGATCAGACTATGTTTATGGGTGAAAGCGTTAAACACACGGCGGCCATTAGAGCGTCTGGTTCCACGATATTTGTCTATGATGGCGCGCCGCACACACGTGCCTTACAAATATTTATCATGTCTGTTTAGCAGGATCAACGAGGACTGTCACGTATACCGGCCAGTAATTTCATTAGGCCGAGCAAACACGTGACCGTGACTGGGAAAACTGGACCCTATACCATTCGCGGACAGTTATGGAGCACATTATTTGACATTACGAGAATGTAAGCCCTGGTCAGTAGCCGGTTTCAGCAAAACCGCCAAGTGCACTTCGGACATCTGCGTAATTTGCTGAAATACGTTTACAAAATTTACAATATTTTCCGTAAATGGCGTCAACAGTTGACGAAATTTTCAGAGTACATGCGGAATTATATATTCCGCATGTACTCTGAATATTTTATCAACTTTCGACTTAATTTGTGAAGAAATTGTAAATTTCCTAAACGTATTTAAAGGAAATACGCAGATATCCGAAGGTACAAAAGCCCATGGCATGTCTCATATGCATTACGGCCAATTTTCCCATGACGAAGCACCATGTAATTCGCGACAACGACTTCAGCACGAACTGACATAGATTCCCAGTAATCAGGTCATTTAGTGGATTAGCGACGATATATGTGCCCCGAGAAAGAACCTTAAAGCCTCGTGGACGTTTCTCAATCCTAGTTTCAGATATGTTCGGGCACAGGAACACGTTTGGTACACTAAACTAACTAACACATAGTGCCTAATGAAGATACACACACTCCCGAGATAAGTATCTTTATTGCATGTGAAAACAACACAATCTTGTTATGTGTGCCACTCCGCACTGTAGTGTCAATATTGACAGTTTCCTTGTTCGAAATCCGAGCGCTTCCGTAGTATTTTAGAGTGTCTACTTGGCTATCATGAACACGCATTATCATTAGAAATAAATGACAAAGTCATCAACATGGAACTAACTGAGACGTTATGGGCTTTTACAGAGTTAGATGGGTTCTAATGTACAATCAAGCTAAATGGTTCCCATTAGTTGCGGTTAGTAACTCTGCAATTCCCGTACCGTACAGCTACGGACAGTACGGGGGTTTTGAAGAGTCATTCCCCGCAACTATGGTCCCGTTTGCTCAGAAACGGAAACAGAAAACATTTTATTATATACCTACCCATGAAATACATAGTTATACGATGTAAATAAAAGTCATATGTTCTCATCGATGAAATAAACAACTTCCGGTGAAAATACGACAACTTCCGCTATCTATATTCATAAAATCTATGTTCGGGAAAACGGCGCAAATAGGCTGCAAATACACATTCATTACCGTATACAGTCTAAAAAACTGCTAATTCCCATGGAGTGGTACATAATGAATATCCTCTATTTATTCATTACGCCAACGCAACAACTACGGACAGACATAATTGCAGTCACAAACATATAACTATATATTATCAGATGATTACCATATGGGCCGATTTTGGACTCGTACAAAAGACGTGTCCATAAATCGACCAGCCAATGAATGGTGTAGACACAGACCAACTCTCATATTTTCTGCAACTACATTCAATTACGAGTGTTATGCCGTATGTCTGCCTATATTTAGTAGTTTAGCCATGAACGCCATCTTGCATTGTACGTATATTATACCATAGCCATGTATGTATGCTCATGAGGCAGTTACCTCGATGCAATAAATATAGAGAATAGTAGGATAGTGCCGTGAATGGGAAAACGTATCTGGCAAGGCTTAGGAAACGGGATGGGCGAGGCTCTGCCGAGCCCATCCCGTTTCCGTGCCGCGCCAGATATTTTTTCTTTTTCCCATTCACGGTACTAACCTACTACTATTTATCCCGTCAACACCTACACATAGTTTTAAAATGCAAAAAATAACCCCAGCCGCATCCTCAAAATCGGAGAATCGACTATTATGACCGCACCATATTCATACGCAGTGATGAGGTCGTATTGACAGGATATCATAAATGTTTCACGGCACCGTCTTTCACGGCACGTATACGCACTGTGTTGACTGGATAATATGTCTAATATATCTATATGTGGCACTGGTTGGTGAAATGGTGCTTATGGGACTTGTGACAAGCGTAGATCCTGATCAAATAGCACATTCCTGTAGCCTTATATCGATATAATATTGCTTGTTGGAAGCATGAAAGGTGTTTCATTTATAGAATGCCGGACAATGAAGATCCTGATCAGGCTGTGCGGATGCACAGACTGATCTGGAGCTACACTGGTTGAAAAACCCATACGCCCATTTCTCTAATCACAGCCACATATTCAAATACGTGTACAGTTTGATTTGCGTTCATGCTTTCTCCTTTGTACGTGATGGCTGTTTTGTCACAAGACTGTTCCACGGCGAATCCCCTGAGAAAACAATACGAGGATAGGTTTTGTTCTTGCTATTGCATGATAACAGGATTAAGGTCACAGAATAAGTAATATCAAAGGTCTTTTCACTTGATTTACTTGTCTGACCGTCTCGTATGGTTGTCACTGGATAAATGTGGTTTATGGATTATGCGAGCAATGCAGCCCCAGATTAGCCTGCGCATCCGCGCAGTCTAATCAGGGTCTACACTGTTCGCCATTCAGTCAATGAAACACCCGTAAGGCTTCTAATGTATAGTTTTGATCCGTATCACGCCTCACGAGTTCACTAGAAGATTAAGAAGTTTGAATATCCACTAATGGCATAAGCCCCATTTTCAAGGTGTATGATCAAGTGGTTTCCTAACTCGATTTTCCGACGTGACGTAATCTGTGACGTCATTTTTACAGTAGATTTTCATTAAAATCTTCCTAATAAACTGACGGATTTTGATGATATGTAGCGCACGAAATACGATGGCATATGTGTTTTATGGGTGCTCTGAAAGTTCTTTACAATAACTTTCACAAAGAATCGAACACCGTTTATTTCTGACATTCACGTGCTCTAAGTTTTATTTACATTTACGGTAACCGATTCTTCGTCAAAACGACAGAATTATGAGATTAAAGCCGCCTATACAATAAAGGGCAACGTGTACCGCATTTGCTGCGGTATATTTCATAACTAGAAAATGTGTTCATAGAACACGGATGCCCCACATATCGCTTTGATAATAAATGAGGCCAAATTCCAAGTCAAAATTTGTGTTTACCTGAGCGTTAAAGTTTTTGAAGCACCAAGTATGTGACCTTGACCCTGGGCTTGGCGGGGGTAGGACGAACGTGGATTTGGCATAGAACAGTAGAGGACCATTAGAGCAATCAGCAATGCGTATATGAAGTATGAAGCTGATCCGTGAAAGGAAACAGAAAGTATAAGATATTTACCCGAGCGTTAAAGTTTTTAACCACCAAGTATGTGACCTTGACCTTGGGCTTGGCGGGGGTAGGACGAACGTGGATTTGGCACAGGGCGTGTGAGGACCATTAGAGCAATGTGTATATGAAATATGAAGCAGATCGGTTGAAGGATGAAGAAATTATGAGACATTTACCCGAGCGTTAACGTTTTGTGACGGACGGGACTGACGGACGGACGGGGGACGGACGGACGGGACGGACGGACGGACGGACGGACGGACAAGGGTAACACTAAATGCCCCTCCACTATCGTGGTGGGGCATAAAAATATGTCATTCCATTAGCAAGATATTAAAGGAAATCTACTGTAAACACATCTAAAAAACATGACGTCATGCCGTTCGGAAACCACGTGATCCCCCACCTTGACTTTCCAGTCACAGCTACGCAGTGCCGATTATGTGATCACGTGGTTTCGTAACGTAGTGACGCAACGTGTGACGTCAGTTTAGAGTAAATGTTCTTTAAACTACATGTAGTTCTAACAGACGAATGTTGACGATATATGGCGCACGGAATGGGGTAATTCACGTGTTTATCGTAATATTATACATTACTTTACGTTTACGAAAGAATCGCACACCATGGCCTTTTGTTTGTATGAAGCACGTGCTCGAGACCTTTGTTTGTATGAAGTACGTACTCGAGACATATGCCCTCATTGACTGGGGGTTCGATTCTTCTACAAAACGGTTGATATAATTGTATGACCACCATGTACAAACAGCCGAATAAAACGTAAGATTGCTACATTTTATTCGCCATGTTTCAGCAGTCAGTAATGTCGATTCAGCGTTACTTAAGTCAAATTTATTAAATGACGTCAACAATTACGTCATACTTTTCTAATACTACGTGATATAATACTTCGCAGAAGCGAGGTGTTTATAAAAAAAAAAGGCAACACCCGCATAACTACATGTATCTGAAAGAAAATACGGCCCTCAGATAGTATCAGACATTGTAATTATAAAGCGGATTACGAACCTATAACAGCGATGAAAAGTTCCGGTGCCGAACTTCCGGCCGCCATGAAGGTTGCCCCGGCAACGTCCTCGCTGAACCCCAGTTTCTGAAAATAGAAACATGTCATCTGGCATTCCGTGATATGTGTTTGTGATTGGAGAAATGGGGCTGATGGTTTTGAGTCCAGTGTAGATCCAGATCAGCTTGTGCATCCGCATCAAGGGCACGTCATGCTTCAGTCAAGCAATACATATTGTTATCGGAGGGTGCTGTTTGATCTGGATCTACGCTGGTCACAAATCCCACAAACCCAATTTCTTCTGCTACAGACACATATATGGTTCAATGATACACGTGAGCTAGGTTCAAAACTAAAACTGTTTATTTGATGAAATTCCATCAAATATTGATTTTATTGCGAAAAAAAACAACATTTTCGAAATTGACTCCGAGACCTGTCCAGATACCTTAGAAATTGTGTAACTAAGAAAATAAAAATTATATTTTGAAAATCGGTACACAAATTTCAAAACTATTTAAAAAAAATCTATTTTCAGACCCCATGTTAAATTCCCACAATAAAATCAATATTTGACCGAGTTTCATAAAAAAAATAAAATCGAGGAGGGTGACTTTTTTTGTTACTGATGAAAAAGTACTTAAAATTAAATATTTTTTTTATTTAATGTGTTTAATGGCCAACAGTTCGTCGGCAGCAAAACGTGGAACAGACAGCAGTGTATTATCATATATACTACATTGTGTTAATGCACTGCGAAAGATAAGATTACGTAATAAATGCCACATAATTGACGAAGTTACTTCCAACCTCTGCACATTCTTATTGGATATGTTACTTATGAACAAAGCTATACATTTCCACTAACGAGCAATAAGACATAACTAGCGACGTACTTTATGACAGAAGTACGACATAATAATTGGCACCAACGGAATATACAATAGCGGAAAATAGCCGTAGCAGTAGCCTTTAGCAATAAGCTCAAACCATATAATGGTATTTATCCCGTCAACACAGTGCGTATGTGCCGTGAAACACAGTGCCGTGAAACGTTTTTGATATCCTGTCAATATTACCTAATCACTGCGTATGAATATGTGCGGTTGTCATACTAGTCGATACTCTGATTTTGAGGATGCGGCTGGGGTTATTTTTATTTCATTTTAATGCTATTTGTAGTGTTAACGGGATAAATAGAATAGTAGGTTAGTGTCGTGAATGGGAAAAATATCTGGCGCGGCTCTGCCTCGCCCATCCCGTTTCCTAAGCCTTGCCAGATATTTTCCCCATTCACGGCACTAGCCTACTATTCTCTATATGAGCGCATGTAAGTACAGAATAAATTGTGTTACAGTCTGATCTCCTTGCTCATACACGCAACCTCTGCAACAGCCAGAGTTTTATATCGTAATCGGATAGTTACATATATAGCTAAGATCTCTACAACATTCACCTCTATACAACAACCAGCTCCATGTAACAGCCACTGTTTTATATCGTAATTGAATAGTTGCATATATAGCTAACCTTCTCTAAACAGTCACCCTTCTACCAACAAACCAGCTCCATGTAACTGCCAAAAAAAAAAAAACTGTTTTATATCGCATCGGATAGTTGCATATATAGCTAACCTCTCTACACAGTAACCTCTCTACAACAACCAGCTCCATGTAACAGCCACTGTTTTATATCGCAATCGGATAGTTGCATATATAGCTAACCTCTCTACACAGTAACCTCTCTACAACAACCAGCTCCATGTAACAGCCGGTTTTAATATCGTAATCGGATAGTTGCCTATAGCTAACTCTCTACAACAGTCACTTCTCTGCTCCATGTAACAGCCACTGTATCGCAATCGGATGTTGCATATATAGCTAACTCTCTACAGTCAGTCCTCTCTACAACAACCAGCTCCATGTAACAGCCACTGTTTTATATCGTAATCGGATAGTTGCATATATAGCTAACCTCTCTACAACAGTCACCTCTCTACAACAACCAGCTCCATGTAACAGCCACTGTTTTATATCGTAATCGGATAGTTGCATATATAGCTAACCTCTCTACAACAGTCACCTCTCACAACAACCAGCTCCATGTAACAGCCACTGTTTTATATCGTAATCGGATAGTTGCATATATAGCTAACCTCTCTACAACAGTCACCTCTCTACAACAACCAGCTCCATGTAACAGCCACTGTTTTATATCGTAATCGGATAGTTGCATATATAGCTAACCTCTCTACAACAGTCACCTCTTTATAACAACCAGCTCCATGTAACAGCCACTGTTTTATATCGTAATCGGATAGTTGTATATATAGCTAACCTCTCTACAACAGTCACCTCTATACAACAACCAGTTCCATGTAACAGCCACTGTTTTATGTTGTAATCGGATAGTTGCATATATAGCTAACCTCCCTGCAACAGTCACCTCTCTACAACAACCAGCTCCATGTAACAGCCACTGTTTTATATCGTAATCGGATAGTTGCATACATAGCTAACCTCATTTCAACAGTCACCTCACTACAAAAATCTACGACTCCTAATAACAGCCACAATTTTATTAGTTGCCTATAGATTTAACCTCCCTACAACAGACACCCCTCTACAACAGCCAGGCTTGTCTCTTCATATGCATATCTATCCTGTCTGCAACAAATGCCATAAACCCGTAAACAGCATTCAGGCAAATAAAGGGGTCAGTGGAAGAAGGCGGCTAACATCAAAGGGAGTTAGACGCCCTTTTCCACCGAACCTTTCAATTGTACGTATTTCATAAATGCAACAGCTTTAGCTCTGGTATGCATCATTCCATTAATATAACGTAGTATGCAAATAATAGCACAGTGCCATAAAGTATATTTCTTAAGCCTGCCATTTAATTCGATATGACAACGCTAGGGAGATTTATAGTTTGACAAATTGAATAATAGTCGTCGCTTAAGAAGCCGGTTGATAAAATGCGCAAAGCGACGTTTCCGAAAAGCGTAGCCCAAATCAGATTGCGCATGTGCGAACATGCGCAGTCTGATATTGGGCTACGTTTTTCGCCATTTCATCACTGAATAACGAATTCATTAAATTAAACTTACTATCGTCACATCATGTTACAATATGGCCATGACTTGCGAATGTCACCAGAAACATTTGTCATGCTATTGTAACATTCCTGCTTCAATTCTTCTTAGAATTGTCCAATATTCTACCGCCAATCGAAGTCAACTGCATTGACAACCTGTCATGTCTCAGAAACCGCGGTTTGGAAATAAACATTGGACTTTCTCCAGACAGAAGCAGTCTTCAAACACACGTATGCCTAATAAGTGTGTATAGACGAGGCTATTGCTAAAGACACACGTGTCTGAAAGCTATAGCACTGCATGCACACCATGACTGAATGCCTTACGCAACAAATTCCTCGAATATGTCTCTAGCTGTTCTAGAATGTAATTTTACGTCATATTCGGCTCTCCGTCTCGAGCAAATTGGATCCATTGACCATGGTTCGCTGGAACCTAACAGCTGTTGTGGACAATGAAAGCAATTGCAATTGCGTTACGTAAGCGATTGGTTCCCGGATCTGATAGTACCTCTCTTGTCGTATTTAATTCCGCATCAATTTGTCAACTTCCAACGGCATTCGTGGAAAATAAACGATAAATATTGTTTTCACAATCAATATCAGAGAAAGGTGGCGCTACAATAAATGAGGTAATACCAGAGCTTGGTTCATGAGTAAAACATAACATAGCTCTGGTCGACGGTTAACGTTTCATAAGTTAGCCCAGCCAAAGACCAGGGTTCAACTCCCAGTCGTGGAGCTTTTCACGTGCTAGTCAAATAGGTACGTAACTGTTACTAGTATTATTTCACAGACTGGTATTAACAATTTAAACCATACATACCATAAAGCCAAGGTATGCAACAACTGCAGATTGATTGATTGCTATTTTAGGCCCGTTCAATAGCAAGGCCATTAATAGACGAACACAACAGGACGAAACATTGGTAGTCAGTCTACGAGGGTCCTCCCAGTAGTAGTCATTTATTTGTGAAAGTTGACATTGTCCATAATGTCTATTTTCATCACTATGAAATATCACCATTTACAATTTCGTGCCAGGACATGTATATGTATGACGATATCAACGTCATCGAATACATAGAGGGTCTCAAACGTGTTTCCATTTGATATGAGATTTATGAAACGAGTCACGCACAATTCATGCAGCGAGGTGCATACAATTGCGGACGAGTTTCATAAATTAAATATGAGGATTTAACATGTGGACAATTTTATTGAGTCACAGACGCTTCTAATAGCGTCTAAACTATGATGACGTCAACGTCAAAATATCGTTGCTTTATCGTGCCATTACGGACGTCATTTGGAAAGTCTATATTGTATTCATTTGACATAACGTTGGCGCATAATACGAATATGTAATTAGTGTGATACGGCCAGCCAATCAGATTCGCTACAGGTGTTATTACACGTGTCATATCACATTTATGGCATGGGTTAAAACACGGCATAACAATGTTTTCATGTGATAAATGACGTTATCAATCGTCGTGGACCTTTTTTACAAAAAAAAATCCAACGTTCGTGCTTCAGCCTGTGAATAAACGGTAAACAGCGTCATACTGATCTTGCGCTACACTGGCCACAATGCTTGTAAGGTTCCTTTAGTCAGAATCATGTATTCCGGTTTGTCTCAGATCGCTGGGCAGACAGCCATTTACGGTCGCTAATCTAGCGGGCGCCCTATAACAGCGCAGAAATTAGCACAGCGTCGCCAAATTTGTCCGAAAGTGTCCGTCAATTTGATTTGCCTAATGCAATAAACACTTCCAGACTCGAGTCCAGTTGAGACTCATTATTGGAACCAACACTTGCGGTAGCATAGAGGACGATGGTGGGATATGTATAATGTGTGCCACGAGTAATTGCTATTTCGGCCCGCTTTGACTGACATTTTGTTAAATGTTGCTGTGTGTGGAGAAGTGGGGCTTATGGGATTTGTGACCAGTGTAGTTTTGGAGCAAATACCACACTCCTGTAGCCTGATAATGATCTATATTCCTGTTGGAAACATGGCGGGTGTTTCATTGATGGAATGGCGAACCACGTTAAATATTTAGCATCATAGAAAGCCTTCACGTGTGAAGGAAACTATTTAGACAACACTGTGTCTGAATACTCGTTTATTGTTTGCCCTAGTTTCTCAACAAATGAAAGTAGAACATTTCGTCTCAATTAGTCGTATATAGCGACGCTTTCGCTAAATATCTATTAAATTATCATTAAATGTTGCAATAACTCAGAAGTTATATTTAGAACCACAGACCCCGCCGTGTTGACGTAACTTCATGTGACGCGCACCATGTGTACGATCGATTCAGTGTCACGCCGCCAATAACGTAATAGTATCGTTGTTGAAAACACGTTCATGGGCAGCGCTCCATTCTAATAGACAGGTGGCGGGGCAACCAATAAGTTAGTTATAGTTCACATATTTAAGTTTTAATAAACTAATTTCTCGCTCGCTAGCGCTCGCTATGAAATTAATTTATTAAAAATTCAATATGTGAACTATTAACTATTATATATACCCCCTCCCCCAAATGTACGTTTTATATTCAGTATAAAGGTACCTAACTCACAGTATGCGAAGTGCAGTAAGAGGTTTGGAGAGGTTTCACTGCCTGCAATTAAAGCGTATGCCTACTTCAAGACATGTACTAGCAAGGACACGAGATACACGACACTGTACTCCACCAACATTAAGCATACATTACGTTTGTAACATTATAGCCTGCTATCTCCGGTGCTGCCAAGTGCATGGCAATATTGTGACAGGGCATCTCACTGTAGACTCGTGTAATCCAGTTTACACTGGGGAGATACATTGATTTACTGCCTGTTTCGCGAAAGCTACCCTAATGTTACTATATAAAAAATGCAAAAACGATATTTGTTTCATATAATATTAAATTAAAGCAGCATTTAAGAATGAGCCTTCTACATGTATTTATTTCGTGAAATTTTGTCAAATATTGATTTTATTGCGAAAAAACAATTTTCCCATGTTAAATCCATGGGGATTTAACATGGGGACATTTTTAGAATTTCAGAAATACTGGACCGATTTTCAAAATTTAACTTCTGTTTTCTTAGTTAGATAATTTCCAAGCTATCTAGCCAGTTTTCGGAGTCAACTTTTTTCTCTTTTGTTTTACTCGTCCCACAGCTCCTCCTCCACCTCACTTTCCCCCCATGTTAAATTCCCATAGATCAATCAATTTTTAGTAATAACATCAATACTTGACCAAATTTCATGAACATTTCATTAAAAAGAAGGCTCATTCTTAAATTTTGATAAAATATAATATTATAAAAAAATAATGTTTTGCATTGTTCATATGGGCAGGTTTCGTGAAACAGACAGTAGCATATATACCCGCCTGCTGACGTGCTTGCTATACACTCGATATGGCTCGTTAAAGGGTCCGCGATGGCTCGCCTAATGGGTCTGTATACATGGTACTCTGGGCATGAGTACCGACCCGAGACATTAAGACTTATGCTAGTTTCGAACAAATCCACTATACGATCGATCGAACGGTTAATACAATATGTATGCAGGATTATTGTGTTCTTAGAGAGGTTGCAGGGATCAAGAGTATCACAAGAACGTCACAACTACTAGTCTATTATGGCGAGCATGTATATAATAGGTTTTACTGTCGTTGGAGATCGTAGTGCTTCGCCCATCCACCGATTAACATTAATTGTTACATGGTTTCCGTTGTTTGCACATATGTTTGCATATGGCTTTAGGCAATGCTCATTCCGGGGCCGCGCGTAATGGAAGTGCCTTCATGACGTCACTACGCGGAAGTGCCTTCATGACGTCACTACTTCATGACGTTCATGACGTTCATGACGCGGCCCCGGAATATGCATACCGAAAATTATCTACGTGAATGGGACGATTTATAAAAGTACTGAAAATACTGAATATAATGCTCAAATTACATCAGTTTTGTGTTGGAAATGTAACAATAACGTTTGATCATGTCCAGCCGTGTGCAAACGTTTGCTGTGGCCTTCGGGAACTGTTTGAACCCGCGGCCTGTGGCCTTGGGGTTCAAACATTTCCCTCGGGCCACAGCAAACGTTTGCACACGGCTGGACATGATCAAACCTTATATTGTTTTCAAACAACCGTACAACCGCCAATACCATTTGATATTATCAACAAGTTTAATTATGTTTACCCCACCATCAATGGACCACACCACAATAGTGTACTGTATGTCGTATTGCGTTACTGTACAGCCACCATTGCTAGCAAATGATATAAGGTTATTGCCTTTACAAAGAAGCCCCCACCCACACACTTTAATTAATTACATGTATACTCCACGGTCCATCACATTTTAATACTACATAATCATCTAACCATCTAAACCGCATATACGTAAAGCAGAAGGTACGCATTTGTGAACATACATGCATACGCAATTATCAGATCCGCATATCCGTAGAAATATACGCCAACTTTCGACGTGAATTATGTTATACTCGAAACATTTCACCAGTCACCAATTTCGACGAACAACTGAGCGGTCGGCTGATAAGGGGGACCTTCGTATGTTTGCGAACAGTGTATGCCCAGATCAGCCTGCACATCCGTGCAGTCTGATCAGGGCATACACTAGTAGACTTAGTCTAATCACCATTAAACTCATTTGATCAGTTTCCCATTATGCGAATGTGCACACATTTTGAGATAAATAATTTCAAACGCCACAATGTCATTTTTATCAGCCAGAGTCCGAAGCCATATCCCTGTTGCATTAAGGATATTTGCCCAAGCCCTCGCTCAATACAATGATTTTGTGGTACCATGACACGCCATAAGGAAGTACACGCTATATAAATAATCAATATCCGGTGCAACTATCCGGTAACAGCATTGGCTAATGTACGACATGCGCCCGTGCTATTGTTGGCGAGCTTCAATCGACGTTTTCCAAAAGTTCTCAGCAACGATTGGAGCGATTTTGATGATGTCACGAAGCGCAGATACCGCTGGAGATTATGTAATATCTCCTGATGATGATGCTGTAGCAATTTCGGGGATTTGTGGATGTTGCAGACGTACCTTTGCATAAGCTATAGCATGTCTGCACTGGACCTAAACTAAAAATAAAACATAGGTTCACTTACTCATTAGAAAAACAAAACCAACCGCCATAGTTGTATGAAATGTACACCGGCACCAACACTGTTTACGCCACGTGACCGTCGAGTATTTTTTTTAATATCCTACAAATGTGTATGAAAACGTCTTAACATGTTTATCAAGCTGATTTGTACAATAGTTATTCAGGTTCTACAAGCAAACTGTCTCACAAGCCTAGAATCATCGGGACTATTTTTACCGAATTACTTTCTACGTCACAGCCACTTTATGGCATCGTTTGACGTATTAAGCCTTAGGTAGCAGTGACCAGTTAGCCGCCAGTTTCGTATAATGGCACCGGTGAAATTTATAAATATTACACTTTCTGCTGATTAAAATTCATTTTAATTGTTTAATTATTATTTTGTAGTTGATTTTGTATTTTATTCCGATTTTACATCGTATTAATTGATGAATGCTCATTCCAGGGCCATCTGACCTGTTCCCAATGATCAGAAATGGGCAAATACGAATTGAGGGTATGTTGTGACAAAAACTGATCAAAACAATAGATTTTTCTGTGAGTTTCAAACAAGAATTTATTTCAGAGAAAACTCATGGATGGGAACTGGTTTGCACCATGATAGTACATTTGCCTCTGGATGATGATTGAGAACACATACAACATTCAATCTGTAGTTCCGCAAGTAGCGCGGCACGGCATGGTTTTAAAGTGAATATTTTACCTCAGAATTGGATCATTTTAAAGAGGCTGCACCAAGACATTTCACATTCCTGCATAGGTAAGGATCACTAATAGAGCAGCATATTTGTGTTTATGTAAAAGCTTCTAGTGTGTCTAGGTCACAAATGTCAAACGCATATTGTTGTCTGCCCACTTATTTGGAATATTGCATTAAATACATACTGTTCGAGGGCGTGAAATTGATAATTTTAAATTAACTGGTCACTGCCCCCTTAAGGCAAAACATGATTTTGCCATTTCTGTCATTTGTTACATTTCAATGTTGACATAAACATTTATCGATATTGAAAATACCATTTCAGGACAGCTGACATGTGTCTGATGAATGTTTTGAGCCATTTTAGCAGGGAAGCCTCTCAAGCTGAAAATACAACAACTAAATGGTGAAATTTTGATGTTTGATATCTTGATAATTTTCTGGACAGATTTGACTGTGTTGCACAAACGATTAGCCTGGAAAGTGTAGTTGAAGGACATTTCTCTGAATTTGTGTTAAATGTAGATCTACTTAATAACAGAAATGTCTATTTTGTGTAAATTGACCGCCTTAGTCCGCACAGTTAGGACCGCATCTTTCACTGAAGGTCCCTAGTTTACCCGACTCGGCTGTATGTGTCACTTATTCCATTTAAGCTGCTGCTAGCCTGTACCTGGATGGTAGCCACCTGGCAAGAATAACCAGACCAGTAGAAGAAAATGAAATAGCATCTCGGTTAGTGTATTTTCACATTGGGCTGAAACTAGTTGGCCCGCGGTGTCGTAATCAGTGACCTGTATGCTTGCACACTTGTTTCCATTTTTCTGACCAGCTACCCTCCTATTAGACTCTGAAAGCCTTGAATGACATTGCCCTGCCCTTAAACCATTGTCTCTCAGGTGACCTTCATTCGACCTTGACCTACATTTTCTGCTAGTTTGACAAATTATTTTACGTATTTCGGTCCGTTTCGCACCAAATACAGCCACTAAGCCGACCATGATTGTGCTACTTCATCTCATCAATTTGTGGTACTCATATGAAGCCAATGTACATGTGACCTTGAACTGACATTGACCTACTTTCTATGCTCGTTTTACTCCATCCTTTTACATTAAATGTGCACTCTGTGAATGTGGTCTTGTCGCAGTAGTGGGTGTGAAATAGTAGAGCTCTGCTATTGTCTGATAGCTATTATTTTACAGTTTTTAAGTTTATTGACGAGCAATAAACACCAAGTACTGTGCTACTAGGTGTATTATTTATCTCTTAGTAGTCTTGAACCTACTGAGGGCCCTTGACAAAACTTGTATGTCAGTGACATTATGAAAATGTTCAAATCTGCCGATAATTTCTCGAAAATATGCACAGTTTTTACTGGTTCAAGGTCACATACATATCTTGCTAATACATGTGAAGCAGCTGTAGTGCTTGCTAAGCAGTGTAATGAAGTGCTCGTATAGTTTGCGCCTCCTTACATAGCAACACATCAGCAGTAACACTGTTGTAGCAAAATGCTGTTTCGACCCAAATTTGACCACTTTCCGAAGCTGTACCACCACCCTTAACATTAATTTGTGACAGACACTTCTACACAATATACATTTAATATTAGGTTTATTTTGTTTGGAATTGACCACCCTACTAGCAAATGACAGAAAATGTGCAGTGACAAAAGGGGTCTGCATGCTTAAGGTAGCAGTGACCAGTTAGCATATTGCTGTCTGCCCACTTATTTGGAATATTGCATTAAACACATACTGTCCGAGGGCGTGAAATTGATAATTTTAAGTTAACTGGTCACTGCCCCCTTATAATGCGGGAAACATAAATCAGTGTCTGCTTCTGCTTCATATTTTGTCTTCTGTCTCAATGAAAACATGGTTCGACAACACTTTAGAATCATTTCCATATACCATATTTTTAGAAGAAAATGAAAATTGAAAGATAAACAGCAGATTACAACAATTAATTAATCATTTTAAGGGTTAATACTTCAGGCAAATGTAGACAGGAGAGGGCCAAAACAGCAGGTGCGAATGACATATCTTACCCACTATCCATAATCGTGAAGGTGAATGTGCAAGAACATGGCGAGACAGGTTGTATGGTTTCGGGTCGGCAAAGGTCACAGACGATGGTGTAATTGTATATTCTGATACTCTCTTACATCTACATCATTTATATATTGGCTTCTCGTCCTCAGATATGCGTAGCAAGTGATGAAACAGGGGGCCGTTTCACTAAACTTCATACGACTAAAATGTTCGTAAGTTCAAATTTAGGATCGTCTGCACATTTCAATTGATGGATTTTATTTTATATACTCAGTAAATGCAGTAATTGTTTACAAGTTAGCATTGTTAATGTGGAATGTACAGACTACCATAATTTAGCACTTACGAACATTTTAGTCGAACGAAGTTTAGTGAAACGGCCCCCTGATTTATAAAAAGAATACATTGTAAATTTGCTTTGTATTCCCGAATCTGATTTTACCTTGTCTCGTCTGATATGAGTGCGTTATTTGATCAGGATCTAGACTGGCCAAAAATCCCATGAGCCCAATTTCTCCAGTCAGGGCCACATACATGTTTATAAATGTACGGTACCATGTCACAAATCGATCTTCATTGTGCACTAATAGCGGAATGCATACCAAGTTATTTCCGATGTTTCTCACAGTTCATGATAAATGTAGTACATACACCACCGCCTGCGTTAATGTTGCCAAGATGTCAACGTTTCTGAACATATATTGGCAATATCAAATAGCAATCAAGTAGTTTGATTGGCTGTGACTGAGCTGTAGCACAGCTCAGGCACAGCCAATCAAGCTGCTTACTTTCAAACGCAATATTCAAGTCGTTTGTACTAACACATTACAATTTTACAAATATTTGCAAGATTAGCGCAGACGGTGGTGTAAATTGTAGCAGAATAAACATACAAGTTCTTGGAATTGTCTCCATTAAAGGTACATGCCCACTCAGTATGCTCACACTGTTCTTTATAGCAGATGCATCATTTGAGACATTTTCTGGCAAAATAAACATTCATTCACCATTACCCCACGTATTGATTGGCATGAGTATACATTTTATGTCAGACGTAAATTTCCACACTGATATTCGGGGCGGTAACCGTGTTTCCTTACAATGTTAACGGACATTACTATTTATTCTCTGTATTTAGTTTTTGATGTGCAATGATCATACATTATAATCTGTCGAAAATATTATCTTTTCAGGTCACGTATAAATAATTAAAACATATCATGCCTCATTTGCATATGAAAAGAGCTTGATCCCACCGCGAGTCACTATCAGTAAAATACATATTACTAAATGATTATATTTGTATAGCGGGCCCTTGTAATTTTTAGATCTGGTGGAATAGTGACACAATTATACACTTATTTAAACAACATGTTGTGCCTACTGAGTGGGCATGTACCTTTAAGTTGTGAATTTGGTTGACATTGGTCATTTGCAGTCCATACAGGGACACACTACAAATTGACTGTCTGAGACATGATTTGAGACGCCATTCCGAGAGTAATTACAACGGTTAAACATGTACCGTCACGACAACGTTATTTGTCTGGCCAATTATGATGCTGCGCTTGTGCTTCGTAACGATTTACATACAGTGGAACACCTCTAAACCGGACACCAAGAAAACACATGTGATCTTATTTTTACGAGTTTATCTCAGGTGATAATGTCCATGGCGGATTCAGGGGGGGGGGGGGGGGGGTTGGGGGGTGGTGGTGGAGCTCGGGGGGGGGGGGAGGGCGGACCCGGCCGCGCGCCCCCACCCCCCTCTAAAACCCTAAAATGGGCAGAGTAAAGATTTTTTTACAAGTTACAAGGCACGTTTCATGCAGTGCCATTTATGCCATGCATTTTTCGGTCGTTGTCTTATTGTTTCAAAATTTAAACGTTTTCAATCAAAAATCATGTCTAAACATACTGTGACAGTGTCAATAGTTTTGCTCCAAAATGCACCAGAATGCAGGAAATGCGATGTAGATTTCCAAAAATTTCCGGGGTGGGGGAATGCCTCCTGACCCCCTAGCGTGTCTCCGCTCGGTCGACTATTTTGCAATACTTGACTATATTATCGATAATATAGTCAAATATTGCAAAATAGTTACGCGCCCCCCCCCCCCCCCACCCCTAATCCGAAATCCTAGATCCGCGCCTGATGTCTATTCGTGATCGCATAGCAACAACTATCATGACTCGAATGCCTGATTTACAGTGAAACCTCTCTAAGCCGGACACCGTGGGTACCTCACAGGGTGTCCGGTTTAGAGAGATTCCACTGTAGTTACGGAATTGAATGGGTCGGAGTTGAAAGGGGGCCTTCTTCCACTGACCCCTTCACTTATTGATTAGCTCAATTTGCTGTTTCCTTCCAAATTCATTACCTGAACTTCGGTTGGCGTGATCAAATGTGTGATTTACAGTGAAACCTCTCTTAGCCGGACACCCTGGTGTCCGGCTTCTAGAGGTTTCACTGTAGTGTATGTATGTGATATAGGGTTACTAACTAACTCCGTGTATGGCTGATGAAAACCTGGACACAGCGACAATAATCACTCGCAGACGACAACTATTGACAATGAAAATAAACCAGCAGACGACACTATGATAATGAATCAAGCACGGTAACCGAAGTAGCTAGCCTACTGATTGGAGTTTTTAGAACCCGTGTGACAGCGGATTCATGTGATGATGTCACAACATACCTCCCAGATTTATCCAATCAGGAAACTAGTCATGTAATGCGTCACAACATACCTCACACATTTTATCCAATCGGGAAACTAGTCATGTAATGACGTCACAACATACCTCACCTACTTTATCCAATCAGGAAACTGATCATGCTATGACATCATACCTTACGTTACACATGTTATCCAATCGGTACACTAGTCATGCACTGACGTAACAACAACATGACACATTTTATGTCACATTTTATGTCACAACTTACCTCACATATTTTATCCAATGAAGCGACGAAGTAGTCATCGCAGACGACAGCCAGGCACATGAACATGTAGATGGTGACGGCGATATGGATGGCGATTGCGCCGTCTGCTCGCTGGTCTGGCGTGAATATATCTGGCGGGAACTCGTGGAACGCTGGAAAAGTAATGCGGTTCATTGAGTACTTAGCCGGCTAACCCGAATAGTCTGGCTGTCACACAGGGCGACGTGACAACCAGAACATTCGGGTGATTGGTTGACAAACAGAATATCAATCGGATCTGTAATCGGTTTGTCCAGTAGTCGATTTCACCAAAATCATCTAGCTAAGTATACTTTGAGGGAGTAATCATTTATTTTTCCCGAAATGCATTATTTCATATAGAACTAATGACTGCATATATTTTGATTACAAGCACGCAGAATTATTATACTGAAGTGATGACATTATCACAGCCAAAATGACTAATTTGGTTAGAAAATATTTTATTTCATTAATTCAAATTTAATAAATTTATCCTTAAATTGAAAGCCTCAAAGTGTACTTAGCAAGATAAGTATACTTAGCAATTTTGGTGAAATCGGCTACAGACATTTCTACTGGCTTCCATACCAATACATGTACAAGTATCTGGCGGGACGTCTTGTAATGCTGAAAGATAATGAGGGTTATTTGAATGTATTCGTGTTCCTAGTATCGGGTGCAAAGGGAAAAGCATCCTGCGGCACATTCAAATAACCCTCATTATCTTCAGACAACTGCACATATTGGTAAACATATTGGCGCCTGTAGCACGACGCGACTCCGATAAACTATCCTTTTGTCAATTACGCGGCGTCTAGTCTTTTAATATTGATGCACTATTTGCTATAAATACCGTCGAAGGATATAAACGTCAGGTGTGACTGGAGAAATGGTGCTCATACACGGGATTTCTGACCAGTGTAGCTCCTGATCATATATCACACTCCTGTAGCCTGATAACGATCTATGTTACTTGTTAGAAACATAACAGGTGTTGCATTCATGGAATGGCGAACCGTGCCGATCCTGATAGTCTGTGCGGATCTGGATCTACACTGGTCACAAAACCCATAAGCCCAGTCATAGCCACAAGTATTGAATGTCTTTCTCGAATGTGCAATCGTACGTGAGCCTCGTCCGGTGTAATGTGAGAACAAAAAACCAGTAGCCGATATCACCAAAATTGCTAAGCATACTTATCTAGCTAAGTATACTCTGAGGGAGTAAGCATTATTTTCCCCGAAATGAATTATTTCATATAGAAATAACGACTGTATATATTTGATGATTAAAAGTATTCAGACTTATTATACTGAATTTATTACATTATCACAGCCAAAATGGCTGTGATAATGTAATAAATTCAGTCTAATAAACATGAATAAATTTATCCTTAAATTGAAAATTGCTCCCTCAAAGTGTACGTAGCAAGATAAGTATACTTGGCAACTTCGGTGAAATAGGCTACAGGTACCCGTTTCACTAAAGTTCATAAGATAAAAAAAAAAGTTCGTACGAAAATTTTTATGTATTTATTAATTTACACACTCACGGAGTTGACTAGTACTTATACTTGCATTAATGCTACCGTATTTTACCAACAGGTACATTTCAATACATGTGAGCAAACAGCAGTTGCCGGAGTAACTGTCATTCAATTTTTTTGTGTTGCCCTTACGAACTTCTTAACCGTACGAAGCTTAGTGAAACGTAGGGAAGCAAATTAGGGCCACTTCACTTTTTTTTAATTTCCATATATTCAAGATTTCTTGAATTTTCAAGATCTTTTCTTGAATTTTCAAGAAAAGATCTTGAAAATTCAAGAAAAGAACTTGAAAATTCAAGAAAACATCTTAAAAATTCAAGAAAACATCTCGAAAATTCAAGAAAGTATCTTGAAAATTCAAGAAAAGAACTTGAAAATTCAAGAAAAGAACTTGAAAATTCAAGAAAATATCTTAAAATATCCATTATTAGAAACGATCTTGAAAATTCAAGAAAAGAACTTGAAAATTCAAGAAAACATCTTAAAAATTCAAGAAAACATCTCGAAAATTCAAGAAAGTATCTTGAAAATTCAAGAAAAGAACTTGAAAATTCAAGAAAATATCTTAAAACATCCATTATTAGAAACGATCTTGAAAATTCAAGAAAAGAACTTGAAAATTCGAGAAAAAAACTTGAAAATTCAAGAAAAGATCTCGAAAATTAAAGAAAGTATCTTGAAAATTTAGAAAAAGATCTCGAAAATTCAAGAAAAGATCTTGAAAATTCATAAAAAGATCTCGAAAATTCAAGAAAAGAACTTGAAAATTCAAGAAAATATCTTGAAACATCCATTATTAGAAACGATCTTGAAAATTCAAGAAAAGAACGTGAAAATTCGAGAAAAGAACTTGAAAATTCAAGAAAAGATATCGAAAATTTAAGAAAGTATCTTGAAAATTTAGAAAAAGATATAGAAAATTCAAGAAAAGAACTTGAAAATTCAAGAAAAGATCTTGAAAATTCAAGAAAAGATCTTGAATAAATGGAAATAAAAAGAAGTGAAGTGGCCCTAATGGGCTTCCGTAGAAACGGACCCCATATCGCATATATATAGAATACCAGGGTAGTGCCCTTTGATCAATATTTAATATCAGCCAAGGCTAAATTCCTACAGTTTCCGAGTCTAGCAGAAATACAAATATAGAATACAAGGATATTGCATGTAAATATCAAGCTTATCAGACAATGCTAGGAAACGTGTAGGAATTCCTACCAATTCCGAGCCGAGTATGATAAACTTGATATCAACAAACACTCTCATGTTAGTATATTTATCAGGTAACGTTATGTATATGCTAATAATTCCAGCATAAACATATTTACACAATTCCCTAACATTTGATTGGCCCGTAACAAGTCTCTGTCCAAAATTTATATCCCAGTAAACTCCCACGCCGAACTACTTTCCGTAACCGTGATGCGCAGTTAAAATAATTTTCTTGATGAATTTATTTCAAATGCTGGAATTATAAGGAATGAATGGCATTTTTGTGGAATTTATCGGGGATATAAACTTAGAAAAGTCGCGGGAATACTGGACGAGGCCTTAAAAAATTACAACTTTCTAAAACAAAAAAAAAAAAATCTTTTTTTTTTTGGATTTTTTTTTAGAAAATTGTAATTTTTGATCGCTTCGTCCAGTATTCCCGCGACTTTTCCAAGTTTATGCCCCGATAAATTCCACAAAAAGGCCATTCATTCCTATAAAGAATGAGCACATATGATACGGATTTCGTTGCAAACTACACGGACTTCTTTACGGTGCGTCATTACACTGACATCATTCGGTAACGTCATATACGTACCGTCCTTTGAGCAAGGAAACGTCAATTAAAGTAGTTTGAATCCATTTAGTTGCGGGAAGTAACTCTGCAGAATACTCCCGTATCGTCCGACGATACGGGAGTATTCTGCAGAGTTACTTCCCGCAACTAGAATACATTGCGACCCGGGCTGAAATCAGAAAACTCGTTCAATAAATATCATATTGAATCAACCCAAATGTTAAAGTACGTTTATTGCATAAGCATATCATGCTATACTGAGGCTGCCCTCATCACTTATGTTAACGTGTTTTGTCTAGCCTTTTCATTTGCGTATTTATTATACATGTATTATGCGTTTTAATGAACTTTGTGAATACACTAAATACACAAGTAAAGGCAATAAAAAAATGACCTCGAGTCCAGGGCTCTCGGTAAACACCCACCAGTGAGGCATAATCCAGGGTATTCAATTCACCCTCTTTACTAATTATTGCAAAGCCATACGTCTATTTGTGTGACTCCGGGTGACATATGATATATCAATTTGCAGTTTACGTCAACACCATGCACGTCCAACAAAGCCAATTTCCGAGAATATTACAAACCAGGCTAGGAAACAAACGCACTTGTCATCAGTTTTACCCAGACTCGGTCAACAATTATCCTCGGCCGGGATGTACAGTCGAACCCTTCTAAACCGGACACACATAAAAGTTAGTTCTATCTAATTGTAATCGGGTTCATTGCCATTTATGAGTATGTCTGTTCGTGATCGCATAGCACCCACGCATATCTTGGAGTAGTTGTCTGTCAACGGAACAGACCAACATGCAAATAGTTCAAACTTAATCAACTTACGGTCGCAGCCTTTTAAATCAACATTATTATATACATTTTCACCAGCATATTCAGTAAACACAGGCATAGAACATGAGGGTGCTTAATTTCGATAGGTTGCACTGCAATGCATTCGTCACGATTACTTTTGTTTATAATATTATATGTTGTGAAATCATAGTGTTCTGTTTGAAAAAACCCGACACATTTCACATATTAATAGCGACATGGTTACGTGGTTACCAGCAATGACAAGCTAGACATTTACAGAGGATTCTCTTTAAACCGGACACCCTGGGACCTCCCGACCTCCCGATCTCCAAATGTGTCCGGTTTAGAGATCAAGCTAAAAATGTGTCAAACGTCATGGTGTCTGGCCGGCGTCGACAGATTCTTACTTTTCCACTCGTCCAGATTGGATTTCAAGTCATACATTCCTATACGTTTTAATGTTTATGCCGAACTGTCTCTTCAAATCGCCACTCGTCCAGATACAAATTAATTCGCCAATACGAGCAGACCAGTGGATTTGTCGAGACCGGAACTCCGTTTCGCTAATAGGCGGGCCAATTATCCCGTTCTGCAATAGTTCCCGAGAGTTTGGTTCCCCCATGTTAGCCTTAAATTAATCCGCATTGTAGTATTGGAATCGAGTCTGTCAAAACTGTCTGGAGACCAGGATAACTAAATATGGGCCGCTGGCTGGGACAACGTATCTTAAGTTATGTGCAACAGTTCTGCAGCATGGGCGTGTGCGCGCGTGTGTGTGTGCGCGCACGTGCGTGTGTGCGTGCGTGCGTGCGTGCGTGCGTGTGTGCGTGTGTGCGTGTGAACGTGTGTGTCGTGGGGTGGCGCGTGGCTAGGAAAACATGCTACTAACGGAATCTGAAACGTGTTAATTCAAATTAAAATAAAATCCGACGAAAGTTGACACAATGGATAAAGAAAAGTTAACATCAACTATTTGAGCGAAATTATAATATAAATACATTACAATGGCGAGACACATCCATGTTAGTAGGGTATGCACATTAGGTTGGTGGAATGGTCGAGGAAGAGTCTAGTGTCCAATGGCTAAGCAAGCGTAGCATGTGTTGACGTGGTCATTCGAAGTCTAAACGCGACACAACATGACACGAGCAATTTATATTCTCGTGTTCCCTCCGACACAGTTGTTTCAAATGAACGTGAAGTTTTAACACCGGATCTGTGTTCGGATAGGAACGGTATAATCACGTGTTTATGCCGACAAGCGACAGTGGCGATATAGATTGTCTTTGGTATGGATACACGTATACCAGAGACAGTATATATCAGGTTGTCGACGAATATATCCCTTGGTACAGATTCAGGATAATTTGAAATCGGTTGTGCCGGAGCACATTCTCGCGATCAGTATTCACGTTGCAGGATCATGTGGAACCTCTCTAAACCGGAAACCCAGCGGACCTCACAGGGAGGTCCGCTGGGTGTCCGATTTAGAGAGATTCTACTGTGATGGTTGATCGACCACACGCACTGAGCGAACTATCCAGACGATATGTGCAGATTTATGGATTTACATTTATTGAGCATAGTCAATGAATGTAAATCCAATACTTGTTTGGTGCTGTTTTGTCGTCAATAGCCGCCGATTGTTATCGATTATTGCACTGTAACAATTGTTGGTTCTCAAGCTTTTCTCGAGTGATATGCAGTTTATTGAGTTTTCAATTCGAGAACAGTCAGTATAGTTGTGGGCTGGAACGTGTACTCGCTGATAGCTGGACTCTACCTACATACAATAAAGGGTTAGTAACAAGCGCCAGTCAGCATAGTTGTGGGTTGGAACGTGTACTCGCTGATAGCTAGACTCTACCTACATACAATAAAGGGTTAGTAACAAGCGCCAGTCAGTATAGTTGTGGGTTGGAACGTGTACTCGCTGATAGCTAGACTCTACCTACATACACTAAAGGGTTAGTAACAAGCGCCAGTCAGTATAGTTGTGGGTTGGAACGTGTACTCGCTGATAGCTGGACTCTACCTACATACAATAAAGGGTTAGTAACAAGCGCCAGTCAGTATAGTTGTGTGTTGGAACGTGTACTCGCTGATAGCTTGACTCAATACAGGGTTAGTAACAAGCATCTTCTATCAAGCGAAATAAAATATAATAAATGACGATATCAGCTCACACCACCCACCCACCCACCCCTCCCACTTCAATTATAGAATGAAATGGTGCTTAACGGCCCATCAACACACAATAGTATCATTTAGGGCCAAGTAATGTAGATGAAGAGTTCAATTATAGAACCTGATCATCTTGCTGTCACACGGTATAATTCAATATGGTCGAATACTGTTGTTCACGACAACACATGTATTTCAGTGACTAAATGGCGAACAGCGTAGGCCCTGATCAGATTGCGCAAATGTGCAGGCTGATCCGGAACTATGCTGGTCGGTCATGAGTTACTTTTTGTATATAACTGAAGGTGTATGATCACGTGGTACTAACAACAACAACAGGTACTGAAATTTCCAGTATCCATCTGACTCAAAGTACGTATTATTTTACAGTGTCCTTATTACGTAACGGATTTTGATGAAATATGGCGCATCAAACGCGTCTTGTTAAGCTGCATTTTGGTGGTCTCTGTATTTTCGCCCAAACTTCTGTCGTTTTTGCGAAGAATCGATTTCCGTGTCACCGACACGGAAATCGATTCTTTGCAAAATCGACATAAGTCTGTGCCAAACTCCCCAGACCACTAAATGCAGCTCATGAAGACGCGTTTGCTGCGCCATATTTCATCAAATTCCGTTGCATATGAAGGAAAATATCAAATAATACTTACTTTGGAGTGGGCGACATTGTTGTTGTTGTAACCACGTGATCATGCACCTTGTAACTGTGACAGGCAAAATTGGTGGCATCACATATGCGATTAAAGTATACCCGACTCAGCGTGTGCAGTCCAATGAGGGACTGAACCGTTAGTTAATCAGTCGGTGTAACTCCGATCATGAATCTAAAAGAACATACATGTATCATTATCAGTTTCTAGAATGCACTAGCAGGCCAGGAGCTATACTGAATGCATATGTCATAAGCCCTATTTCTCCAGTCACGTGTAATTTATGATATAATTTATTTTGTTTTCTAACAATGTCATTTTATAATAAAATATCTGTGTGTGTAATATTATTGAAATGAGACATAGAAGCGTATACGATAATAATTTCAGCACAAAAATATTTACACAATTCCCTAACATTTGATTGGCCCGTAGCAAGTCTCTGTCCAACTTTTATATCCCAGTAAACTCCCACGTCGAACTACTGTCCGTAGCCGTGAGGCGCAGTTAAAATAATTCTTAAGAAAACGGAAAATAAACACATTTTCTTGATGAATTTATTTCAAATGCTGGAATTATAAGGAATAAATGGCATTTTTGTCGAATTTATCGGGAATATAAACTTGGAAAAGTCGCGGGAATACTGGACAAGGCCTTCCGGCCTTCGTGCAGTATTCCCGCGACTTTTCCAAGTTTATACCCCGATAAGGAAGGCCTTGTCCAGTATTCCAGCGACTTTTCCAAGTTTATATTCAACAAAAAGGCCATTCATTCCTATAGTAGAAGCTCATCAGAGAAATAAAATATTAATCAAAAGCAAGAAAACAAGGAGAGAGTGACTGTTTTAATATTTATAAAAAATGTATAAGTTATTAAGAGATTATTTTGGAGAGTTAATGTAATAGCCACAAATACGCCGGCAAAAATACCACGGAACAGAGATTAATATTTTTTTTCCAGAACCGCATACAATATTTAAATAAGATACTTAATACACAAACGTTGGTCTGGAAAAAACGCGGAACATACAGTAGTGCTTTTTTTTTCAGAGTATGGATCACGTGATCCCATACCCTGTTTATTTTCCATAATACAACTTTAACAAATTAAAAAATGTATTTAATAGCCACACGTTGGTCGGAAGACAAACGTGGAGCAGACAGTAGTATATTTTTTCCAGAAGCGAACACAAGTTTCCGGAGAAAAGCACAATCCGACAATTGGTAAATGAAGCGGCTCATAAACTAGCGGTGCGATATTGGTTGTCTATGGAATACAGAAGGGACGTGTTCACAATCCCCCAATATATCATTCTCCAAGAATATATTGAAAACAGAATGTATGGAACGGAATTCTGTTACATGCTGTTGTTTATGAGAAAATGTACATCGAGACATTTGAGATAGCGTAGCTACAGAGTAGTTTGTGTATTCTGGCAATTTCTGATCGAATCTTACACTGTTCGGTATTTAGTTAGGGAAGAATCAAATTGCAAATAACGTTAGTTTAAGTATATATTGAGCATCTTATATGAATATATGGTTCGACAATGTCCAGCCGTGTGTAAACGTTTGCCGTGGCACGAGGGAACTGTCTGAACCCCAAGGCCGTAGCCCACGGGTTCAAACAGTTCCTGATTGCCACGGCAAACGTTTACCCACGGCTGGACATGGTCGAACGTTATTGATACATTTCCGTCGGACATATCATGCAATTTGAGCATATATGCAGTACTTTCGGTACTTTGATAACCCGTTCCATTCAAACAGCTGCTTTACATATACATATTCTGGGACCACTGTACACGTCGCGTGATGCAGGTGCCCCATCATACGTATCAATTTCAAAATGTTAGTGCGACCGTTGTGAACTGGTCTGGTGACGTAATGGCGCGTTATAGTAACGTCATGAGACACATGCAGGTTTTGGCTTGGCCCCGCAATGAGCATTGTCTACAGCCATAGTCAAACAACACGCGCTGTACGCTTGAACACAGCTGTGAGCGGTGTCAAACAACGGCAGTCATGTTTGTTTGTTTGTTTATTGTGGTTTAACGGCCTATCAACAGCAGTCATGTAACAATACTGCTTTAATGTAATATTTATTAAACTAGTTTACTGATTTCATAAGAAACGAGACTTAGCATCGTTTCTTAGGAAACCAGTCAACAAGTTTAAATAATAAATAACATATTAAATAATAACGAATGCGAGATGATATTTAATAAATAAGCAAATTATTTTATATTGAAGATATACTGATCACCCAACATGATTTTGTAACGGTCTCATTTAACAGTTGTAACACTATTATTATTATTATTTTAATACACTGTGTTAATACACTGTGAAAGCCAATTGTACTGGAATATTTGTATCGGCAAACGTAAACAATGGTTTGGTATGGTTTATAGAGAATAGTAGGTTAGTGCCGTGAATGGGAAAAAATATCTGGCAAGGCTCAGGAAACGGGATGGGCGAGGCTCTGCCGAGCACATCCCGTTTCCGTGCCGCGCCAGATATTTTTTCCATTCACGGCACTAACCTATTATTCTATTTATCCCGTCAACACCTACAAATGGCTGTAAAATGCAAAAATTGTATTGACTGGATATCAAAAATGTTTCACGGCACCGTGTTTCACGGCACCGTGTTTCACGGCACATACGCACTGTGTTGACGGGATAAATGACGAACTACTGGTACGAGAGATGTGATTCTACAAGTAACGAGTGTCAGGTAAATATATAAGAGGAGCGAGTTTATAACATTGTGTGTGAAATAAGCGAATTTCTTGGACAAGTGACAGAATCTGATAAAAATATGCTTGTAAGGATGTTGGCTAAGTGTGAGATAAGCTATGATTTCATTTGACTTAATGGTGCTTAACGGTCTGTCCACAGCTAGGGTCATTTCCACTTGGAATCCCATATGTCACATGTTGTGATTGGAGGTAAATGTTGAAATATGCTGAATATTTACAGACAAAAACAATATATTCAGCCCTGAAATTAGAATAACATGACTTGGTACATGTCCTAACCACACCAGAGTCCCTTAGCCCCACCACCCAAAATAAACATGATTAGTAATACTCTTATATAATGGGTATTCAGCTCTCATGTACCTGAAAGCCAAACTGTACCTGAGGGTCAAACCAGGAATATCGGAATTGATGCCGCTATGGATGAAACCCACCGTAAATGTAGCCTTCGTATGCCCCACCAAACCCCCAAATCATAATATAATATGATTGAGTTAACAGCAGTGTATGCTAAAGATGGGACAAATCATGTTATTGATGAACTAAGAAGCTATGACTGAACAAATGGGGCTTATGGGATTTGTGACCGGTGTAGCTCTAAATCAAACAGCAAGATACTAGTCTATATTGCTGGTCAGAAGCATAACGGGAGGTTTATTGATATAATGACGAAAATGCAGATCATGATCAGACTGTGCGGATGCACAGCCTGATCTGAATCTACACTGGTTGCAAAAAACAACAACAACATGAGCCCCATCTCTCCAGCCACAGCCACATATAACAGAAGTAATTGATTTACATTGTTGGCGAAGTATGAGAGATGTATTTTAATTAAATAAGCATATTGGCGAAATATGAGAGAAAAGATTTTACAAGATTTGTAGGGAAATTGGGGCCCTAAACTTCGTACAACTAAAATGTTCGTAAGTGCAAATTTAGGATCGTCTGGAAATCTCAATTGATGGATTTACATTAATTGAGCATAGGCTGCATATGCAGCTTATGCTCAATAAATGTAAATCCAATAATTGTTTACAAGAAAACATTGTTAATGAGACATTTACAGTCAATCACAACTTTGCACTTAACGAACATTTTAGTCGTACGAAGCTTAGTGAAACGGGCCCAAGAAGAACTTGCTACGTTGTAAAATACTTAGTTGGGCATTTTGGCGACCATCTTGGATTCAAGCATAAGTCATGCGTGTTGCATTCATTCCAAAATAAAATGGATATATTACAGATAAGAACACGTTTATTTCTACATGTTCAATTATTCGAATGCCACGTGTTCAGCTTACGCAGACGCGCATGCAACGTTACTGGTGTTCTCAATATATGACGTCCAAACTCAAAATTGCCGCCAACATGTTTCTGCTCATTATGTCGGCTCAACAATTCGGCTTATGTAATTAAAGTATGCATGTGAGATGCACTGCTGGTCACCAGAGTGTACGGTATAGAGAAGTTACACTATAATTAAGGAATTTGAGCACACGAAGATATATGGCTGTGCGTAGCAAGCACGAGCAGATATGCATATCGTAGACAAATCACGAAAACAAAATTGAAAACACTGTGATTTTGTTGTGGTTTCCGGTTTAGAGTTTCCATTGTCCTTCCACAACGGGATTTAGTTAATGGTGTACGTGTGGTTTCCCGCGTTCCATTACTATTCCGTCTGCATGTGTGTCTGTGCTTCCAGACGAGATAAAGTAAAATTAATGGTCTGCTGCAGATAAGGCGAATAAAGAACCAACTCATAAAATGACGGCAATAACTATGCGATCAGCAAATGTATTTTCTGATCTGAAACTACATTTTGACGCAGACCACGTGTATTTAAAGGGTTTGGGTCTCAGATATACTTAGAAAGTCCCGAAATAGATTTAGTAAAACAATATTGTACATTTGTATCATATTACTGAACCCATATTCAAGTCGCATGAAAAGGAATTGCTGTTGGTACATGTAAGCAACAGTCGGTAATAGATGGTTACTAGTTCAATCAATTTAGATAATTCTATTCAACTACTGTCTCGAATGAAAACTTTCAGGTAGTATAGTAATATCATTTAGCTACTAAGTAGTGGTATGTTTCATAAAATACGCTTCTCTGTACAGTAATATCATTTAGCTACTAAGTAGTGGTATGTTTCATAAAGTACGCTTCTCTGTATAGTAATATCATTTAGCTACTAAGTAGTGGTATGTTTCATAAAGTAGGCTTCTCGGTACAGTAATATCATTTAGCTACTAAGTAGTGGTATGTCATAAAGTCTAAAGTACGCTTCTCGGTACAGTAATATCATTTAGCTACTAAGTAGTGGTATGTTTCATAAAGTACGCTTCTCGGTACAGTAATATCATTTAGCTACTAAGTAGTGGTATGTTTCATAAAGTACGCTTCTCTGTATAGTAATATCATTTAGCTACTAAGTAGTGGTATGTTTCATAAAGTAGGCTTCTCGGTACAGTAATATCATTTAGCTACTAAGTAGTGGTATGTTTCATAAAGTACGCTTCTCGGTACAGTAATATCATTTAGCTACTAAGTAGTGGTATGTTTCATAAAGTACGCTTCTCGGTACAGTAATATCATTTAGCTACTAAGTAGTGGTATGTTTCATAAAGTACGCTTCTCTGTATAGTAATATCATTTAGCTACTAAGTAGTGGTATGTTTCATAAAGTACGCTTCTCTGTACAGTAATATCATTTAGCTACTAAGTAGTGGTATGTTTCTAGTAGCTTCTCGGTACAGTAATATCATTTAGCTACTAAGTAGTGGTATGTTTCATAAAGTAGGCTTCTCGGTACAGTAATATCATTTAGCTACTAAGTAGTGGTATGTTTCATAAAGTACGCTTCTCTGTATAGTAATATCATTTAGCTACTAAGTAGTGGTATGTTTCATAAAGTACGCTTCTCTGTATAGTAATATCATTTAGCTACTAAGTAGTGGTATGTTTCATAAAGTACGCTTCTCGGTACAGTAATATCATTTAGCTACTAAGTAGTGGTATGTTTCATAAAGTAGGCTTCTCGGTACAGTAATATCGGAAACGTATAACAGAATTATCTCCCCTGCTTGTTACAGTCTATGATAGTGTATAGCAGAATTAAACACAAACTTCTTGGAATTTAATCAATTAAAATGGTTTCGTTGATATAGACCATTTGCAGTGCAGGAAGCTAAACAAATCCGCAACTGAATATTGAATACATGTGAGGTCACCTGCGACACAATACATTTAGATCATTCATATTGATGATTAACACTTTGCATGCTAGCGGTGAAAATAACAGCCACTAAATTAGGAGTATTTTTCTTATTTCTCGCTTTCAATATATCTTGGCATTTCATTAGAATTGAGTCCTCCGGACTCAACATATTCGTGATATTTACTGGGTGAAATAAATGAAAAAACAAGAGGCCCAAATGGGCGAGTATCGTTCACCTGGAATAATTATCCCCATTATAAAGTACATTAGAGACTGTCGAGTATATATACCAGGTTCCATAAAAAATTGTCTGCAAGTCCATAAAGTCATTTGAATATTGTTCAGGTTGTCTCAAAATAGGTACAGTCAGTCCATTGGGGGCGGGGGGGGGGGCGGGGGGGGGGGGGGTGCGGGGGGGGGGGGGGGGGTCAGTATTGCAGTTCAAGTCCCGAAAGGAAAAACATAAGCAAATTATAAAACATAATACATAAATCATAAGATCAACAACCTCTGAAGACGACTGACCAAATATTTTGAAATTAAGCATCTTACTGAAGTGATTTTTTATTTCGCTCTTTAGGCGGCTTGGATGCCGCCCGTTTTTCTATGGCGGCTATCTTAGATTGTGTGACGACCTCCATTTTAACAAATACATGTATATGAAAAGGCCCCACGGGTGGGTGCCTCACGGACCATAACTATGAAGTTTGGCCAACATCGGCCAAGCGATTCACGAGAAAAAGACGTTTGAAATCTATAATATCCGATTCCGACAAAACAAATGCTCCAGAGTGATCATTTCCTCAATACCTTCAATTGGTACACGACATGACCATATTTGTAAAATGTGAAATTTGACCCCTATTTAAGCCCCTGGGCCCCTCCCATTTTTTGTCCCAGGGTCATCATTTTAACAAATCTGAAAGAGCATTGCCTATCGATCATTCCAGCCAAGTTTCGCCGACATCGGTCTGGCAGTTCATGAGAAGATTTTTTCTTAAGAATTTGACCTAATCTTCTATGGCGGCCATTTTGGAATAAGCAACAACAGCCATTTTAAGAAAATATTAAAAGGCTTCACAGACGGACCATACCTGTGAAGTTTGACCAGCATCGGCCAAGCGGTTCACGAGAAGAATACGCTTGGAATTTATAATAAAATGATTACTTTTTTACCTTTCGGCGGCCATCTTGGATGATGTAATTATCCGATTACGACACAACATGTTCCAGGGTGATCGTCTCATCGATATCTTCGATTTGATATGTAACATGACCATAATTGGTCAACTGTGAAATTTGACCCTACTTCACCCCCGGGCGCCGCCCATTTTTTGAATCTGAAAGAGCATTGACTATATCGATCATTCCTGCCAAGTTTCGTCCACATCGGTCAGGCAGTTCGTGAGACAAATATTTTTGAAGAATTTGGCCTAATTGTTTCTACGGCGGCCATCTTGGATTATGCGACGACCTCCAGTGTGACACATATGAAACGGCTTCACCCACGGACCATAACTGTGAAGTTTGACCAGCATCAGCCAAGCGGTTTACGATAAGAAGACTCACAGGAAACCTTCTTTTGTTCTTGTGTGGAAGAGGATACAGAGTGCGAAAATTAAAAATGGCCGCCAAGTGGAGATAAATCATCGGAATGTTTTGAAAAACAATGGGCTTCTTCAAATTGTCGTAATAAACACGTATATCGAATTTGGTTACGCTCCGTCGAACTCTAGGTATTGCGTGGACAAGCTCGCCCGCCCGCCGCCCGCTGCCCGTACATGTTGAATACATAATAAGTCCCGTTTTATCAAACGGGCGTATACACATGCTCCAGAGTGATCAAACAGCAAGGCAACAGACGTTGCTATTTGATTAGGAGCTAGACTGTCACAAATCCCATAAGCCCGATAGCTCCAGTCACAGTCACATATAAGGAAATGGACTGACCACCAATGTCATAAGCCTCATTTTTCTATCTCAGAAGCTAACTTGTCCACAGATGACATTAGCTTCGGGTCTTTATTAGGAGATAAATTGCCCACAAATGACATAAGCTTCAGGTCTTTATTCATATATCAGGAGCTACATTGCCCACAAATGACATACGCTTCGGGTCTTTATTTAAAAAAAAAAAGAGGTAAATTGCCCCAAATGACATAGGCTTCGGGTCTTTATTCTAGTTAAATTGCGCACAGATGACATAATCTTAAGGAACTAAATTGCCCACAAATGACATAATCGTAAGGAACTAAATTGCCCACAAATGACATAGGCTTCAGGTCTTTATTCGAGCTAAATTGGCCAGAAATGACACAATATTAAGGAGTTATATTGGCCACAAATGACATAAGCCTCATGCTCCATTCACATTTCAGGGAATATAACGGCCACAAATGACATAAGCCGCATTTTTCAAATCCCAAATCCGACTGGCATGTAGTCACGGATTCGTGCAGTATATTGTGGCCGAATAATGGATGGCTGTATTAATCGCTATATTATAGTCTAGACAGGATCGTTTTGTCCATATTTAACGCCGTTTGCGTGGAACATGATGGATTCATTCACATTAACATCAGTTCTTTGCTACCAAACACGGGCATCTTTTATGATGCATGTTACAATAGTATGTATTCTATGGAAAACCGTAACATGGACTGCTATCATATAGTTTTCATGATGCATATGTGTTTTGTTTGCTTAATGGTGTTTAACGGCCTGACAACGTCAACAGCTACATGTACTTCGTACGACTAAGATGTTCAAAGTGCAAACTTAGGATCGTCTGGAAATTTCAATTGACTCATTTACATTTAATATGAGCATGCAGCATATGCTCAATAAATGAAAATCCAATACTTGTTTACAAGAAAACATTGTTAATGTGAAATTTACAGACTATTATAATGTTGCACTTACAAACATTTTAGTCGTACGAAGTTTAGAGAAACGATACACTGTACGCGTGTGGAGGAAGCAATTGATGAAGTTTGATAATGATCAGATTAACGGATCAGGAGTTATTCACCATTTGGATGCACGTCCAAAATTGTTGAACACGTTGTTTTTGATGAGACTGATTTGGGAATAAATGAGTAGAACTTAAAGTAAAAACAATAGTCCGTAGTTTACGTTGTACTGGTTGATATTTGATAACATGGGAGCTGATCGGCCATATTGACGCATTGAGCTCCACGGAAACACTATGCGTTATACCAATCTGTGACACTATGTCGCTACTACGACGACGCCTACACCGAAGTTGGACACGTGGGTGACACAAAAAATAATTGTAGCTAATCTAGTTTTATCTAGATTTAGAGTAACTAGATAGACGCATATGTGGCTGTGACGCGAGAAGTGGGACCGCAGGCATTTACGACCAGTGTAGATCCAGATCAACCTGTGCATACGCACAGGTTGATCAGAATCTGCACTAGTCACCATTCCATCAACGAAACGCCCGGCATGCTGCTAAATACAATATATAGCTGTGAGGATATAGCAGTGTGCTATTTGATTAGCAGTTACACTGGTCACAAATGGCCACACTCCCAATGTCTCTCCAGTCAATGTCACACATGGGAGTCAGACATGAGACACGCAAATGTTCCAATATGTAATTATTATTTCCAAATTAGCATTCGTGTCGTAGCAACGTTGTTGTAATAAATACAACACGCCACGATCGGATTCAAACACCAAATTCACTGGTGCTGCACTCCGCGCCACCGTAAAATGCTTCACGTCGAAATAGACGCCAGATTCCTGACGAATTCCCATTCAGCTACATGCAGAAGATACTGCATTAACACATTTTCGTCCAGTAACCGGCGCAAGAAATGGGCAGCATAGGTAGGGGATACAATGAAAATATGGATGGTGATCAATGTGTATATAAAATTTCCCAAGCAGTCACAGATATATAGCAATTTGAAAAACTTTAACGTAGAACGTAACGACGGCGAACGCCGGACGCCCGACGCCGGACAAAGCGGTAACTATGTGCTCCCCCGAATTATTTTTTTCGGGGAGCATAAAAATGCAGTAATGCGATAGCTCTAAACAGAGCTGAGTAGCATATCGTCAGGAGACCGGTGCAGTTTTCGGCGAGAAACATTCTACGCCGGTGCGGAGTGTATCCCCGGTGAAACTATACTGCCATTGAAGCATGGCTGCGCCGGTGAGACACTATCGCCCATGGGTGCGAGTAGCTACGGCCCGGCGGCGGATCACAGGGAACTTAATGGTGTTTTCAGACAGTGTAGATCATGATCTGCACAGGATAGAACGTGATCAGCCTATGCTAAAATGAGACAATCTTTTTCATAAATAAAGTCGAAAGTTTACGAAATATTCACAGTACATGCGGAATATGATTCCGCATGTACTCTGAAAATGTTAACAACATCTGACGGCATTTACGGAATATATTGTAAATTTTGTAAACGTATTTCATGAAAGTACGCAGATGTCCGAAGGTACAAAATGTGTGTCTTTAATGTGATTGTGACGGAAGAATTGGGGGTGTGTGATGTTTGTGAACAGTTAAGACCACGATCTGTAGCCAATTTCACTTTTCTAGCAAAGTATACTTTGAGGGAGAAATTTTCAATTTAAGGATATATTTATTAATTTTTATTATATTGAATTTATTACATTATCACAGCCATTCTGGCTGTGATAATGTAATAAATTCATTATAATAATTCTGCATACTTTTAATCATCAAATATATGCAGTCGTTCGTTCTATATTAAATAATGCATTTCGGGAAAAATAAATGATTACTCCCTCAAAGTATACTTTGCTAGCAAAGTATACTTTGCAATTTTGATGAAATCGGCTACTGATCATGATCAACTGGGATATTTGCGACCAGTGAAGGCTGGCCCAGATCTTGACGAGACTGCGCGGATGGATCACACTGGCCGTAAGGCTGAAAACTTCTGGGCACAGTCGCATTATTAATGTATCACATATTATATACTACATGTTTCCCAGTATGAAAATCAAGTACAGGGCATGTTAGCACTAGGAATATGGCTCGGCGGAACACGGATGCCAGCGCTGAATGCCTAATAGCCCCGGTGACCCTGAACTTGGCCCGACGTAGTCAATTTTCAATAGATGTCTTTCCACAAAATATAGCAATGCACACGTGAAGCATTGCGCGGTCGGGCTTATAGCAGTCGAGTTATAGTGACGGACGCGAGCATAGTGAGAACACATATTTTTTAGCGCAGGTGACCTTGAAGTTAGTGCAACGAGCCCCACATTCAATATGTACATTGTATCTACCCCTGTTCCATACCAATATACATATGACGTATGGTGGGGACCGGTCTTACGACCTGACCTTAGTAAAGTTACCGTGTTGGAATGACAAAAATGAGATAAAAAAGACAATATATTTTAGAGCATGCGACCTTGCACGTGGTGCAACGAAGCCAACTTCAATAGGTGTCTTCCCAGGATCAATACCAATAGATGTACAATTGTCATATATGGCGGAAATCAGGCAAAGAATATTCAAGTTATCGCGCCAAACCGAGTTAGTACGGACGGACGTACGGAAGAACAAGCTACAGGGCTCGAGATAAGGAATAAGTAATTGAGTATTGTCACTCCATCATTTCTGAAGCACTTGGGTATTTCAATATTTTAATTGGGTAAAATAAAATCGCACTACTGTTTACACATCAACAGACAGCAATTATTGAATAGTTTGCTTCGAAATGAAAACATGTCATGGTATTTCAATAGAATTGTCTCCTTGGAGACAATTCTAATGAAATACCAAGATGTGTTTTCATGGAAACTAAGAAAAATATGCTATATTTGTGGTCTGTTTATTGTTTTCTGTAGCATGATAAAGGTACCACAAATTTGTTATTGATTTTTGATACTTGCTATTTCTGATTTCAATTGTTTTTTTTTTGGCAATTTTAATTGGGTATTTACGCAAATACGCAGCTTATCTGGAGCTCTGACAAGCAACGATTTGCTCCCTAGACATTCATGCGCTGCGGGAGCATACACCACAATGTTCACATATCACCATAGGAAGTGCACATAAGCCATACACACGTCTACACTCGGAGGAACATTTGATCACGGTGTAACCGTGCGAATTGACAAATGACCACAGTGTATATGCTGTCCAAATAAATAGTGATGTATTTTTATCAGTCGAGGCTTCCGTCTTCCCTTAGTGACAATTTTCACGGAATTCTGTCGATTAATGGAATTACAGTTTCCACGAAACACGCTCACGTCTCGCGGGACCGTCCATATACTTGCATACAAGCCACGTGATTTTGCACAGTGCGATTTTTTTCATGACAACTATTTTTACATTAACTGTAATATTTTCTATAAATGACACCGAAAGTTGACGCAAATTTCACGACAAATGCGGAATTCTATTTCGCATTTGCCGTGAAAATTCCGTCAACATTCGACAACAGGTGATTATAAAAAATCACATCTCAGTATCGTTTATATTAGTAGAAACTAGATAATCGTGTTTTTATTTTCTGGTACCCGTGTTTTCGACGTTATTTGCAGAAACTATCGTAGATTTTGTAACTATTTTTTTCATGAGATATCGCACATCGTCTTAGGTACAACATCACATCGCTCGTATTTGCCTCATATACTGAATATTGGGGGCGCGATTTTTGTATTAGTATATTTTAGCAATGACACTGCAAAGTTTATGGGTGTGTCTATACAAATAGGACGATCAATATTCTTTCAGTATGTATGCCTGTAGCATGTGTACTTCTAGCAGTATTTCAGATTTTTTTACGAAACTTTGGTAAGTACTGCTTGGTTCAGCCATACAGGCAAAGACTGATTTTGTCGGGTTTCACATTATTTATTTTGGCGTCAAATACACGAGATTTTGATAAAACAAATCGGTAGATCATGATTGCGTTGTCGTTGTAACAGATGTGTCACAATAATATAAAGTGTACAAATTAACCCTATATCAACCTGTACTAACACGAATATTCCTGTTTCTAGTTCCGGGTAGCGCAGGGTAAAATAGGACATTTTAATAATATTAAAGGTACATGCCCACGCAGTAGGCACAAAATGTTCTTTATAGGAATTAAATAAGTGTATAATTATGTCACTATTCCACCAGTTCTAAATAGTACGAGTGCCCGCTATACAAATATAATCATTTATTAATTATCAATTTACTGTTAGCGACGCGCGGCGGTAACAGTCTATTTTGATAATGTGCGGGGACGACGACTTTCATATCACGGCTTGCGGTGCGCATGCGCAGTATACTACGCGCGCCAGTAGGCTTCCCAATATGTAAACAAGAATATAAACATGTCGAAACGTCCAGGACGGAAATTGTATGAAAAGACGTCGGCCAAAAAAAAGGCGAAATGTCTGAGTGACAGGCAGTACAGAGAGAGAGAGTGGTTAATATTGGCGACCAGATCACCAAATGGAAAGAGTTACGTGGAGATTTAGATTTGGACTCGAATAGAGATTTTTCTTCTCAACTTCCGATACTTCACTGCGCATGTCAAAGATGTGATATGATTGACCGTGTCACGTGACGCGTGTTGGTAAAAATAGCACGAGGTCGGAAAATACCCTTTCTGGTCGCGGCATATACAATGCGATTTAACACCAATTAACACGCGCCGTAATTAAAAATAACTCATTAGTGGGTAAACAAATGGCTCATATAAGGCATGACAGAAAATTAAAAGTAGTAGTACAGTGTAACCTGCTGCGTGGGCATGTACCTTTAAAGTACACCATACAACCCTATGCAAACTGATACTAGAAACACGAATGTTCGTGTTTCTAGTATCAGTTTGCATATGGTTAGTAATTTCAACACATTAGCTGTAACGATGCGAACACGAATGATTGTATTTCACTTGTGAAAGCGTTCACAGATTGGTATAAAGGCTGTGTCAGTTCAGTCAATATTTCTAGAAAAAATGACATGAAATATGGAAATACATTTTCTCAGACATCATTAATATCATCAGCTTCGCTCGGTTGTATGCTCGGCCGCATTCAGGCATTTTATGAGAGCTCAATAAAACAAAATTATTCATCATTTTTTTTGGCATCAGACTCTCAGGAGAAATTCATTTGTAGCCGGCGAGCGAGAAGACAACGCGATACAAAAATATTCACGCCCACGAGTTGGTGTCGTTTCACCGACCCGTACACTAATTTCCATCAATTATAATACCAACTTATTGACGAAAATTAATTTTCGTTCCTATGCGACGAAAGGACAACATCTAAGGTTCTTAATCTGTATTTCTACGTGAAATAGAAATGAATGAAAAGACAAAATGTTAACATATATGTGGCTGTGACTGGAGAGATGGGGTATGGGTGATTTGACCAGTGTAGCTCCTGATCAAATAGCACATTCATGTAGACTGATAACCATATATATTGCTTGTTAGAATGTCGGGTGTTTCATTGATGGAATGGCGAACAGTGCAGATCCTGATCAGACTGTGCGGATGCACAGTTTGATCTGGATCTAAACTGGTCGCACAACCCATAAGCCCAATTTCTCCAGTCACAGCCATATATATTGGTTATGCCAACTCACAATCCAGCACTTTGATTATCTGAGCATGAGCTGTAGTACAGCTCAGGCTCAGCAAACCAAGCTGCTTTATTGCAAACACAATATTCACGTATTTTTAAATAAGTAAATTGACAAATATTGACAAGATTTGCGCAGACGGTAGTGTAACAAGCTCATTTGACGCCTCTGCTCGCGAGGCGAAGAAACAGAAATAATCCGAGAGATGTACAGCCATCACATGTATCCAATTTCAGTACAGAAATAAAACAAAGCAAATACTGTTTTACAATATCCTCTCACAGAATCTAATTTGGAAGAAACAATAAACCGAGTCTTTTTATTGCGTCTAGCCCACGCATATATAATGTACCAAAGCAGAATAGGAACAAAATTGAAATCATGATGGAATCATACATTTTCTCTGTATTACAATTATACTGTAGCGAGAAACGTACTAGTAGTGGTCATAATGAAAAATGTTTAACCATATGAGACACACCCTGTGATTGTGTACCTTCAAACATCTGCGTAATTTCATGAAATACGTTTACACAATTCACAATATTTTCCGTAAATAGCGTCGAAAGTTGACAACACTTTCAGATTTCAGAGTACATGCGGAATTATATTATTCCGCATGTACATTGAAAATGTTGTCAACTTTCGACTTTATTTATGAAAAATATTGTAAATTGTGTAAACGTATTTAATGAAATTACGCAGATGTCCGAAGGTACAAAATCGCATGGCGTGTCTCATATAGGCTTGTACTTAGTTTAAATAGTCGTTTAACCCTATTAAGCAATACTGAATTAAAACAATTACTAACACCAAACCGAAGTAAAGATATAGTAAACTTAAATGTAAGAGTACAAGGAAAATAAGTAGCTAAATAAGTTATCATTGTTTTCAGCCTAAATTTGCTAGTGAAATCTGATAAATTACTATTGAGTTAAGCAGTAAGCTTATTACTTTTTCTGTCCTAAAGAATTAAACATCCGGAGATGGAGAGAGTAAGATTTGATCAGATATGTGGTTTTGACAGGATACAGCCATGTTGCTTATGGTATTTGCGACCAGTGAAGACCCAGACCAGGCCAGGTATACACTGTTCGTCATTCAGTCAGTGAAAATACCCATCATGCATTTAATAAACAGCAATTTACTTATCAGGGCCAGGTTACTCAAAACATCCGTCAGCTTAAGGGACTGTTCAATCCTTAACGCTGTCAGCTTAACGGACTGTTACATTCTTAACGCTGTCAGCTTAACGAACTGTTAAATTAGTTCGTTATGCTGACAGATGTTTTGAGCCACTGGGCTCAGGCTGTTAGAGTGTAGCAGAATATGAGATAGACTGGTCACACATACCACAATCTCTATTCTCCAGTCATTGCTACCTATTAAATGTAAGACAAGCACTATTATACGTTTGTAGTGGATTGACCTGGACGTGTTCTGGCCATTAATTGCATCAATTATGAACAGCACCCAGAGGAATAAACTGGGCAATTCAATCAGATCGAATGACCGAATGCCGGTTTTCCGTCGAATACTTGTGCGTTGTGTTGCATTATTCATGGTATGGAAACATAAATGTATACACACTTGTTGAATAAGACATTCATTGAAGAAGGTATGTGTTAAAAAAGACGCATGTAGACATGTGTTGAATAAAACACACGCGCTCAAGACGACGTATGTTAAATGAAGACCGTGGCCGAGGAGTAACATCGTCGGACTACCACGCTGGTGACCCAGGTTCCATTCAGGGTTCAGTTCCCGGGAGTTAGTATTTCTGAGATACTTTGTATTTCCTGTTCTACTACTCCTTTCGGATGGGGATTTTAAATGGCGGCCCAGTGTATCAGATTTGAAGGAGAGGCTGGGCACGTTGAAGAACCAGAGGGGACTATTCTAATAAGAGCTAGGCCCTCTGGGGCCGGTTTCCTCTATATCCACCTCCTTCCTATCTCCCATTCTTGGGAGACGACATGCAAGGTCATCCAGCCTGTGCCGTCGTTAAATCCAAGAATTTACATTTAAGACGTGTGTTGAATAATGCAACCACTGAAGAAGGCACGCGTTTAAGTAGCTTATTGTTGAAGTATGTTATATACACTTACTGAAGAACATAGGTGTTGAAGTATGTTATATACACTTACTGAAGAAGATAGGTGTTGAAGAAAACAGAGTGTTGAAGAAGATTCACATTGAATAAGACACGCATTGAAGAAGACATGTGTTTACATAAATTGAGAAGACGCGTTTTGAAGCAGATACGTGTTGAACAAGAGATTTGAGATTTGTTGAATAAAATATGTGTAACTATGTATTGCAGAAAACACGCATTGAACAATATACGTGTTGAAGAAAACACGCGTTGTAGAAGAGAAATGTTGAATAAAACAAGTGTTGCAGAAGGAACGTATTGCAATGACACATATTTAACCCATTACATTCGGAATACACCTTTATGGGTATGACATTTTTTAAATATTTTATTTTTATTTTTGTTATTTCTCAATGAAAATATATGTTGTGACCACTCATTTGAACCGTCTCGCTGAGACGGTTCAAATGGTGGTCACGACATATATTTCTGAGCTCATACAAATATAATATTTAGGATTTTCCACAAACAAAATGGTGTATCCTCAGCATGAAATGGGTTAAGACAACACGTGTTGAAACAGACACGAGACGTCACATAATCTTACTGAATTGCCGCCACACACGTGAACAAGAAATGGCATCGTTAAACGAAGCTTGTCCCTTCGCTGACAGCCTTGACAATAATAATAATATTATTTTTTAACAATTTTGCGTTACAAAGTTGCCTCACAAGAAAGGTTAACATAAGTCTTCAGTGACATTGGGCGGTCGGACGTGGTCGTATACAAAACAAAGCACCATCCCTAGACACAAATTGTGACCAAATATTATAAAAATCGATGATGCGGTTCATGAGCTATTAAAAAATGAATGATGTTACTAGACTTAGTACGTACGTACTACTATATCCCTCTTGCCTACCGTCGAGGGGATACGTCCGCATTATATTCAATTAAAATCGCACGATTTGTCCCAGTTTTGTAGCATAATAGATTACCCGATGATTATAATACAAAGCAGAGCTCTAGATAAGCTTTGTGTCTAAAGCGTACTATACCCCATGCTTTCAAAATCATTTCGTATTTTACTTTTACAAATGGATTATTGATTTTCTTCATCACTAAATATGGAAACAAGAGTGCCGCAAGTCACAAAATACGCCCGTCGAATATGGGCCAGACAGCGAAGATGCAGACATGTAAAGCTGTCACCAAGGCAAGAAACATTAATGAGAATTTGAAAGTCCATAGCATTATTTCTTCATCTCGTTGTGCTAAACATGTATACTAATTTAGGCAGAGATAGAAAAGTAGAGTGTAAAGTAGAAATGATAGGGAATTGGATACAATAATGTAGACAAAATGGCTAAGTTAAAAAGGTGATATTTTTGTTAAAAAATATATTTTCGGCATCAAAACACCAAGGTGCACATCTTCAATATGTGAAGAAGACTTGTGTATCGTTTCAGAACGATCGACTAAACGGTTTCGGAGGAGCTGTGTACACAAACTCTGTACCGTATATAGAATTGTATAGAAAAATGTAGAAAAAATGGCTAAGTTAAAAAGGTGACATTTTTTCGCCATAAAAACACCAAGGTGCACATCTTCAATATGTGTAGAAGACGTGTGTATAGTTTCAAATCGATCGAATGAACGGTTTTGGAGGAGTTGTGTAACATAATACGTACCGTTTTTTAAAAACGGTCGTATAAAAATGGATAAAAAAATTGTAACACATTGAAACATTCACTTATTTGAGCTGCAAAAAGCAAACATTGGTTGCTTTTTGCAGCTCAACTAAGTGAATTTTCAACTTTATGACAGTACATTGTATTTTCACTACTCAATTTGAAAATCAATACGTATTTTCAAATTGCTGTGCGTATTTTGTACTCCCACTTTTTATAATCAATGCGTATTCAGCTAAAATAATTGCGTAAAATACGCCAATACGCACCTTATCTGGAGCGCTGATACAAAGTCGGAGATCGGCTAAGAAACGCGTAGGAATTCCGACACGTTTACTAGCCCAAAAACGTTACCGTACTAATAGAACACCATGCTGGTGTATTTTGATATCAAGTTTATCGGAAACGGTAGGAATTCCTCCGTGTTTCCTAGCCTTGTATAATAGACATTCTACCAGCCGGTGGCAAGTTTACCAACCGATCGTCAGAGCTAGATGTATCCAAGTGTGTTTTCTTTCTATTTGTGAATTTCCCGGCGGAGATGACTAGACCTATGTTTAATGTGCTTGCTGTCTGTTTTGCATTTCCGGGCCATGATTTAATCTTTCCTTCCAGACATGACTGGAACGTTTGGTTTAAAAAAAATTGTATTCATTCAGGGAATAATATTTCCGACTGCCGCCATGGGCGCAGTTGGTGAACAATTGAACAACCGAAGGGAGATTGATTGTATGGCTTGCACGATATGAATAAGAGACAAATATAATGTGAGGGTGGATCAAAGAGGACTGTCTGATTATCCCTCATAATAAACAAAAGCAATACTTACTGACTGCCCCCTCGTATTAAGCAATACATCATTGTTGCCCCTCATATTAAGCAATACTTCATGATTGCTCCTCGTATTAAGCAATACTTCCTGATTGCTCCTCGTATTAATCAATACTTCCTGATTGTTATTAAGCAATACTTCCTGATTGCCCCTCGTATTAAGTAATACTTCATGATTGCCCCTCGTATTAAAGGTACATGTCCACTCAATAGGCACAACATTTTCTTTATATCAGACATCATCTGAGACATTTTCTGGCAAAATATGCATTCATTCACCATTACCCCGCGTATTGATTGGCATTATTATACATTTTATATCAGACGATTTTTTACACTGATATCAGGGGCGATAACCGCGTTTCTTTAAATTGATAACGGACAATATAATCTAGTCTCTGTATATATGTTTTGATGTGCAATGATCATGCATTATAAATATTATTTGTTCAGGTGACGCATTTAATTACTATAAATAATTAAACAATACCATGCCTCATTTGCATATTAAAATAGCCTGATACCACCGCGCGTCACTATCAGTAAAATAAATATTATTAAATGATTATTATCCGAGCTATTAGCTCGGATTAAGTAACTATATGGACATTCTCAGTCATTGCAGATAATATGCTAATGAGTTAAGTGGCGGTCGCAGTGTCACTGTTTGTGGGTTTAACTTTAGAAAAACACGCGGTACTACGCCATAAAAAAAGTAGTTCAACAACAGTAAAACAGCGAGCTATCTTACCGTTTCAGCGTAATACGTGTGTTGTTAGCTTTTCTTGCGCTATATGTGTGTTATTGCAAAAGCTTTTGTATACTTTATAAACTATTAACTGTTATGTATTAAGTGAGTTATGTGTTATGTATGTTGATATTTTGCGCAATGATATTGTAGGGGGCGGGGTTTCCCTGTGACGTTTTTCTTGAATGACCAATCACATTAAAGCCTTCATTCTGAACTTTACATTTTACATAGGTCGATGGCTCGATAAAATCGGACATTGGACAGCGAAATGATGATGATTTAAAGCAGAAACATTGTTTTTTGACAGTTACATACTGTTTTAATCATCTTGAGCCATCGATATTATTAATCAGTGTCCATTTTATTTTAAAAAATCGACTAATCTATAATGAATTTAGTAAAACAGTTCGCGCGGAAATCCAAACTTTCAAAAGAGGTGCTAGCAATTTTTTGATAATTACACGTCGTGTGTGTTAGCGCATAGGCTGTTACACAGCATATACAGTACGATACACTTCACACAGCGAATGCGAGAAACTGAGTTCGGAACGGAGACGCTGGCTAGAATTGGACAATAATTTGGGCACAAGAATATCCAAAATGTATTTTGTCAATGGTAAGTCCTTGATATTATAAATAAATCCGAAAGTTCTACTTGTCAGCTGGTGAGACAATGTAAACTGGTGTAATCATTATATTGTGTGTGAACCCCACCCAGAGCTCCAGATAAGCTGCGTATTTGCGTAAATATCCAATTAAAATTGCCAAAAACCCAATTGAAATCAGAAGTAGTGAGTATCAAAAAGCTATGAGAACAATTGCGGTACCTTTAATATGTTGCAGAAAACAATAAACAGACCACAATATAGCATATTTTTCTTATTTTCCATGAAAACACATCCAAGGAGACAATTCTAATGAAATGCCAAGATATGTTTTCATTTCTAAACAAACTATTCAATAATTGCTGTCTGTTGATGTGTAAACAGTAGTGTGATTTAATTTTACCCAATTACAATTTTGAAATACACAATTGCTTCAGAACTGATTGAGTAACAATACTCACTTACTAATTCCTTATCTGGAGCCCTGCGGTAACCCACTGAATTATAATGTTTGACACTCGTGCTGTCACTGTACTTAACATGCTTAAGACGTGCGAGATGGTGTATTTTGACGGACCTCAGACAATAAAAAATTGCAGTTCGTGTGGAATTTCATGAAAAATGTTTACAGATTTTGCGATATTTTCTGTAAATCATGCCAAACGTTGATGAAATTCTCAGAGCAAATGCAGAATGTCACCATGATGTCACCATTCAATGTTATTTATGAAAGATATTGTAAATTTTGTAAATATTTTTCATCAAAGTGCGCACATGTTTGTACATGCAAAATCACATGGTGCATGTCATATGTATAACATTTGTCATGAATTATCAATATTTCAGTGATATTTCATAAGAGTACACCTTTTCTTTTTTATTTCTCCTCAAAAGTGCATGTAAATGTTGTGACCACTCATCTGAACCGTCTCAGCAAGAATGTTCAGATGGTGTATGCAACATATACTTCCGAGAAGAAATAATAAAAATAAGTTATTATATTGTAACTAAATGTGCAAGTTACAATATCCGACAAGTACACATGTATTTATTTGTTTTTAATATATATCATGTATATGTTTCAGGAAAGAAGGCAGAGTTGTATGACCATCTTAACCCAAACTGGGCACCATCAGTTAATCTGGGCGGACAAAAGCGAGCATCATCTACATCAAGATATGATCGGCAGCAGGAAAAGAAGAGAAGGAAGCCAGCTGAATCCACAACTATTGTTGGACCTGATCACACTGATACGGGTATGGATATGGGTGACAGCGTTGATGAAGACGGCGTTCAGTCACAGACTGATGTTGATGGTCCACTCATGGAGGCTATGTCGCTAGAGCTGCAGGAACTGCGTACAGAGAATGGGGAGCTGAAGGAAAAAGTGGCCCATTTGGAAACTAAATTCACTGCAAGTTATTTTAAGGGTAGTGACGAGAAGGTGAAACATTTAACAGGATTACCATCATTCACAGTTCTATCTATATTGTTTAATTTTCTGGAGCCTCACCTGCCATCCAGTCTGGTCATGCCCAAATTCAAGGTAATGATATTGAAATTAGTGAAATTGCGACTAAATTTGTCATATCTCTTTCTTGCGTATGAATTTGACACTACTCCATCAACAATATCTAGACTTTTTACACGGACAATTGACTGTATGTACAAGCGGCTAAAAAAACTCATAAGATGGCCAGAGCGCGAGACATTGAGACTTTTCTATTGATTGCAAGGAAATAGCGATTCTGCGATTTCGGTCGGCTGCCGGCATGGTACCGGTAAACAGGTTGTATGTCGGTCGGTATAGTCGACTATACCGACCGACAGCCGACCTGTTTATCTGTACCATGCCGGCAGCCGACCGAAATCGCTGAATTGGTATTTCTGGGCCAGGGGTGTGGAATTTCTTCATCAGATTTGCTGGCACCTTTTGAAATTAAAATCATATACATATCCCAATTGAAAACCATTTTTAATAGAAGCTAAACATGTATACTTTATCATTTATTCCATTATCATGATTATCACATAAAGCATGTAATACTAAAGTATAAACACTCATAGTAAGCATGATATTACTTCCTTTCAATGGTAATATGACCAGTGTAGGCACAGATCAGCCTGCACATTCACATACAGGAGTGTGCTAGCAGATTAATATCCAGATTGATAAAACCCCATAAGGCCTTTTTCTCAAGCCACGGTCACATATACTTTTCTATATTTGTGATGCACCGTTAGAGAAACAGTCCACTTACTTCACTGGTGCTGCACTCCGTGCCGATGGAAATATTTCCAGACAATCCACTTGAAAGATCCACTTGAAAGGCGCCATTAATTGTAAAACAATGTTTCAAGACGAGTAGTAATTTTATTGATTTTTTAACACCCATCTAGAAACATTTTATAATGGCGCATATTGTATTTTTCAAGTGGATTGTCTTACATTTTCCACCGGCGCGGAGTGCAGCACCAGTGTAATAATGATAATTAAGATGCGCCATGTGATTTTGTACCTACAAAAATGGGCGTAATTTCATAAAAAAATTACTAAATTTACGATATTTTCCTGGAATGACACCGAAGGTTATCGAAATTTTCAGAGCAAATGCAGAATATTCTATTCCACATTTGCTTTGATAATTTCATCAACTTTCAGCATATTTCATGAAATTGCGCACCTGTTTGTAGGTACAAAATCACATGGTGCGTCTCGATTATACAGACAGTATATCTGCATTGGCAATATATACATTGAAGTTCACATACAGTACTTGCACACCAAATTAATCACCTTTTCACACGCTTGTTTTTCTTAAATTCTGGCATCTTTCTACAGTCTGGGCAATAGGTATATATATAAGATTCCGGCACCTCGTGTTAATTTATGGCACCCGGTGTTTTTATAAACTTGAATGTATAGCGTTTCCAAAAAATCCGGGTGCCATTTTTTAAAACCAAGTTCAAGGTCATTTCAAGGTCATTGAACTTTATGCTTGACGGAAGTCGAAAATTGCCAATATATGAGCCAATAGATAGGTCATGGTCCTTAACTTGGAAATTGGTGTAAGTTGTTCAAAAACATTTCAGATGGATATATTAAACAATTTACGTAAACTACACTAATATTCAGTATATTATTATCATATTTTCAAGATGGCCGCCAAAAATCGGGTATTTATGAGATTTCGGTTGACTTGCTACATATTTGTGTAATGCTAAGCGCCTTCACCTATATTCAAAGGTTATTTCTTTCAACTGGAATAATATTGCAGTTAATATACTCCATTGTCAGAAAACTCAAAATGGTCGCCAAGTAAATGGCAAATCCATAGTAATTTACTAAATATAACTGGGAGAATTTGGTTGGGGAGGAAATCAACACTTCTCTCACTTTTCCCTGAGATTCCGTAACTATTAACATGTGGACATATATTGAACCCTGATTTGATCGGCTAATAACATCATGCTCTGCATGACTTTTCATTTGTATTATGAATTAAAAAAAAGTATATTTAAATAATTAGATATTAATTTAAATTTCAAAAAAATATTTTCCGGCATACATTTACTCAATAACATTTAAAATTGAATGTATGGCTGAAATGAAAGTGAAAGTAGAACGTTTTTCTTATATCCTCCGGGTTACAAATCGCTGAGGATTCCTATTTGAATTGGAAAATGATATGAATTTTAAATTTAGGAGACTGTGTCATGAGAAAATGGACTGATGACACATGTCACCAGTCTAGTTCCTGAGCTATGACTGTAACAGGAAAAAAGGGACTGATGACATATGTCACCTGTCGTGTTCCATGAATGACTGCTCGCTCTTGTTTGTAATTGTTGTAAAATATATAAAGTTTAAACTGTGTATACAAAACAATAGATATACCCCACCCAGCATACAAAGTATGTCGAGGGGTATATATTTTTCGTAATTCCGTCCGTCCACGTTAAAGAGTTTGTGTACCCATTGTCTCTGTGACGGAAAGTCGGATGGACCTCAAACTTCATATACTTCCTTATCATCAACCATATTTTCATACCACACTCATGCGGCCTTCATTTCCAAGGTCAAGGTAAAATTACTTAGACAATTGCATCCGTACGATTTGCCTTAAAGTTTTCTGCAACCGTAAGTCAGATTGACTTCAAACTTCATATACTTCCTTATCATCATCCATATTTTCATTCCATACATGTACCACACCCATGTGGCCTTCATGTCCAAGGTCAAGGTGAAATTACTTTGAACAATCATGTTTGTCAAGATAAATATTGTTTTTGCAGCATTGATAATGTATTCTGATTCGACGAATATATTGATTTTAAATGGAGTATATATGATTTTTTGTGTGAATGGTTGAGCACGTACTGCGAAGGATTTCAGGACTTTCAGTCCTTTGATATATGTATAGCGGGCACTCGTAATGTTCTAGAACAGGTGGAAGAACGACACAATTATACACTTATTTAATTCCTATACAGAACATTTAGTTCCTATTGAGTGGGCATGTACCTTTAAGTAATTTCTTCCAGATTGTTATTAAGCAATACTTCCTGATTGCCCCTCGTATTAAGTAATACTTCCTGATTACACCTTGTATTAATCAATACTTCCTGATAAGCAATACTTCCTGATTTCCCCTCGTATTAAGTAATACTTCCTGATTGCCCCTCGTATTAATCAATACTACCTGAGAAGCAATACTTCATGATTGCCCCTCGTATTAAGCAACATTTCATGATTGCCCCCCTCGTATTAAGCAATACTTCCTGATCGTCCCTTCATATTAAGCAATACTTTCTGATTGTTCCTCGTAATAAGCAATACTTCCTTATTGTCCCCTCGTATTAAGCAACACTTCATGATTGCCCCTCGTATTAATCAATACTTCCTGATTGTTATTAAGCAATACTTCCTGATTGCCCCTCGTATTCAGTAATACTTTATGATTGCCCCCTCGTATTAAGCAATACTTCCTGATTGTTATTAAGCAATACTTCATGATTGCCCCCTCGTATTAAGCAATACTTTCTGATTGTTATTAAGCAATACTTCATAATTGCCCCCTCGTATTAAGCAATACTTCCTGATTGTTCCTTCATATTAAGCAATACTTTCGGATTGTTCCTGGTAATAAGCAATACTTCCTTATTGTCCCCTCGTAGTAAGCAACACTTCATGATGACCCTCGTATTAAGCAATATTTCCTTATTTTCCCCTCGTATTAAGCAACACTTCATGATTGCCCCTCGTATTAAGCAATACTGTCTGATTTCCCCTCGTATTAAGCAATACTTCATGATTGCCCCTCGTATTAAGCAATACTTCGTGAGTGTTCCATCGTAAGAAGCAATACATCCTGATTGTCCCTCGTATTAAGCAATACATCCTGATTGTCCCTCTCGTATTAAGCAATACATCCTGATTGTCCCTCGTATTAAGCAATACATCCTGATTGTCCCTCGTATTAAGCAATACATCCTGATTGTCCCTCGTATTAAGCAATACTTCATAAGACCCTCGTATTAAGCAATACATCCTGATTGTCCGTCGTATTAAGCAATACTTCCTAAGACCCTCGTATTAAGCAATACATGCTGATTGCCCCTCGTATTAAGCAATACTGCATAAGACCCTCGTATTAAGTAATACTTCCTGGTTGTCCCTCGTATTAAGCAATAATTCATAAGACCCTTGTATTAAGCAATACTTTTTGATTGCCCCTCGTATTAAGCAATACTTCATGAGTGTTCCCTCGTCCCTCGTAAGAAGCAATAATTCCTGATTGCCCCTCGTATTAAGCAATACCTCCCTGGACGGCTGTGATACAAATGAAATCGATGTAATTTGTCATTCCACAATTATGGCCATCGACTGTACAGGCAAACCATTACTTATTTGATTGATTATTCGTTCCTGTTTCACACAGTGTAAATATGCATAGACCCGCCATGTTAAAAAGTGGCGTATTGACCACTGTATTTCCTAATTAGTCAGCAACAAGTAACCTGGTACGGATCAGCGTTTCGTACAAGGCAACAAAGTTTTTCCCAATTCATTAGCGATCGATTTAAGCTACGATACGACAATGTGGTAACTTGAATTTTTTGGCAGTCACGCAGGATGACCTACTTAGTCACCCTGCATGAGAGCCGTAAAATTCGGGTAAACTGTGCGGATGTTATACACTGATCCACAGTGATTCATATTGTTTCGGCGCGTCGAGCATTTCATCGTCATGGAGAAATAAAATTGTGCTATAAATTCGCCACTTGATGCAACACTATGTTAAATCCAATCATGTATGACGAAAATCGTGTGATGTTTCACATCTAAAGAGGTTATAGTAACTTCATAGAATATATTTGTATTTTGTTTGAGATGTTCGTGTCAGATTTTTATATTCAAGTTGCCAGATTTGGATATAAAGCATACAAGGGTTCCAAATCAGGATGGACACGACCTCGTATTGTACACAACACATGTTTAACCCTTTCAACCCTAAGGAACTGGAATGGACTGTGATATGCCAATCCAATGGTCACAAAATGTTTTCAGATTCGTCCATTTTTGTTCTCAAAAATATTAAAATTACTTTAAAAAAGTGCAGATCCTGATGAGACGGCTCGTTACGAGCCGACTCATCTGGATCTACACTTTTTGCATAAACCGATATAGCGGGATTTCGGGTTCAAAGGGTTAAATCATTCATGTCTGTGCGCGTTCTATGTACTTCAGTAAGATAACGATCATTTTCAAATGGATATATGAACCTTCCAGACAAATATTTACGGCAGCGTTATACAAGTTGAGAACTTGTTGCGATGCGTCGTCGTCCGACCATTATATAGCGAAACCCACCAGCAACCAGACACAAATGGATAAATACTTCCATCATGGGAAGCACAACCGCAGCATATACATTACGCGATATAATATAATACGTTTGTCGTAATAAAGGTATCAGTATTTTGTTTTGCTATGCTGTTTTTAATACTACTATTTCAAGCCGCGTGTTTAATGGTGATGTACAATGAACTATCGTATTACGGATTGAAAAAGAGGTTATTTAGAGCAGCAATTTCTATTCTAGAAAAATATTCACTCATTCTTTCGGTTTTATTGCGCTCCTAAAGTTGCGTAGCTTTTGTCTTGCAGAACTCGCGCATACTTATCCACATATGTAGCTGTGACTGATGAAGTGGGACTTATTCGTTTTGCGACCAGTGTAGATCCAGATCAGCATGTGCATCCGCACAGTCTGATCATGATCTGCACTGGTCGCCATTACATCAATGAAACAATCAACAAACAGTATAGATCGTTGTCAGGCTACATGAATGTGATATTTGTTGAGGAGGCTTATTGGTTTTGCTTATGGGTTTTGCGACCAGTGTAGATCCAGATCAGCCTGTGCATCCGCACAGTCTGATCATGATCTGCACTGGTCGCCATTCCATCAATGAAACAATCAACAAACAGTATAGATCGTTGTCAGGCTACAGGAATGTGATATTTGTTGAGGAGGCTTATGGGTTTTGCTTATGGGTTTTGCGACCAGTGTAGATCCAGATCAGCCTGTGCATCCGCACAGTCTGATCTGGATCTGCACTGTTCGCCATTCCATCAATGAATCTCCCGTCATGCTTCTAACAAGCAATAGAGATGTTATCAGGCACCTGGAGAAGCGTGCTATTTGACACCTGTCGTGCTTCTAGAATGCAATATACTGTAGATCATTTTGATCAGGAGCTACACTGGTCACAAACCACATAAGCCCCATTTCTCCATTCACAGCCACAATGAGTAAATAACATAATTGTATACATATACCAGACTGAATATACATGGTATACGGTCGGCATAGAAACATACACGAAAATGTGTATAAAACACAAATACTCAGAACTTACATGCATTTTTCCACATATTTCACTCGTATAAAATTTGATTCAATTCAAGTTCAGTCTAACTGTCTAATGATATTTAAATGTTGGATCAACTCACATTTTTATTTATGCAACCAAGAAATATCATATTATATAACTGAGGAAATTGCATATTGGGGCTCAGAACCTGCAGTAAAAACATTATTAGACAAGCAATAATGAAAATGTAAATTTAATCAAATAGTGGGCTTATTTCTCGTTTTGAAAATGCCATGTGGGCGATTGTGAACCATGCAGTGTTCCCCCAGCCGATGTTAGTATGGCACTGTGCCATGTCCGAATTTGGTGGGGTCATGTACGAATTTGGTGGTGCCATGCCCGAATGTGGTGGTGCCATGTATCTGCATTGCTCTCAACAGCATTTATGCACTACCAGTGTATTTCACGTTTGGAATAGCCAATACTTGAATGTCATTGGCTATAACGAATTTACGTAACGAATGACGTCAATGATGTCACAATTCAGTTTTCTTGCATTTTCGTTGTACAATGCACTAAAGTTGTGTTAAATACTAGTAAAACAATATAAAGGTAATCGAAACACACAAAGTACAACATCAACTCTCACCTGGGTGTGTGCATACCGGCTCTGACGACACATTCAAATAAGACGTCACGTTTTCCATGGCTGTTGATAGTAATACCGTAACGGCGTCGGTAACAGCTGTAATGGCGACATTTTTGCCCACGCCGGAAGTCCCGTTTAGCACACGGCTCCCCATATCACTGTTTGTGTCGGAGCCATTGAATGGCTCATAAAGGATGGGGCCAATTGTGGTCGACATCTTGCCTCTTTAAAGTTGTCTTCGAGGTGAAAGCTGAAAATAGATACTAGTTAACTGAAGGGGTCAGTGGAAGAAGGGGGCTAAGTCCATGGACTTAGCACCCATTTTCCACTGGCCACTTCAATTAGAAATTAAATGTTTTAGTGGCAGATTAACCATAGTGCGCGCCCTAGTTAACGTTCAATTAATGAGTACGAGGCTAGTGCCGACTGATATTAAGTTTATCAAGGAAGAAACGCGTAGGAATTCCGAGGTTCACAGTGCAAGTTTTGATATTTTAGAGCTCTAGCTTGATAACAAAAGAAACTAACCTCGTGTTCCATTTATCAGGTAACGTTTTATGCTAAAACTGTAAGAATAGTGTGGTTTTCCTTGAAATGAACGCGGACTTGATTACATCATTACACTGACGCCATCGTTTAATGTTCTACCAAGGATGCGCCATCGGAAATCGTTTTATCAAATTGAATTGCCAGTGATGCTAATAGGACTAGATGCACATTGTAATGTAAACGTCAATGTATGCTATAACATTTCAACTATCGGCGAGCCCGTATTTGATCAATGCTCGGCTAAGCACTAAACTTCGTACGACTAAGAAGTTTGTAAGTGCACAATTGGAATTTACACTAATAGGCGATGCTGATAAAATGTTATTGAATTTGTCCAAATGTAATGATGTGTACATACAGTGGGGTCAGCGTGTAAGTGCACACACGAACGAACACGACATGTTGGTGTACATCTAGGCGGAAAATGGTAGCATTAGTTAGCCAGCCATGTTAATGTGAGAAGCAAATTAATAAAAGTCTTCGTACGAACATTTTTATTGTACGAAGTTTAGTGAAACAGGCCGCTGTTACACTCCTACGTGTGTTACATGTAATACAATTTGTAAACGAGTATTAAGTAGCAGAAATAATAACAATTATAGAACCAATTATACGTTTCTCCATGCGTGCATTTTGTGTAGGCGGCGGTCTAATAAATTCCTCTTTGAGTGATATACAGACCGTTATAATCAATATGCCGTTGTTATTAAATCACGTGGAATTCGCATCTGCACGGCATGGATGAGATATACAGAATACCAGGCTAGTGTCTGTTGAAATCAAGTTTATCAGGCAAGGCTATGAAACGCGTAGAAATTCCGAGGCTGCCTGATAAACTGGATATCAAAAGACACATGCGTGTCATTTTGTTTATCAGGTAACGTTTCAGCTAGATGATGGGCAAATATTACTTAGGCTTCGTTGAAAAGAACGAGTTACAAAAAACGTGCCAATATCTCATGTCTGCGCCACTGACAGTTACAGTACTGTTGCATATACATATACATGTACACAGGCGCGGATCCAGGATTTCGGGTTGGGGGGGGGGGGGGCGGGGGCGTAACTATTTTGCAATACTTGACTATATTATCGAACGAGCTATGTCAAGTATTGCAAAATAGTCGACCGAGCGGAGCACGGAATATCGGTAGGGGGTTCCGGGGGCATTCCCCCCCGGATTTTTTTTTAAATCTACATCGCATTTCCTGCGTTCTGGCGCATTTTGGAGCAAAAATATTGACACTGTCGCAGTATGTTTAGACAAGATTTTTGATTGAAAACGTCTAAATTTTGAAACAATAAGACAACGACCGAAACATGCATGGAATACATGGCACTTGGCATGAATGAAACGTGCCTCGTACTTGTAAAAAATCTTTACTCGCGGGTCGCCCCGCCCCCCCACCCCCCCCCCCTGAATCATGTGCTATTGTTTCGTTGGCTGGCGATGATATTTATTGGAATCAACAAACTGTTCCAGGTAATTTATATTATCATTAAATATATCGATACCATGTACTAAACTTCGTACGATTAAAATGTTCGTAAGTACCAAATTATGATAGTCTGTACATTTCAAATTAACAATGTTTTCTTGCAAACAATTATTGGATTTACATTTATTGAGCATAGACTGCAGCCTATGCTCAATAAATGTAAATCCACCAAGCCTGATACCACGGCGAGTCACTATCAGCAAAATAAATATTACTAAATGACTATATTTGTATAGCGGGCACTCGTAATTTTTAGAACTGGTGAAATAGTGACACAAGTATACACTTATTTAATTCCTATAAAGAACAATGTGTGCCTACTGAGTGGGCGTGTACCTTTATCTAGCTGGCGGCACGCCCACCGTCCGGCAATATGAGACAGTATTCCCTGAATAATCGGACCAACAGCCGTGTAATTCCAGACATTTCTCTTCGCTTAACAACAGACAACCGTCTATGACCATGGCGGGAAAATTGATTCGATCGATCACGTGACCCATGCAGACTGTAATAACAGATATATAAAATATGAAAAATGAAATAACGATGCATCTATATAACGTGCAGTGATGGTGTAAATTGACGGACCTATACGAAATATATTGTGGTAACCCGAATGTTCTTTTATTGCAGCCTATGCTTAATAAATGTAAATCCATCAACTGAAATTCCTAAATTTGTACTTACGAACATTTTAGTCGTACGTAGTTTAGTGAAACGCCCGCCAGGTGTTTTGTGAATACTTTACATGCGCGTACCCCGCCATGCTTAATTGCGAAAGATGAAAGTTACTTACTGCCTCGAAGTACGGAGAACTATCCCCCATATCCACGCTATCACATCATGCGTTTCACTGATATTCACCATTTCAGTCTAGATACAACGTCTATCTGTAAAAACTGCTGAATAAAAATAACGTTGGGACATATTTGTACGGAGCCCGGCAGTGGAGATGGATTTTTTTATTAATTCGTTGCCACGAAATAACAATTCGTTCCCTAAATTTAACATTTCGTTCCCTCGAATTAACAATTCATTCCCACGATATAACAATTCGTTCCCGTTGGGAACGAATTGTTATGTCGTGGGAAGGAATTGTTACATTGAGGGAACGAATTGTTAATTCGTGGGAAAGATTTGTTAAACTTTTGAGGGAACGAATTGCTATTTCGTGGGAACGAATTAATAAAAAAAAAGAATTCTACATCCCCTGCGGGGCTCCGTATATTTGGATAACAAACTGACATTATATTCATTAGTATGTTATCGTTGTGTACGGTTAATGCGTTTTACGACATTTTCCCCATTTGCAGTAAAATATTCAAACCGTCAGTGCTATTGGGATGTACATTACAAATAGAGGGTCTTATATGAATGAGAGGTCAATTAATATGATATAATGATATTAAACACGTTGACTAATTTCATAAGAGACGATGCTATGCCGAGTTTGTTATGAAATCTGCCAAAGAGTTGAATAAATATCATTTTACATGTAACTCAACACAAATGTAGATTTTATTTATTGCATAATCACATATGATCATACATGGAGTACGTACTGGGCATCTAACATTTTCTGTAGCGGTATACTGTGCATATTTATCACACTACTGTCTGTTTCACGAAACCTGCCCAAATTTTACGGCCATATAAACAATGCAAAAACAATATTTTTTTCGATAATATAAATTTTATCAACATTTAAGAATGAGCTTTCTTTTTATTTCGTGTAATTTGGTCAAATATTGATTTTATTGCGAAAAAACAATATCCTCATGTTAAATCCACATAGACATCTTAATAATGTCTATGGGGACTTAACATGGGGATTTTTTTGGAATTTCAGAAATACAGGACCGATTTTCAAAATTTAACTTTTGTTTTCTTAGTTAGATCATTTCCAAGCTATCTAGCCAGGTTTTGGAGTCAATTTTCAAAATAATTCATTTTCGGACTCCTCCCATATCTTCTCCACTTCCTTTCCCCCCACGTTAAATTCCCATACACAAATACATTTTTTGTAATAAAATAAATATTTGACCAATTTTCACGAAATAAAAAGAAGGCTCATTCTTAAATTTTCCTTTAATTTAATATTATCGAAAAAAATATTGTTTTTGAATTGTTTATATAGCCGTAAAATTTGGGCAGCTTTCGTGAAACAGACAGTAGTTATAAGTTGTAATACACGGTGTTAATGCACAATGCGAGAATCTACGGAGACCCGCAGTGGACATGGATTTTGTATTAATTTGTTCCCACGAAATAACAATTCGTTCCCTCAATTTAACAATTCGTTCCCTCGAATTAACAATTCATTCCCTCGAATTAACAATTCGTTCCCAAGAAATGACAATTCGTTCCCTCAATTTAACAATTCGTTCCCTCGAATTAACAATTCGTTCCCACGAAATGACAATTCGTTCCTCAAATTAACAATTCGTTCCTCATATTAACAATTCGTTCTACGATATAACAATTCGTTCCCACGAATTAACAACGAATTGTTAAATTGAGGGAACGAAGTGTTAATTCATGGGAACGATTTGTTAATTCATGGGAACGATTTGTTAACTCGTGGGAACGAATTGTTAAATTGAAGGAACGAATTGTTATTTCGTGGGAACGAATTGTTATTTCGTGGGAATGAATTAATAAAAAAATGAATTATACGTCCCCTGCGGGGGCTCCGTAAGAACCCATTTGATGCCATAAGTGCTATCATTGAAAGCTCTCTTTCTAGCTAAGCCCAGTATTAACCTGTTGAGGATGTGTTAACACAACTGTCAGTTGTTTCAATTCAATTCATTACAATTAATCCATTTTACATGACATCATAATGTATAGGGGAAACTATAGAAATGTGGCCTGTCGGAATATAGATGCCCCACTGAATGCCTACTGCTACCTTTAGCCTCGATAATCCTAAACTTGGACAGACGCACTAGTTTCAATAGATGTCTTCCCACAATATATACCAATCATGAATTCACAAGCAAAATATTGTCGAGCCCGGACTACAGTAGTTGACTATACTTTAAGCGAACGTGACCTTGAACTTGGTGAAACGAAACCTTCTTGCAATAGGTGTCTACCCTTGATTGATAGCAATGCATATGTGAAGTATGGTGGAAATATGGCAATGATTATCCCAGTTATCGCACGGAAACGAGTTCGTACCTCCGTACCTATATGTGCATCTATTATTTGCCCAGGTGACCTTCACTTTGGGCTGCCGCTCTCAGTTTTCAATATGTGTCTTCCTACAGTATATAGCAATGTTCACACGAAGTATTGTCGGGCTCGTCGGGCTTATAGTACAGTGGAACCTCTCTAAACCGGACACCACGGCAACATATGCCATATTATTTTTGATGGGTTTCTTGATCATTCTTGTTAATGTATGTTCATGATTACAAAGCACGACAATACATTTCAGAATGGGCATATGCCTGATTTACAATGTAACCTCTCTAATCCTCGGCTTAGAGAGGTTTCACTGTAGTAATATATCGTGGGTTGCCCGGTTAGTGCAATTGGTAACCAATACATGTACATTCGCTGACCTTTCCGTGGTGCAAGGAAGTCACTCACCATTACCGACTGACGTCAGCGAGATGGCGCTACATACGAGGTCATACATTATTTTAAAGGCAAATTGATCACGCTGTAACATAAAACGTTACTTGATAAATAGAATAACATGATTGCATCAGTTGATATCAAGTTTATCAGTCTCTGCTAGGAGAAGATAAGACTTCTTTCCTTCTTTCTTTCTCGAGTTTACCATTTGCAACGTCGAAACACGAAAACACGCCAATTTGTTGCTGTGACTGGATAAATAGGTCCAGGGAATGGGAACTTGTAAACCGTGCAACTGCTGATCAAATAGTACACTCCTGTAGCCTGATCACGATCTATCTTTCTTGTCAAAACCAAGACGGTTGTTTGATTGATGGAATGGCGAACAGTGTAGATCCTGATCAGACTGTGCGGATGCACAGTTTGATCTGGATCTACACTGGTCGCAAAACCCATCAACCACATTTCTTGACAGTCACAGCCTTATTTAGTGTTTCGACCTTATACAAGGCCACAATACGAAATCGTGATGAATGCAATCAACCACCATACGACTGGCGAGATAAAACCAGTTTGTGACGAGGAGAAAATTGCTATAACTGCAGATGATCAATAAAGTTATTTCAATATATAAAAATGGGAAAATTGGCGTCAGCTGCTCATAAAACCATGACATAAAAATGTTTCCTCGGAGTAAGCTTGTCAGAAAATCAAAACGGGCGCCAGACTTCGTGAATGTAATTGTATGAAGGGAATACACACGGCCGCAGTTGAGGGCTCTCTGTGGAGGATCTGAGGCGACAGACTATAGCCAGGGACGGTAGTTTCCCAGAAGGCCATAAATTCGCACATCTGGCTATTTTGCACATATATTGCCTTTCAAGAATTTTGATGGAAGCAATCTCGATGTTCACCTTATCGACCATTATAAGCGAAATCCAAGATTGATCGGCCGCTTGAAAAGAGTTTGGATCTCTGGTGATAACAGGGTCTTGTAAACATTCACAAACAAATACAAAAGACCCCCAACTCCACCCTGAACAGGAAATCCAACACGATTCAGTGAGTATAATGGTATTGGTATCGTTGTATCATCTACATATGACTAGCCATGTAATTTTGTAATTTTGAAAATGTCCGATATCACATGAAAATTAATTACACAATTTACGATATTTTGCATAAATAACGTCGAAGGTTGACGAAATGTTCAGAGCAAATGCGGAATAGAATTCCGCATTTGCTATGGACATTTCGCCACCTTTTGACATCATTTACAGAAAATATCATATTTTCTGTAAATATTCTTCATGAAAAACCGAACGTCGTCCTATGTATAACCAGATATCTATGATCATTATAGATATATTGAAAACTGATTGAAGAGCAATAATTACAAGAATTCCGCCACGGAAGCGGTGTCACGCCTGAAAATGCCTTGTCGGTACATCGCCATGTTTACTTCTGTTTTGTGAATGAAATAGTTGGCCCCGGATCGAGTATATTAAAACATACAAATGACGTCATTGGGGAAACCGATGACACAATTTTCAATGTATGGAAGCCCAAATTTGTTAGAATTTGTTTTCTTCATATTTTAAGTACTTGCATTAAAGGTACATGCCCACGCAGCAGGTTACACTGCACTACTACTTTTCATTTTCTGTCATGCCTTATATGAGCCATTTGTCTACCCACTAACGAGTTATTTTTTAATTACGGCGCGTGTTAATTGGTGTTAAATCGCATTTTATATGCCGCGACCAGAAAGGGTATTTTCCGACCTCGTGCTATTTTTACCAATACGCCTCACGTGACACGGTCAATCATATCACATATTTGACATGCGCAGTGAAGTATCGGAAGTTGAGAAGAAAAATCTCTGTTCGAGTCAAAATCTAAATCTCCACGTAACTCTTTCCATTTGGTGATTTGGTCGCCAATATTAACCACTATATCTCTCTCTCTGTACTGCCTGTCCGTCAGACATTTCGCCTTTTTTTGGCCGACGCCGTTTCATACAATTTCCGTCCTGGACGTTTCGACATGTTGATATTCTTGTTTACATATTGGGAAGCCTACTGGCGCGCATAGTATACTGCGCATGCGCACCGCAAGCCGTGATGTGAAAGTCGTCGTCCCCGCACATTATCAAAATAGACTGTTACCGCCGCGCGTCGCTAACAGTAAATTGATAATTAATAAATGATTATATTTGTATAGCGGGCACTCGTAATGTTTAGAACTGGTGGAATAGTGACATAATTATACACTTATTTAATTCCTATAAAGAACATTTTGTGCCTACTACGTGGGCATGTACCTTTAATATGGGTATTAATATACGCTGGATGTGTTATACTGTCATTAATTTTTTCCCTGACTGTAATTTATCACTTTAAATACTGACTTATTGACCCCCTTCCCTGAACGTAGAATTGACACTCATGTTGGCGTGTATTGGCCACCATAGACACATGACAATCAGGCCGAATTCGGGAATGTTACTAAAATCCGTTGTAAATCCATCGATAGAATGAGGATTAAACATCAGTTAGACCCACACGTGCGAGATTTGTTTCGCACAGGTGTCGGGTGAGTTTAAAAATAGACTGTCGGAAGGTCAAACTTGATGTCGTTTGTGTGTTAAACGCGTCGAGTATTTCGGAGAGTATTCGGAGGGGAGCTAACTCTGACGAAAACTATATATATATAGCCTGTTACTAAATTTAGCGATGACCGCACGATTTGTGCCGCAAATGGGGGCAAATCACGCGCAACAAAATAATCCGATGTAATTTTGTACGTAGAACATCCGTTGTTGATATTGTGCAAGTGCAAGTAGTTTTTCATAATATTATTTTCAACGAGAACAAGTCGATGGCGCGCCATCGCAATATACCCACTTTCCCCAAATGCTAAGTCCGAAAGGGGGAGGTAATCCATGATGGAGGATCGGATAAAAAATCCGAATTCACTTTGCGCATCAGCACATCAAAACGAAGCTACGAACCAAATATCAGACGCGTAGGTATTAAGGTGAAAAAGTTGTTCGACCTACGAGGAAAAATAGGGAAATTTTGAGTCCGAAAGGGGGAGATAATCCATGATGGAGGGTCGGATCAAAAATCCGAAGTCACTTTGCGCATGTGCACATGATAACGAAGCTACATAGCAAATATCAGGCGCGTAGGTATGAAGGTGAAAAAGTTTTTCGAGTTACAAGGAAAAAATGGGAAATTCTGAGTCCGAAAGGGGGAGATAATCGATGATGGAGGGTTGGATCAAAAATCCGAATTCACTTTGCGCATCTGCACATGATAACGAAGGTACATACCAAATATCAGGCACGTAGGCATGAAGGTGAAAAGGTTTTTCGAGTTACAAGGAAACAATGGGAAATTCTGAGTCCGAAAGGGGGAGATAATCCATGATGGAGGGTCGGATGAAAAATCCGAATTCACTTTGCGCATCTGCACATGATAACAAAGCTACATACCAAATATCAGGCGCGTAGGTATGAAGGTGAAAAAGTTTTTCAAATTACAAGAAACGTGACGGACGTACGGACGTACGGACGGACGGACACTCGTGACGAAAACAATATACCCATTTTTTCCCAAAAAAGTGGGTATAATTAGTGGTTGCATATGACAGTTAAACGTTGAGTAACACAATGCATTTTGTTGTTATGGTTACTCCAAGATATCACTACGGACCATCGCATCGAGGGGGTCTGGGGCGTGGCTAACTGTCGGAGGCGATCGCAATACATAGGTTTACCCTATGTGAAAATGACATGCCCTACCTTATATGCATCTCGGATAATAAGGTACGAATATATCAAAATGAAGCCATAAAGCTCATGGAGCAACAGTAGTGCTGTAAAAAAAACAATTCCCATCATTTCAAACGACATGCAGAGTTGTTCACAGAACCTAATTAACCCTTTCAACACCACAGCCTGTATAGTGGTATTGGCAAACAGTGTAGATCCAGATGAGCCGGCTCGTGACGAGCTGTCTCATCAGGATCTGCACTTTTTGCAAGTAATTTTCATATTTTTGAGAACAAAAACACCCCCTTTTCATAAATATTTACAATCACCCGAGCATGGTGGTCACGTGGTTGGTTGGGAACATATTTTCACGACGGTGTTCATCCTTACCGGAATCCTTGGTTTGGCCATCAGGTATAATAAGGCCTCCGTGATATTGACCATGGTTGTTCAGACTTGGTGTGTACGCGAAGCATAGCAACATCCCTAGATACACTGTGGCCAAATATTATTAAAATCTGTCAAGTGGTTCATCAAGGTGTTACTAACGTACTTACGCGATACCCACTCCTGCCTATCGGCGGGGGGATAATAACCCACACGTTGTCCATACGTACCACATATGAGACACGCCATGTGATTGTATACCTTCGGACAGATGCGTAATTTCATTAAGGACGTTTACAAACTTTGCAATATTATCCGTAAATGGCGTCAATGGTTGTCCGAAGGTACAAAATCACATGGCGTGTCTCATATGCTGCATGGATTTTGTTTTCATTAATTCGTTCTCAGGATATAACAATTCGTTCCCTCAATTAAACAATTCGTTCCCTCGAATTAACAATTCGTTCCCTCGAATTAACAATCCGTTCCCTCGAATTAACAAATTCGTTCCCACGAAATCACAATTCGGTCCCTCAATTTAAAAATTCGTTCCCACAATATAACAATTCGTTCGTACGAATTAACAATTCTTTCCCGTGGGAATGAATTGTTATTCCGTGGGAACGAATTGTTAAATTGAGGGAACGAATTGTAATTTCGTGGGAACGAATTGTTAAATTGAGGGAACGAATTGTTAATTCGTGGGAACGAATTGTTAATTCGTGGGAATGGATTGTTATATTTCGTGGGAACGGGAATTATTAAACTTGAGAACAATTGTTAAATTTTCCGTGGGAACGAACGCAATTGTTAATTCGTGGGAACGAATTGTTAATTCGTGAGAACGAATTGTTATTTCGTTGGAACGAATTAATAACAAAAAATGTCTACGTCCCATGCGGGGTTCCGTAGAAACAAACATGTATCACATCACCAAGATAAGGCACCACGTCAATCATACACACATTTTACACGTGCATCATCGAGTCCGTATATTGATTACTATTGATAATCAATATGATATTCCAATCAGCTGATTATAAACACCCGTCTTACAGTTCTATCATAGACGGTGCGATACCAGTAGCATATTTCACCAACATTGCAAAGTATACTTATCTTGCTAAGTACACTTTGAGGGAAATGGATAAATGTATTAATTGTTATTATCCTGAATTTATTACATTATCACAGCCAGTTTGGCTGTGATAATATAATAAATGCAGTATAATAATTCTGCATAATTTTAATCATTAAATATATGCAGTCGTTAGTTCTATATTAAATAATGCATTTCGGGAAAAATAAATGAGTACTCCCTTAAAGTATAATTAGCTCGATAAGAATGATTAGCAAGTTTGATGAAATCGGCTACTGATACGATTTAAACGCGTCAAAACGTACACCGATCACTTTGCAGTTGTTGAGATAAAAACAATAACACATTTTTCTTGATGAAAAAAAGAAAAAAAGGAAATATATGTATACAGCGTTATTACAACGAAAATATATTTTTAGTACAAATCAATTTAGACCACAAGGAAATTACATAGATGCCATGGAGTTACTTTTTACTGTTGTTAATCAATGTTATATTTCCCATCGACTCTGGCATGCAATTCCCGAAAACAAATAATATTTGGACTGTGACACATGGTGCGATGGCCGACTGATCAGGTGCTACGCTGGTTATGGTTTGATGGCCAATTGGTCAGGAGCTACACCAGTAATGGTGAGATGGCTGACTGATCAGGAGCTACACTGGTCATGGTTTGACGGCCAATTGGTCAGGAACTACACCAGTAATGGTGAGATGGCTGATTTATCATGACAGGTCATGGTTTACTGGCTGAACAGGAGCTAAATTGTTGCTGGTGTGATGGCCGATTAGGAACTACTATTAAACATATTTCAGAAAATTTTACAATAGAAGATTGGCCTCCCATTTTCCAATTATTCTCTCCCGAAAGTAGTCCGGGGAAAAGTAGTCCGGAGATGTTAACCCTTTCACCCCTAAGTAACTGAATGGATTTCGCTATGTTTGTTTTTCAACCAATCCAACCATCACAAAATCATTTTCAGACAAGTCCGTTTATGAAAGGGGGTATTTTTATTCTCAACAAATATGTAATTTACTTTCAAAAGTGCAGAGCCGGCTCATCTGGAACTACACTTTTTGCCAATACCGCTATAGAGGCCGGTGGTATTGACGGGTTGAAACAAAGTATTCCATGTTAATTAGTCTTGACCCATTGTGTTATTGCTACTTATTTAGTTAGCTACTGCATGCAATTGCAAATAGTTATGCCGTTTGCCGACACATATGCCCTTCCATGTCACCGTTAAATTTGAGCTTCACATTCTGTCAATTCAATCATCCACATTCATCAACCACTTTGATTATTCCGCAGATTTACTATATCATGTTAGTGATATGAATGGTAACATAATATTGTTACTGCTGTCAGTTGATGAATATTGTTTATGCCAACGTCACCGATAGGTCAACTTGCGAGGCGTTCTTGTATTATACATGGTATATGCTATTCATATGCAAAATACACACCCTACTTTATTGTGGAGATATTAGACGCATTTTCTTTCGATATTTCTTTAATATCTACAAAAATACAATTTCTTGGTACATTAGTAATGAATTAGACTATATAACACAGACGTATGCATGTTATAATGTCATCGACAGGATATTAAAATACACTCCCTGGAATATATTGCATATATAATAATATGACCTGCTACCGCAAAATGAGGCACATTGCGTTTTTTACAACGCATCTTCTAATCCGCTATCAGACTCACATGTAGTAATAGCAGTGTGATAGGGTCTTACAATGTTCGTTAGATACAACACAAATATTCCCCCTACATTGTAGGCCCTGATCAGACTGCGCGGATGCGTAGGCTGATCTGGGACTACACCGATCGCAAACTCAATAATGCCCGTTTTGTCGTGGCGAGTTCCCAATTTGTGTATTACTGGTACGAAGGCTTGCATATGCAGTGAGGTCCACAGGGTGTCCGGTTTCGAGAGGCTTCACTGTAAATCAGACATTTCATCGTGCTGAGCCACAGCTGTGTGATGTGATCATAAACATGCATTCTCCCCGGAGATAACGGACCAAGAAACTCATGAAACATAAGATCACAGACTGAAGTCTGCTCACAGATGTTTCTTGGTGTCCGGTGTAGAGAGGTTATACTGCTATCTAAGACTTCGTATGGCACAATAACATATACATGCAAATATATTTCCATGGATTTTGGAATTACACATTTGCAAAAAAAGACATCTTATATGTATATATGTATGTCATAATCAGTTGGAGACACTATTATACATGCATTGGTATACAGTGCCACCTCGGTTTACCGATGTTCTACATTAACATAAGCAGTTCAAGACACTGTTTGTGTGTTTGCGATCATGAACCGACATTATCATCAGGATTAAATGACATTAAACCCATCCATATTAATCACGAGGAGGTTGTCTGTGTGTCCGGTCTGGACAACTTCTACTGTACATGTACATGGAAAATATACGCTTATCAGTTGTTCAATCGTTCATACATGTCTATCAGAAAAATAGTTTACCAAAACACTATTTGCCGTGGATAAAACGATGTATTACTATTCATGAAACACACTTCTACATGTAACGCATGTGTGCTTTTTTTAAACACAAGTTTCTAGCAACTACTGAAGCAATAATTATCTTGGTGCGATAAAGTGCGGGTACGCCGAAATATTGCACGTACTTCACACGTATAGTAGTAAAGCCCTATGAGGACGGCATTGCCATAACTGTAGTCGTTTCAGAGTTATTTGAGAAAACTTACATACATGTAAGTTTTCTCAAATAAGTCTGAAACGACTACAGTTATAAAGGCGGCGTGAATGGCTGGAGATGTGATAATAAATAAACGGCGTATCAGCCCCGCATCGCAGCAGGGTTACTGAAAAAGTCCTTGAAATATTTAGAAACAAATAAAATAAGTATAAAAAAGTATAAGTAAAACTAAAACATACCAAAAGAAGCTGGTACATACAAATTATGTGTGGCATATCAAAGAAGCAGCTACATACATGTGTGGCATGTCAAAGAAGCAGCTACATATATGTGTGGCATGTCAAAGAAGCAGCTACATATATGTGTGGCATGTCAAAGAAGCTGGTACATACCAAAGCAGGTGCATTAGAAACAAACAAAATTGCTACCCCGCTCCATACCTCTCGCGAGGGTAGCAATTTAACCCCATCTCTTTAATGTAACACATGGAACAGTGGTTTCTGCAACCGGTTATCCGGCGTGTTTGATATACTAGCGATATAAAACAGTCAAAGCTGTGTCAATACATTATTAATAAAGAACATACACGTGCAGTAATTGGTTATTTTACCGTGTCAAGGTGTTTATCTAACATTTACATGCATATCATGTAAATTTGAAAGCTTAATTTCGTCGTGTTGAATGTTGAACAACAAGAGAAAAGATGGCTTCCATAGGAAAATGATTTCCCTGTTCTGTTATTTTTGGCAATTTACTAGTTATACATCAAAGATTATTTGTTTAAAGGTACATGCCCACGCAGTAGGCACAAAATGTTCTTTATAGGAATTAAATAAGTGTATAATTATGTCACTATTCCACCAGTTCTAAACATTACGAATGCCCGCTATACAAATATAATCATTTATTAATTATCAATTTACTGTTAGCGACGCGCGGCGGTAACAGTCTATTTTGATAATGTGCGGGGACGACGACTTTCACATCACGGCTTGTGGTGCGCATGCGCAGTATACTACGCGCGCCAGTAGGCTTCCCAATATGTAAACAAGAATATCAACATGTCGAAACGTCCAGGACGGAAATTGTATGTAACGGCATCGGCCAAATAAAAGGGACAGGCAGTACAGAGAGAGAGTGGTTAATATTAGCGACCAGATCACCAAATGGAAAGAGTTACGTGGAGATTTAGATTTGGACTCGGACAGAGATTTTTCTTCTCAACTTCCGATACTTCACTGCGCATGTCAAAGATGTGATATGATTGACCGTGTCACGTGACGCGTATTGGTAAAAATGGCACGAGGTCGGAAAATACCCTTTCTGGTCGCGGCATATACAATGCGATTTAACACCAATTAACACGCGCCGTAATTAAAAATAACTCGTTAGTGGGTAGACAAATGGCTCATAAGGCATGACAGAAAATTAAAAGAAGTTTGCCCATATCACGTGGATCCGTCTCTGCTTGGTCTGTCTTGCCTCGTCCAACCCTCTAATAGCATTAGCAGGTAATATAACAATGTAACGGCTGAGTATCCATATATCATGTGCACGCACACTCGGCCCTCTTCACGGTCTGACATATCGGCATTGTGCAATAGGAGAATTAACTAATTAGGTTAAACTCACCGCCTCATCGTCTCCTTCATTTAATGCACATATTTCGACTGCATCGCATATATTAGTAAATTCGGAAACAAATGGGCCAACGGCCATTGGCCTGATCATTTACGGGCACATGCCCGGGTATGGAAGGTCTTCGAGCCATTTCCCACCCTTAAATATAAGAATACAATGAAAAGAAGTAGTACAGTGTAATCTGCTGCGTGGGCATGTACCTTCAAAGGTATAAAATATACACTTTACTAAATTTTGACCTACATACAACAGGTTTGGGTATGCACTTCGCTTGCTCACATGTTTTGAATGGGTCAAATTGTAGCCGTAGATAACATATCGGAGGCGAATATTGTAGCTACAGGTGCATGTATGTGTGGCACACGCTCACCACCATGCAAATGAACCTATGAGACATATACTGGAAGTATTAGCATACCAAAATCATTGTGTCGCCGTTGAATGCTTTCCGATCTAACAGGAGGATTTCACTGCGTCCTACGTATCTACGCACGTATCCCGCCACGACAAACGCGGGTTATTGGGGTTTGATGAGTGTAACTCCTGATCAGTAGCCTATTTCACCAACATTGCAAAGTATACGTATCTAGCAAAGTATACTTTGAGGGAGTAATTTTCAATTTAAGTATAAATTTATTGATTTTTATTATACTGAATGTATTATATTATCACAGCCATTTTGGCTGTGATAATGTAATAAATTCAGTATAATAATTATGCATACTTTTAATCATCAACTATATGCAGTGGCTAGTTCTATATGAAATAATGCGTTTCGGAAAAAATAAATAATTATCCCCTTAAAATATACTTTGCTAGATAAGTATACTTTGTAATGTTGATGAAATCGGCTACAGATAGCATACACATGTGTATTGCATAAAGATGGGCTTCACAATGTAATAACACAAGGAATTAAACGACGTATATAGTATATATGTGAATGAAATCGTTCTTATATAAGGCATTAAGTGTACAGCTTCAACCTATGATGCAGTGTACATGCAATATATTAGCTACGAGTACATACGAGTTATGATGTTCCCCTGTTTGATAACTTGCGTTTTACGTTAGTCTGTAGATCGAAATTCTAAAACTTCGATCGCTGCTGCAGTAGTTAGATATACTAACTGTGAGTCTGAAGAACGATTACCAGGCACTTCAAGAAGTCGAGCGTAAATTCAGACTTCTGTTTCGCGAATGCTTCACCCAGTATCATCACCATGTATCTAGGACGGATCTAGTAGCGGGGAGTGTTTCTGCAAACAACAGGAATTTGCAGAGTTACTCCCCGTACCTAGGGCGGATCAACGTGGTCATTGGTTAAATAGGAGAGTGTTGGCGTGACGTGGTGTTGTCGTCATCTCCATCTACAAGGTCCGTTCTGGCGATGGAAGATCTGTTGGTTATTCTGGTCCGGCTTGATGCTGTACAAATCGGGCCGTCGATCCGGAGGTAGTTGTGGGAAGTAACTCTGCACAACTCATGTACCGTTCGTAGCATGCATGTTACGGACGGTAAAGGAGTTTTGCGGAGTTACTTCCCACAACTAATCCAGAAGGAGGTCGTAAACGACGAGACACGGATGTTATGTAGCCTAATTCAAGAACGTCAATTAGTCGGTTAATTTGTTAGTCGACTAAGAATGACGAAAGTGGCATAGGTGGCGATGGCGGTGAAGTCGTAGCATGGTCGGCCAGTTGTGACCCAGTGGTGGGCCTCACATCCAGCGGGTCCAGAGGCGTCTGGAAATTAGAAAACTGGTCCCGCAGCATCTTGAAACCCGGTCGAGTCCGTATACGTAGTGTTCTTTGGGTGGAACTGGTCACCACACTAGAGTAGGTAGAAACATCAGGTGTAGGAGGGCTGGTTGCCGCCTCACGCCGTGAAGGCAGGCTAAGCGTACCCGCCGCCATTTCCTTCCTGTTGGTCTCTGTTTTCCCGCCAATTCCATTGCTAAAGGATTTGTATTGCCTTTTCTTTTCGCACTGGATGTGGGCGGCTGGTCGGGATCACTCGAATGGTGGCATTCCTCCTTACAGGAATCCCGATATCCTTGGTTTGGCCCACAGTCACATTTTACTTTTGACTTTCTTGTTACTTGAGAGTTGAATCGATTATACCTCCCATTATAACAGTAGTAAGATTGATATTGATCATGTTACCTTCAGGGGCTGTGGCCAAGTGACTCTGGTGTTGTGAAGACCTGACACCAGCTCAGGTTATTTTAATTTCAAGGCTGAACATACTAAATGTGTTTTCGGAAAGTATTCAGTTCTGATATTGGGACCCACCTTCATACAGGTGAAACTTGCGATTCGATCCCATAAACCTGACTTAAAATGTCCCTAGCCATTAAACGCCATTAAACACATAAATAACTTGTCTTGGAGGGTGGAGTTGATGACGTCATGCGAACTAGCGAACCCCAATGTCTCCTTTCATCCGAGACGTTAGTACACAGCCGTCTGTAGTAATCTTGTCAAGACGTCAACGTTTCTGAACATCTATTGGCAATATCAGCTGTAGCACAGCTCAGGCTCAGCCAATCAAGCTGTTTATTTTCAAATACAATATTCAAGTATTTTGTAATAGACACATTAACAAATATTGGCAAGATTAGCGCAGGTGGTGGTGAAATTGTGTCAGTTCAGCGAGAGTCGGGAAAAAAATAGACACCTTCGCTGTACGGCGTTGAATAATTGGTCTGCCCGTTTGGGTTAATTTACAGATCAAACGATGAACCGAACTGACGGATGTGCTTCACTGAGAATGTGGTAGTACTTGTTTCGTTGATTGCTTGCATGTAGTTGATTGATTAAATACCGTGAAACATGCGTATGGGCGGGTGTTTCATAATATGTGGCTGTGATACATGGGGATAATGGAATGTGTGCCCAGTGTCGCTTCTGATCAAATAGCACACGCCTGTAGTCTGATAGCGAGCTATAGTGTTTGTTAGAAGCATAACGGGTAGTTCATTGATGGAATGGAGAACGGTGCGGATCCCGAGCAGACTGTGCGGATGCACAGACTGATCGGGATCTACACTGATCGCAAAGCCCCCAGTCACAGCCACATATTTGTTTCATATATGCTGAATGTACGTACTGAGAGCTGACTCATTATATACGTACATCCGGGTATAGCGAATAGAGGGTGGGAAACGAAATTGTCGTCTGCTTTTATTTAATATTGTGTCATTGTCTCTCAATAAAAATGGTTTGACAGCACTTTAGAATCATTTCCTATGGAAATGATTCTAAAGTGCTGCCAAACTATGTTTTCTTGATAAAAATAAATAAATAAAATAATCGGCAGACGACACAATTTAATTTAGCATTGTAAGGGTTAGCACAACCATGTTCTCGCTTGTATTCTGGGATTGTCTATCGAACTATCGACCATTACGAATGTCAATTGGTGGACGTCGCCATTATGAGAAATTCAATTACGTCACTGGGTGTGACAATACTCATTATGGATCCCGATAGTTAGTTAAAGCAGGTGACGATCCTTACAGTGGCCTAATACATTGACGAGACGTACATAAATTAACAAATGAAAACAGCATCGTTAAACGAAGCTAATTTATTGACCCTCCCCCCCCCCCCCCCACCGTATATGTCAAAATGCAGAAAACAGCCAAGTCTATCAAACTCTAGAAAACAGCCAATTCTATGTATAATGCAGAAAACAGCCAATTCTATATCAAAATCCAGAAAACAGCAAAGTATACGTCTAATCCAGAAAACATGCATTTCTATGTCAAAATCCAGAAAACAGCCAATTCTATGTCTAATGCAGAAAACAGCCAATTCTATGTCAAAATTCAGAAAACAGTCAATTCGTGCCGATTATTTTCTTATACACACCGTAAGGAACTTTTCTCAAAACATACTAGCGAAACGAACGGCATACCACTCCCATGTACACGTATACAGTGGCTTAATGAGAGCACTGACCATGGTCCACGCTGTATAGTGTACATGTATACAGTGGTTTAATGAGAGCACTGACCATGGGTCGCTGTATAGTGTACATGTATACAGTGGTTTAATGAGGAGCACTGACCTGGTCCACGCTTGTATAGTGTACATGGTTACAGTGGTTTTTAATGAGAGCACTGGACCATGGTTCCACGCTGTTAGTGTACATGTATACGTGGTTTAATGAGAGGCACTGACCCATGGTCCACGCTGGTATAGTTGTTACACGGTTTAATTAACAGGTGGTTAATGAAGTACTGACCATGGTCCACGCCCTGGTAAAGTGTTTAAACTTTTTACCAGTGGTTTAATAAGAATGACCATGGTCACGCTGTTATAGTGTTACATGGTATACAGGTTGTTTAATAAGAGCACTGACCATGGTCCACGCTGTATCCGTTGTACATGTTTACGTGGTTTATGAGAGCACTGACCAGGGTCCACGTGTATAGTGTACAGTATACAGTGGTTTAATAAGAGCACTGACCATGGTCCCCAGCTGTATGGGTACATGTATACCAGTGGTTTAATAAGAGGCCTGCCATGGGTTCAGCTGTATAGTACATGTATACAGTGTTTTAATGAGAGCACTGACCATGGTCCACGCTGGTTTTAATCCGTGGTACACGTATACAGTGGTTTAAATAAGACACTGACCAAGGTCCACGCTGTTTATAGTGTAACATGTATACCATGGTTTAATTTAAGGAGCAACTGACCATGGTCCCACGCTGTATAAGTGAACATGGTATTACAGGTGGTTTAATGGAAGAGCAACTGACCATGGTCCACAGCTTGTATAGTGTTACCATGGTAATACAGTGGGTTTAATAAGAGCACCTGGACCATGGTCCCACTTAGCCTGTTTATAGTGTACATGTAATCCAAGTGGTTTTAATGAAGAGCACTGACCAATGACCACGCTGGTTTAATAGTGGTACACGTAATAACCATGGTTTTAATGAGAGGCACTGTCCATGGTTGACACCGGGCCAGTATAGTGTACATGTATACAGTGGTTTAATGAGAGCACTGACCATGGTCCACGCTGTATAGTGTACATGTATACAGTGGTTTAATGAGAGCACTGACCATGGTCCACGCTGTATAGTGTACACGTATACAGTGGTTTAATGAGAGCACTGACCGTCCACGCCGTATAGTGTACATGTATATGGTAAATGGTTCAGTCAGAGGATATATTTTGTATTAGCGACAATCCCTGATTACGTTTGTATCGATTAAAACTGTAATAACTTCTGTTTTCCGGTCAATGCACTCAAGCAACGGACGGTACTCATATATAAGGGCAATTCCACAGTGGTATTTGTAGCTGTTTCTAGAGATATAAGGGCTTATCGGTTTTGCGACCATTGAAGATCCAGATCAGCCTGTGCATCCGCACAGTCTGATCAGGATCTTCAATGTTCGTTATTCCATCAATGAAACACCAGTCGGGCTTTTAACACGGGTATATCTCGTTATTATGATACAGGAGTGTGCTATTGGATCAAGAACTACACTTGCCATAAACCCCATAACAAGTCACATTTGAGACACGCCATGTGATTTTGTACCTTCGGACATCTGCGTAATTTCATGAAGTACGTTTACAAAATTTACAATATTTTCCGTAAATGGCGTCAAACGTTGACTGCATGTACTCTGAAAATGCTGTCAACTTTTAACTCTATTTACGAAAAATATTGTAAATTTTGTAAACATATTTAATGAAATTACGCAGATGTCCGAAGGTACAAAATCGCATGACATTTATTATCGGCTGTGGAATTAGCATCATTATCACAGCGCAGTTAATTTGTAGTCGATACTGAAGTAGAACACAATATGATATATAATTCGAATACCGTTGGAATTGGACGATCTCTTCGGAGAACGATTGTGTTAAGAAACCAATTTGGGAGAAATGTTGATGTATGGACTACTACTATTTTAGTCATAATTATTTTTGAGCATCAAACGTTGCCTGATGAATATAATATCAGGTTACTATCTTTGATATCAAGTTTATCAGGCTCGGCTCGGAAACGGTAGCCTTGCCTGATAAACTGGATATCAAAAGACATTAGCTTGGTATTCTCTATTTGTATGACGGTGCGAGCCTTATCAACGCCTTTTCAGAGCCGAGAAAACAATTTTTCATGCTCTCGAATGTTTTGAAAATAATATAATCTTTAGCACAATGCGGACTATCACCATGACAACCGAGACTCGCATTGGCGGGTATGGTGCGCTTTATTTCATGAAAATCAGCTGCGTACAAGCTGAGAAATGTTCATTTTCTTACCCGGCATCGAGCGATTTTCTTCCAAATTCGGCGTGTGCCTTATTAAAAAAGTCACGTGGGATGTCCACTCTGATATAGTTGCGGCAGTAACGCTCCAAAACTCCGTACCGTACTGCCCACAACTATGGAATCGAATGTAAGGTAGATTTTCTCGGCCGTTCTCTCTGGCTGACCAGATCGTAATTCCATCCATGTACATGCACATTCATTGGGAATCAATTTCCCACAAACGATACTAATTAGCGATACAATTTGATGAAACCAATCTTACTGCATGACATTCCTTGCCGCCAGTGTAACAGTTTTTTTTAGTAAATTTCGTACGGTAAATGAAGAGGTCAGTGGATGTAGGGGGCTAATTCCCTCAGGGAAAATGTAGAATTCAACCGTGTAACTTAATGACACATATGCATCATTTGCGGACTGATTCGAGATCCGATAAATTTCGTACGGTAAATGAAGGGGTCAGTGGAAGAATTGCACGGTTGATTTCTACATTTGAAGGCGTCAGTGGAAGAAGGGGGCTAACTCCCTGAGGGAGGGTTAGGGTTAGCCCCCTTCTTCCACTGACGCCTTCAAATGTAGAATTCAACCGTGCAACTTAATCACACACATGCATCATTTGATACATTCTACGGACTGATTCGAGATCCGATACGTATGTGTTTACGAGACACTGGCAGGTACATTTTTCTAACGCGGGGAACGAGATAATTAATCAAGGATTGAACTAATGATTAGTTACTCGCCATATTGTAACCGCAATAACACATTCCGTGTAAACATGCACACGCTTACAGTACAATGCAATACAAGAGGTGCCGAAGATGCCGAAGATGTAACTAAAATCATTTGCCTCCGATATGTGGTTATTGTCTCGAGAGGTATCGCAGCGAGGTAGCAGTTTTGTTTCTACGTTAGTTGGCGTGGCTTGTTTTCGCAAAACGGTAAATGAGACGAGTATGAGTCAGACCACGGGCATTCGGAGTGTTTCGACTTTCATCGGTATAACTACATATGAATAATAACAAGGCGCATACCTTTGGTCGGACACGACCTCGTATCATAACAAATTCCGCGATTTTATTAACGTTAATGTAAATATTTTGACGAAAAGTGCACATGTTCATTTGAGAAGTATTGTTATCTTGCTAAAATAGCATAGTTGGAACATAGTTATGCAAATAATATCTAATTACAGCTGGTTACCTAGGTCGGACACGACCTCGTATCATAACAAATTAAATAATGTGTTTATGTCTCTAATGTCAATATTGTAGCGGAAATTTCATATTTTCATTTGAGAAGTATCGTTATCCTACAGATAATACATAGGCAAATGTAATTGTAAACATGTTATTTTGTTATGATACTAGGCCGTGTCCGACCAAAGTTATAAGCCTTGTTACTCATATGTAGTTATACCGATGAAATCCGAAACACGCCGAATGCCTGTGAGTCAGACAGTGAGTAGGATAAAACTGATGTTACACCAATATAGTGCTGAAGATGCAATCGGTATTGTCAAACTGACAAAACTGGAGGAACTTACTAAATGAGGGAAGTGCAAAATAGGTTAAGGTCACATGAAAGTGACTCAATGTCGTCGTTTGCAATGAGTACCATGGTGTGAAGACTATGTACATATAAACGTATTTCCATTTCTCGTGTCTGTGTGTCCGGCGATCCCTTGTGACGGAAACACATTGACAAGTTCATTATAAAACTATTTGTATAGACAATTAGAAGCAGGACGGATGTTTTACTGATTGAATGACAAGAAAAACATGGTTTGGCAGCACTTTAGAATCATTTCCAGTGGAAATGATTCTAAAGTGCTGCCAAACTATGTTTTTGTGTGCAGGGACCGATAAGATTGCATGTATGTGTACATTGGTTATTAGGTGTGTCTAAACTGTTCACAAACGCAAAACGCCTGATATTTCCGACTAAATCGCATATAGGGCCCGATATGATGGCTGACTGTAGTGACTGTCGTGTCACGATTCACATGATCAGCCACTTATGAGACACACTCATTTTGAAAGTACGTCCTGTTCTCTTGGGCATGTGTGTATGCAATTTGTACCATCTAAATATCAAACCAGCTGGCGGCTCACCAACCGGCCATATCATCCCGAGCAGAGGCTCGAATATTCGACCCCAGTTGTGAGGTGGATGCGTTAACTACTCGGCCACGGCAACAGGTATGTACACCACTGTCTGCGTTAATCTGGTCAACGTTTCATCTATTGGCAATATCAACTAGTAACGAAGCAGTGAAGCTATGGCACAGCTCAGGCTCAGCCAATCAAGCTGCTCTCTGTCAAACACAATATTCAAGTATTTTGTAATAAATACAAGACCTTACATGAGTGATGATTCAGTACGATATTTATTAAACGAGTTTACTGCAACACATTTATAAATGTAAATGTATATGCAAGATTGGCGCAGGTTGTCGTGTAAGTCATATGGTTTTACATAGCGTGTACAGCTCACCAAGAAACCATATATTATTAATTCACTACCTACGGTCTAGATAAGGCCCGGTGCTGAAATTAACTACATTGTCGTATCGCGGTATTTCGCCGATATATTTCGCAAATCAGTGATATCTTCCATAAATCACGTGGAATATTGACAAAATGTTCAGAGCTCTTACGGAATTCAAGTCCGCATTACAAGATTTACGTCACATATTGCATTTTGTTTAAATCAATACCGGCGGAAAACTGCAATCCGTACATGGAGGTAATCGTAGACCGAAGCCTTATTATCCTACTGTAGTTTGAAATCGATTTTTTAGAGATGTAATTAATGAAACCATATATGTACATGTCCTTAATGAGCATTTCTTCGATATACAGTGGAACGTCTCTAAATGGGACACCAAGAAACATCTTACTTTTATTGGGTTTCTTGGTCATTTATCTCAGGTGATAACGTCTGTTCATGATCGCATAGCACACAACTGTGGCTCAGAATTATCAAATGCCTGATTTACCGTGAAACCTCTTTAAACCGGACACACTGGGGACCTCCCAGGGTGTCCGGTTTAGTGAGATTTCACTGTGATAGCGCCTTTGGGAAAACCAGTTCCTACGAACGTGCAACACCAGAAAATGCTACTTTGTGGAAATCAAATCGCATTTACAGCCATATCTACATTAGCTGTGTGTTGTGTTATTCTGGACGCCGTATGTGGCAACGGTTTGACGTGTAACGCCGTATGTGGCAACGGTTTGACGTGTAACCTTGTATGTTTCCACTAAATCAAGAAGATATTAACCCTTACACCGATATCTTATATCTTTGTGTCGTCTGCTGTTTACTAGTTATTTTCCATTGTTATCATCAAAAACATGCTTTAACAGCACTTTAGAATAATTAACAACATGGTGTGATAGCACTTCAGGATCATTTCCATTGGAAATGATTCTGAAGTGCTGTCAAACCATGTTTTTATTGAAAAAAAGGCAATATATAAAAGCAACAGCAGACGACACTTGTTGTATGTAGCGGTCTATGGGTTAATGTGCGGTTATGTAGTCGGTAAGAATATTCCAAATGTTTTTGGCCATAGCCAAAGATTGCTTGCAGATCGAGGTCCGTTGATGTGTTAATCTATTTCTAAGTATGTTAATGTATCTTTGACATCATTGTTAAGCTGAATTTGTGGTAAATAGTTAGGCTAAATATGGCTGTGATTAGAGAAATGGGCTTCTGGGTTGTGCGACCATTGTAGATCCAGATCAGCCAATCTGATTAGGATCTGTACTGATCGCAATTCCATTACTGAACGACCCGCCATGCTTCTAACAAGCAATGCATATCGTTTTATCCCGTCAACACAGTGCGTATGTGCCGTGAAACACGATGCCGTGAAACATTTTTGATATCCTGTCAATACGACCTAATCACTGCGTATGAATATGTGCGGTGGCTGGGATTATTTATTTGCATTTTAAAGCCATTAGTAGGTGTTGACGGGATAAATAGAATAGTAGGTTAGTGCCGTGAATGGGAAAAATATCTGGCGCGGCTCGGAAACGGGATGTGCTCGGTAGAGCCTCGCCCATCCCGTTTCCTAAGCCTTGCCAGATATTGTTTCCCATTCACGGCACTAACCTGCTATTCTCTATATCAGGCTCTACGACTGTGTTATTCGCTATTTGATATTTTCCTAAATCTCATAAGCCCTAGTTCGCCAGTCACTACGAAGCCCCGCAGGGGACATATATTTTTTTTCTTAATTCGTTCCCACGAAATAACAATTCGTTCCCTCAATTTTGCAATTCGTTCCCTGGAATTAATAATTCGTTCCCATGATATAACAATTCGTTCCCAACTATTAACAATTCGTTCGCACAATATCACAATTCGTTCCCTCGAATTAACAATTCGTTCCCACGAAAAAACAATTCGTTCCCTCGAATTAACGAATTGTTATATCGTGGGAACGAATTGTTAATTCGAGGAAACGAATTGTTATTTCGTGCGAATTAATAAAAAAACAATCTACGTCCCCTGCGGGGCTCCGTAGTCACAGCTAGAAATACATGTAGGAAAAATCAATGGCGGTGGCCGACCTGTAAAAAAGGAAGCCAGCGTATAGGCAGTGCCATTGCCCTGCAGCTATACATTTAATACGTTTACGGACATAATTCACATACAGGGTGTCCGTTGAAAGGTAATTACAGTTGAACCTCTCTAAACCGGACATCCTGGGAGGTCCCAGGGTGTCCGGTTTAGAGAGGTTCCACTTTAAAACAGGCAGATGTCTACTTCACGACCAGCATAGGTGCATTGCGATCATGAACATACCTTACCATTGGATGTAAATTGCAAGGAAACATATCAAAATTAAGCGCAATTAACCTCTGTGTCTGGTTTAGAGAGGTGCGATTGTAATAGCTTCTAGGGGGTTTTCCTATTTTTCAGCTCTTCGAAATGCACTTTCCTGTGTTTTACGGCAATTACATTCAGACGCCAACGGGTGGTAAACTGTGATCTATGTAAACTCCGTGGCTGAACAGTAGGGGGGGGGAGGGGTGAGGGACCCCCCCCCCCTCCAGATCCACTACTGGCTTCGTAAATGCGATGAGATATACATTGTGCGTTAACATGTTCTTGTTACTGGATATTATACAATTGCCATCTCGCATGTTCTAGTATGCACAAGACATCGATCAGTTTTACCGCTTGAGGCGTTTGACACAGACAGACCATAATACGACAGACACATCAGTAGAATTTGGTGCAAAATTTCGTAAAGAGATTATTAAACAGCATGATGCTATGGATTATATTCTACAGATAGATACAAATATACTGAGTCTGATTTCTGATGGATAATGCGAATTATCGATAACATATTTGATACAACAGTTAAAGGTACATGCCCACTCAGTAGGCACACACTGTTCTTTATATCAGAGACATCATCTGGGACATTTTCTGGCAACATAAACATGCATTCACCATTACCCCACGTTTTGATTGGGATTATTATACATTTTCTATCGGACGTAAATTTCCACACTGTTACGGCGATAACCGTGTTTCCTTAAAATGTTAACGGACATTACTATTTACTCTCTGTATTTATTTGTTGATGTGCAATGATCATACTTTATAATCTGTCGAAATTATTATTTTTTCACGTGAGACATATAATATCAACGGCTTGTTTTCCATTGCTTTCCAATGGAAGACGAAAGTACATATATAATAAGTGTGCCTATTGTCTAACATAAAACGTTACCTGATAACTATGCTACGATGCTAGTGTATTTTGATATCAAGTTTATCAGGCTCGGCTAGGAAACAGTAAGAATTCCTCGGCGAGCCTCAAAATTCCTACGCGAAATTCCTAGCCTCGCCTGATAAACTTGATATCAAAATACGTTAGCCTGATAATCTCTATGTGAGTGTGTTTTACAATCATGAACAGTTATATAATCGGAGACACATGAAAGCAACAAGGCGATCGCCGGAGAGTCCCACCCACTACCAATGTGAGGATGAAGTTTGTTAAAGATACGATCAAATTATAACGAGATATGCAACATTTTGATGCACGTCGGTCGTCATCGCCGTTGCCGTCAACGGCGTTGTCCATTTTGGTCGTCGTCGTTGTCCGCCGTAGCCGTCAACGGCGACCATTTTGGTCAGCCGTATCCGTCAACGGCGTTGTCGTTGTCACGACGACGACCATTTTTGGTCGTACAACGCCGTTGACGGCTACGGCGATGACGACCGACACCAGAAGTGTGATAACAAACCAGGTCTCATTTTCCACTGACGTGAATGAGACAAGAACACCGTAATTTAAAACTAATCAAAGAACAAATCAACAACTCCATACAAACACAGTGCTATATGTACACTATCGCAATAAACACGCTGATGGTCGGATGGCCGCCTTGGGGATGGGCGTGTGTCACGAACACTCCCGCGGGCGCTGACAATTAATTACTGTAACTAAACACACATGTCCCAAGAGGTTCGTGTGTACCGTCATGGCGATTTGTACATAAGGTCATGACTGACGTTACATGTAAACAAAATTAACCACCTCATCGCCTCCTTCATGTAATGCACATATTTCGACTGTATCGCACATAGTAGTAAACTAGGAAACAAAAGGGCCAAGGTCTTCGAGCCAATTCTGACCCTAACATATAAGCTAAATAATTAGATGAAAACAACAAACAACATATGGACAAAATCAAACCGAGTATTAACGGGTAATAAAATTCAAGCATGGATTTTTATGTCATTTATGGCAGCAAATACGCGTATATAGTAGAACAAAAAAAGATACATAAACACACAGCAGCAGAGAAAACAGATAAAAAACGATACAAAAAAACAACAAAAACATGTTCTAGGTAACAGATTGGAGAGAGAAACTCTGACAAACGTGATAACTGGACATACGGAGGACACAAGGGACCGTTCCACTAAACTAAGTACGAATAAAATGTTCGTAAGTGCAAAATTATATTAGCCAGTCAATTTCACATTAACAATTATTTCTTGTAAACAATTATTGGATTTACATTTATTGAGCATAGGCTGCATATGCAGCCTATGCTCAATACATGTAAATCCATCAATTTAAAATTCCAGACGATCCTAAATTTACACTTACGAACATTTTATTCGTACGAAGTTTAGTGAAACGGTCCCCAGGTACGGACACACGGACATACAGTAAAACACTCTAAGCTTCCCCGCTCTACCGAGACCGGGCATCAATCTCCAATGTTCACTGACCTATATTCACATTAATCGGACACACAGACGGACACACAGTATAAACACTATATACCTCCCGGCTCTACCGAGACCGGGGGCATAAAAACACACAAACGACACACAACACACATGTATAACAAATCTCCACTGACCTATGCCCACATTATGTCGCCTGTATTTATCCACCGATTAGGAACCAACAAAAGTCTTCAGCAAATGTACACACGACCACACACCCGCACCTCGGATATACCATTGAGGTATGGTGATATTGGACTGTAGCAACAGGGCATCATGCGAAGCCAGCCACACGCCAATACGGCAATGCAGGAGGCTATTGATCAGAACACGACATTGGGCGTTTGCCTGGAAATCTCCGTTATCTCGGAATTAGTCGTTTCGTCGATGCAGCTATTCATTGTTCATTGTGTGGCGTTCACTTGGAAAATGGGGCTTTAAATGCGCAGAAAGAAGTACATTAGTGCATATTATAACATGAATACCTTATTATGGCGTGTTGTAACCCATTTCATAAATCTGATATGCCACACGTGTAATAACACCTGCAGCGAATTTGAATGTATGCCCGCATCACCATGATTAAGTATTTGTATTATGCACCAACGCGATGCCAAACGAACAAAATAAAGACGTTCCAAATGACGTCCATAATGGCGCGACAAAGCAATGATGTTTGGACTTTGACTTCATCATGTTTAAAACGTCATTAGAAGTGTCGATGGTTCAGTAAAATCATTAGACGTGCTCCCGTTTTGTAATATGAAGCGCTTACAAAGAACAGGAACATACATTATCACATGAAATCCTTGTTAAGCCGTGTTTTAGCCCATTTAATAAATGTGATATGACACATGTGTAATAACACCTGGGGCAAATTTGATTAAAATAGGGACGTTCCAAATGACGTCCGTAATGGCGCGACAAAGTAATGATGTTTGTACTTGACTTCATCATGTTTAAAACGTCATTAGAAGCGTCTGTGATTCATTATAACTACTGTAATGGTTAGAAAGAAGTGGTAAAAAAGAAGTGTTTACACAGAACAGTAACCTAGTAGTATATGGAATATTTATGATAATTATATTGCTAGTATTAATACTATTTTTCTCTGTGGATATTTTCAAGTGGATGCAAAAATAGGCAATGACGTCTTCTTACTGAAGCAGATCGCTGATATCTCCAAGTGCCCTGCTATTTGCAGCCTGACGTCATGTGATAAACTGAATCTCAAACTCGTTTCCACTTTATGAAACTCGTCAGCAATTTTATGTGGGTGATTAAATTGTATGCGACTCGTTTCATAAATCTCATATAAAACATATATGACACATTTATATTGCTGGTATTAAAACTATTTTACTCGGTGGAGATGTACTAACAAAACTATTTTACTCGGTGGAGATGTACTAACTGAATGGCGATCAATGCGGGCCCAGAGAACACTGCGTGGATATCGATGTTACAGAGTAACAATATTCGCCAGCGTCGTATGACCCAATTAGCCAATATCTGAACCATTTCAGTACTTCAGACATCCACTCTAATGTTGGCAAACGGTGTAGATCCCGATGAGCCGGCTCGTAACGAGCCGGCTCATCGGGATCTACATCGTTTCCCAATAACTTCACACTTTTTTTCGTAAGAAAAATATCCCTTGGAGTAATCTGGAAATATACATGGAACGGTCCATTTCTGTTATTGACGAGCGAAAGGATTAACTTACAATAACAATTTGCAATAATTTAGCCGTGACAGTGCGGCGACGTAAGAGCAAAATAATCAACTCGAGACAGCGGAACCGTATTATTATCACGGGCTAGTTCCGGCAGTTTGCGTGTCTGGCGGAAAAACACGAACTCTTGTCATGCGATAATGTTTAATTATAGAATTCCTACTGACACAAGTGGGCTGTCATGGATTGGCTACAAGCGGCGGCATGTTTTATTCAGACCTTGAAAGACAGTGGGTCTGCGACACAGGTGTTCCAAGGTTGAAGGTTATCTTATATTTAATGTTAGGAATTGGCTCGCAGACCTTCCAAACCCTGGCATATGAGCCAAGAAAATGTGTCGAGCCAATGGCCGTTGGCCCGTTTTCCTTTCCTTTCCTTTCCTTTCCTTACCCTATCAGTTGCAATACAGTGGAAATGTGTGCTTTAAATTAAGGAGGTTATGAGACGGTTAATTTAACCTAGCTAGTTCATTCTGCTACGGCACTGTGCCGGTATGTCAGACCGTGGTAAGGGCTGAGTATGAGTGCAAATGATGTATGGAGACTCCGCCTTAACAATGTTATCCTATATAATGATGATATTTGGGGGTTGGTCAGGGCAAAGCAGCTTAAGCAGGGAAGGGTCCATGTGGGGTTGGGTTAATCAATATACATGTATATATATGATATGCTTTTGGGCCCAGCTACGGTCGTTTCTCGACTTGTCGTTGTATCTGAAGTGCTATTATTCGAATTTAATTGCGGCAACATAGCGTTTATCTGTTGTTACTTGGGTAATATGACAATTCGTTACACTCATTCTGAAGACGAGAGAAAAATAGAAGATAATACACGGCGGTATGGCATTTTACCCTATGCAGTGAGTGACGTATGTGTGCAAGTATCAGGCTGGCAGTTGTGTAGCATTCTGAGCCAAATCTTGCAGCGTATATTTTCTTGGACATGAAGGGGTCACATACCATACCGCCGGTCATGGTCCGAAATTTTAAACCTACAGTGAAACACCTCTAAACAGGACGCCAAGAAAACACATGTGATCTTATTTTTGATGAGTTTCTTGGTCTTTTATCTCAGGTGATACTGTCTGTTCGTGGTCGCATAGCAACACAACTAAATGTGCTTAAACATAAATAGAGAATAGTAGGTTAGTGCCGTGAATGGGAAAAAATATCCGGCAAGGCTCAAGAATTTCTTTATTTCTCATCAGAAGTATATGTTGTGACCACTCATTTGAACCGTCTCGCCGAGACGGTTCAAATGAGTGGTCACAACATATACTTTGGTTCAGAAATAAGGAAAATAGATAGAGAATAGTAGGTTAGTGCCGTGAATGGGACAAAATATATGGCAAGCCTCAGGAAACGGGATGGGCGAGGCTCTGCCGAGCACATCCCGTTTCCGTGCCGCGCCAGATATTTTTTCCCATTCACGGCACTAACCTACTATTCTATTTATCCCGTCAGCACCTACAAATGGCTGTAAAATGCAAAAAATAGTATTGACTGGATATCAAAAATGTTTCACGGCACCGTGTTTCACGGCACATACGCACTGTGTTGACGGGATAAACTACAATCATTACTTCCCTTGCGAGTTTTGCTCTACTATTTATAGTTGTTATCAGGTAACGAAATTTGTATTGACCGAATAAGTACTGACTGGTAACATAATGTCGCATCAGGCATTGACCTGATACGAATATCCGGGTTACAACAAATTGAAAACTGACGTTCCATTGGTCCAACGGCGTCACATTACGATACCAAATCTGGAATGACGTCACAGGAACAAGTCCGCATTCCTTTTAACGAAAGCAACGTCATAAATGCTCAGTATGTAGCCTGATAAACAGACTATCATCATGCTAGTGTATTTTGTCTCTGCTCAGAAACGGTAGGAATTCCTCCGCGAACCTCGGAATTCCTACGCGTTTGTTAGCCTTGCCTGATATCAAAATACATTAGCCTCGTATTCTCTATGTATTGCAATACCGAAGAACGCCGAAGCAAGCCGACTTCTGTGATCCCAGATAAGTTTTACAGACAGTGATGGAATAGAATAGTAAAACATGATATGATACATAGACAATAGTAGGTTAGTGCTGTGAATGGCAAAACATATCTGGCAAGGCTTAGGAAACGGCATGGGCGAGGCTCTGCCGAGTACATCCCGTTTCCGTGCCGCGCCAGATATTGTTTCCTATTCACGGCACTAACCTACTATTCTATGTATCCCTTATAACAACAGCCACCGCACATATTCATACGCAGTGATTATGTCATATTGACAGGATATCAAAAATGTTTCACGGCACCGTGTTTCGCGGCACATACGTACTTATTATTATCCAACTCCCTATATAAGTTGGTATTCCATATATTTGACTAATTCCCTCGGTTTTGACGTATTTGGGCACTAGTTCCGCGTGTCCGGTCAATAGTTCCGCGTACGGTCAATAGTTCTGTTTCAAAACACTACATAGTTTTACAAAATATTATGTGAACTCAAAAAGTTTCTGGACTGCGATTGTATCTATAGAACCATTTGCGTCGCCACGGAGCAGTTTGACGTCGGCTAACGTTACGAAATGGTACACGTAACACAAAGTATTAAATAGCATTGTTTCATTCTCTTTCAAAGATATGTCCGCAAATCCAAATATACTTGTTCATCGCACATGCGCTATTTCGTTGTCAATTTGTAATGTACTGTAAATTGTTTCACTGTATGTACATGTAGGTCTTTGTTCATCCATACTTCATCCATACTGTAAATGATTTTGACGGGATGGCATTTGCATATTTGTTGTAATTAGCGCGTGTTTAGTTATTTTCGATATGATATGCCATTCAACGCTTGATGCTGTCCAAATAAAATAATAGCCACCGAACGTTGCTCCGTCCATTGACGTTACGTCATATTTTTGTAATACCTGTTTTACATAATAAGTATGTGTGTTTTCTAACGAACGAAGTAGAAACAGGGGCCCGTTTCACTAAACTTCGTACGAATAAAATGTTCGTAAGTGCAAATTTAGGATCGTCTGGAAATTTCAATTAATGGATTTACATGTATTGAGCATATGCAGCCTATGCTCAATAAATGTAAATCCAATACTTATTTACAAGAAAACATTGTTAATGTGAAATTATATATCATAATTTTGCACTTACGAACATTTTAGTCGAAGTTTAATGAAACGCCCCCCCCCCCCCCGCCCGCCCGGTCCAGTGCATAGTTCAGACATTTCTTTATAGTGGAAGGAGCAATACAGTTAGAGTTAGGGTCACATGTATTTCATGAAACGTTTGGTTTTTCAAACACTTCGATTTGACTACATGTAAATGTCATATAAAGATGAATAATGTGTTATTTATAGAAACTCAGAGAACATTATCACTGCACCTCGTATATCCTATTTTCTGATACTTTCATTCATTATGGATATTGAATATCCACCTTTTATATAAGCTGCAACCTACCTGCACTGTATTTAAACTACATAAAACATGGGTTCACTTACACCACGTGACAATTATGTTGAACTATCCTACAAATGTTCATGAAAATGGAGTCAAAACGCATTAACCTGGGGGCCGTTTCACTAAACTTTGTAAGACTAAAATGTTCGTAAAATCACCAGGACTGCTATACTGGACTACTTTGTATCCTCCCTCGGGAATTTACGGCCTCATTTCTTGCATTAATACATATTTATTTTAGTACATAGCACGGATTTGTTCCTGGTTCTACAAACGAACACTTGCCTATCGTTTACACATCGTTTTAACATAGTTTTCGTAGAAAACGATGATTTCGTTGCTTTCGTGTCACGTTTACACCAACGGAGACATAATGTTCTAATTACAAACAACGAACAAAAACGATTTAAAAACGATAAAATGATGCGTTAAATAATACAGGCATTTAAATAGTTGAAAGCCGAGTATTTAAGCCAGAATATCGTTTTCACGTACATAGAAACGAATACTGGTTTATATGCGTATCGTTGTACAAAAAAACGTCGTTTTCACGTCGTTTTCACGTCGTTTTCACGTCGTTTTCACGTCGTTTTCGTTTGTTTCACCTGGGAAACCTCAACAAATCGTCGCTGTAAAGGTCAGGCTATACATATTTAGGAAGTTGGGGAGACTTCACCATTTCCGAGTCGTCAATATAGATTAGCGGCATGTCAATATGTGACGCGGACAAATGTGGGTTGTGGGTTTATGACCTTTGTGTCCAACGTAAACCCAGATCAGACTGCGCATCCGCGCAGTCAGATCAGGGTTTGCATTGTTCGCAGTATCGTCACTCACACATCCGCCAGGCTTTCAACAAGAGTGATATATATATATATATTATACGAGGTTGCATGAGTGTGATGGAAGATCAAGGGCTAGACTGGTCACATAATTATGTCATAAGCCCCATTTCTTCAGGAACCGGCATCGATGCGATAATGCTTTGATGAAGATAGATTCGATGGTACTTAGGCCGATCCGATCGTTTGAGTACGAGATATTCTGCCTTATGGCATGCAGTGAAACCTCTCGAAACCGGACATCCTGGGCAGCTTCCAAGGGTGTCCGGTTAAGAGAGATTCAATGTTGATTCTAATATATTGAAACGTTGCAATCATGAATATATAGTATAATGGACAGTGAAACTCCAATGGTTTTGCAATCATGAACATACATTATTATCAGAAATAATCGACAGTGAAAGTCCAATTGTTTTGCAATCATGAACATACATTATTATCGGAAATAATGGACAGTGAAACTCCAATTGCTTTGCAATCATGAACATACATTATTATCGGAAATAATGGACAGTGAAACTCCAATTGCTTTGCAATCATGAACATACATTATTATCGGAAATAATGGACAGTGAAAGTTCAATTGTTTTGCAATCATGAACATACATTGTTATCGGAGATAATGGACAGTGAATGTCAACTACTTTGCACTCATAACATACGTTAACATTAGAGATACATTACAGTGTCGCTTCAACTGCTTTGCAATCATGAACATACATTCGTTATCAGAAAGAACTATCAGTGAAACTCTAATTACTTTGCAATCATGAACAGACAGTCGGCAGTGGTAAATGACAGTGAATCGTACAGGCATAGCGGGAACTGGGAAACATGTTTCACTACTGCACGCGTATAGAACCATTACCATAATTGGCTTCAAAGATAATATGGAAACTATAGAGAATAGTAGGTTAGTGTCGTGAATGGGAAAAAATATCTGGCAAGGCTTAGGAAACGGGACGGGCGAGGCTCTGCCGAGCACATCCCGTTACCGTGCAGCGCCAGATATATTTTCCCATTCACGGCACTAACCTACTATTCTAATTATCCCGTCAACACCTACAAATGGCTTTAAAATGCAAAACAATAACCCCAGTCACCGCACATATTCATACGCAGTGATTAGGTCGTATTGACAGGATATCAAAAATGTTTCACGTCACCGTGTTTCACGGCACATACGCACTGTGTTGACGTGATAAATTACCATTCACGACTATGTTTTCCCATTCATGGTACTAACCTACTATTCTATTTATCCCGTCAACACCTACACATAGTTTTAAAATGCAAAAAATAACCCCAGCCGCATCCACAAAATCGGAGAATCGACTATTATGACCGCACCATATTCATACACAGTGATGAAGTCGTATTGACAGGATATCAAAAATGTTTCACGTCACCGTGTTTCATGGCACATACGCACTGTGTTGACGGGATAAATTACCATTCACGACTGAATATGTTTACAACGTATATCTGGCCATGTATATCTTAGTGTATACTATACTGCACATTGAGTTGTCATCGCAAACAGCTTAGTATGGATATGCTATCGTAACAATCATCTATTGTAGCGTTTGACACAGATATCATAGGAAAACATATCAGTACATGAATACACTAGAACCGAATATATGTAAACAAATCGGAGACGTCTGCCACTGGAAGAAACACATACATTCGTATTTCTAGTATTTCGCTGTATAATGTAATTTAAAGTTCGCAAATGTTCTAAAATAATTCGGAAACATACCACTGAAATGTGCGAACATTCAAATATCCTACCGACTTGTCGCGGACCTTGTAGAAATCTCGAAGACGTCACCACGTCGTCGAGATTCACATATCGAGCCAAGCACACATAAATCCTACTTGAAGTAATTCCAGACGGGATAAATAAAATAGTAGGTTAGTGCGGTGTATGTGAAAAAATATCTGGCGCGGCACGGAAACGGGATGTGCTCGGCAGAGCTTCGCCCATCCCGTTTCCTAAGCCTTGCCAGACATTTGTTTTCCCATTCACGGCACTAACCTACTATTCTCTATAGTTTCTATATTGTCTTTGAAACAATTGAACTTGTTCATTCATAATAATAAATTGTGTGACTGTGATTGGAGAAATGGGGCTTATTGGATGTTGATCAGTGTAGCTCCCGATCAAATATCACACTCTTGTAGCCTGTTAACGATCTATATTGCTTGTTAGAAGCATGGCGGGTGGTGTTTCATTGATGGAATGGCGAACAATGCAGATCCTGATCAGACGGTGGCACATGGTGATCTGGATCTACATTGGTAAATTAACGCACCCTGTATCCAATCACAGCCGCATTTCATATGCGTACAATTGATGATACATTTATTGAGCATGCAGCCTATGTCAATAAATGTAAATCCATCAGTAATCGTTTCTTATGAAATCAATCAACGTGTTTATTAAACATCATAGTACATCGTCACGAATGCTAGATTATATTGATTGCATAACTTAATCGTCATACATTGAAGCTCTGATGATCATGTTTTGCGTTTTCGGTAGCGGTTTCATTTGCATATGTATTAAACTGGTGTATTATCATTTGTAGCACACTTTAGTATTGCACTGTAAAAGCCCATTATATGCAATACCTTATTTAATATTTACAATGTCCTTATATTCATAATGGAAACGCCCATTCAACGTATTGTGTTTATATCCCAGTACATTACATTAGCCCCACGTGACGTCGCGCGATGTTGTTGATTCGTTAAAGTTTGTTTGACGTCATTAAAATACATGACTTTCATCGTCGTTGTCAATAACGCTACGCTATTGACCGGCAACGTTGCTGTTCCAGCAATTGCGACAAAATGACGTAAAACAAGATTATTGTTAATGTTAACGACATATTTGATTATTTTCATTTTTGAAACTATCAGAAACTGCAGTGTGAATATAAGTAATACAATCATGGGCTGTTGCGTTTACTGTGGTTACAATACATTTAGTCTGTTTAAAGTTTGCGAGGAGTCCACTTTAAACAGTCCAACTGTATTGTTCACCCCAGTAAACGCAACATCCCATGGTTTATTCCTTAAATACAGTATCGTCTGGTCATTTTTGATTCGGACGATGCATGCTCGAGCTGATCCGTAGCTACAATGATCAATATTTAGGCACATTTTATTATAGCACGTCGGAAATGCATTACCACGATGGGAGTAATTCTTGCAACTTTTCTAAAGTCAATTCCTTTAATAGCGGAACACCGCCATCAATAACGACATTTACTGATATCAAATTACGTTTCCCCGCGAAATTTCATTTTAGGACAAACTACGTATACGCCAGAATATCATAAACTCGACATTATTGCCTTTGGGACCAGTTAAAATCCCACGGATACTTTCACATGATGTCAAGTTTGTCTAAGCCAATTTTTCGGTCTTCATTTCCCTCGTTTCCGGTACGGGACAACTATTGGAGTAATCGTTCTTTATCTTCATGGTATATGTATATTGTGCAATTGTAGGTAATGTAAAAACGGATTTTATCCCGTCAACACAGTGCGTATGTGCCGTGAAACACGGTGCCGTGAAATAGTTTTGATATACTGTCAATACAACCTAATCACTGCGTATGAATATGTGCGGTTGTCATACTAGTCGATTCTCCGATTTTGAGGATGCGGTTGGGGTTATTTTTTTTCTCATTTTAAATCTATTTGTAGTGTTGACGGGATAAATAAAATAGTAGGACGCGGCACGGCACGTTTCCTAAGCCTTGCCAGATATTTTGTCCCATTCACGGCACTAACCTACTATTCTCTATATTAAAGACAGCAATGTATATGTTTAAACTATTTAATTCTGCTGCAGAGATATGTAGCAATATGCAAGATGCAAATACTTAAACTCTTGAACCAAAGTTAACCATTTAAATAAGTGCGCTTATGGAAAACCCAAAGCTAGAAATGCTAACAACATACATTCAATCAAGTTGCTCGCGGTGCATATAAAGTGGTGAATACCACAGTCAGGTTGCAATTGGTGTGGTTAAACTAGAATGTAGCTAAGCTAACCTCCAACCCGGTTTACCTGATGTGATGCAGGTAAACAGACAACGACACAATCAATCTATATCCCAGTTTACATATGGAACCTTACATGTATACCAGAAAAATGAATATTGGTGTTTTTAATATCGGGTTGTATAGTTGAAACAGAGGCAACACAATTATGCTGGCATACAGGTACCGCCAACTGATACTAGAAACAAGAATATCTGTGTTCAGGGTGCGGTTAAAACAATCAGCTACAAAGACAGAGTAAACTAGAAAATGTGTTCATAGAACACGGATGCCCCACATATCGCTTTGATAATAAATGAGGCCAAATTCCAAGTAAAATTTTTTTTTACCTGAGCGTTAAAGTTTTTGAAGCACCAAGTATGTGACCTTGACCCTGGGCTTGACGGGGGCAGGGCTAACGTGGATTTGACACAGGGCGGTAGAGGACCATTATAGCAATGCGTATATGAAGTATGAAGCTGATCCGTGGAAGGGAACAGAAACTATAAGATATTTACCCGAGCGTTAAAGTTTTTGAAGAATCAAGTATGTGACCTTGACCCTGGGCTTGGCGCAGGAGAAACGTGGATTTGGCACAGGGCGGTAGAGGACCATTAGAGCAATGCGTATATGAAGAATGAGGCTGATCCGTGACAGAAAACAGAAATTATAAGATATTTACATGAGCGTTAAAGATTTTGAAGCACTAAGTATGTGACCTTGACACTGGGCTTGGCAGGGGAAGGACGAACGTGGATTTGGCACAGGACAGTAGAGGACCATTAGAGCAATGCGTATATGAAATATGAAGCTGATCCGTGAAAGCAAACAGAAATTATAAGATATTTACCCGAGCGTTAAAGTTTTTGAAGCACCAAGTATGTGACCTTGACCCTGGGCTCGGCGGGGGCAGGACGAACGTGGATTTGGCACAGGTCGGTAGAGGACCATTAGAGCAATGCGTATATGAAGTATGAAGCTCACAGGACAGTAGAGGACCATTAGAGCAATGCGTATATGAAATATGAAGCTGATCCGTCAAAGCAAACAGAAATTATAAGATATTTACCCGAGCGTTAAAGTTTTTGAAGCACCAATTATGTGACCTTGACCCTGGGCTCGGCGGGGGCAGGACGAACGTGGATTTGGCACAGGGCGGTAGAGGACCATTAGAGCAATGCGTATATGAAGTATGAAGCTGATCCGTGAAAGAAAACAGAAATTATAAGATATTTACCTGAGCGTTAAAGTTTTTGAAGCACTAAGTATGTGACCTTGACCCTGGGCTTGGCGGGGGCATGACGGCGGTAGAGGACCATTAGAGCAATGTGTATATGAAATATGAAGCAGATCGGTCGAAGGATGAAGAAATTATGAGACATTTATCCGAGCGTTAAAGTTTTGTGACGGACGGACGGACGGGACGGACGGACGGGACAGACGGGACGGACGGACAAGGGTAACACTAAATGCCCCCTCCACTATCGTGGTGGGGCATAAAAATGATACTATATATAGAGGTTGCCATTTACGCTGATTGTTGCACTCACAATATGACGTAACATCGTGTTTCGAGTATAAGGTTCGACCATGACCAGCCGTGGTTAAACGATTGCCGTGGCACTCGGAAACTGTTTGAACCTCAAGGCCGCGGGTTCAAACAGTTCCCGAGTGCCGCGGCAAACGTTTACTCACAAGTGGACATGGTGGGACGTTGTTGTTACATTTCCGTCGGAAATATCGTCCAACCTGAGCATATATATGCAATACTTCGGGACATTTGATAACTTGCTCCATTCAAACAGCTGATTTTCTCATACATGTTCCGGGGCCGCGGTACACGTCTCGTGATTCAGCCGCATCAATTTAAAAATGTTAGTGCCACCGTTGTGTTCTAGTCTGGTGACGTAATGGCGCGTTCTAGTAACGTCACGATACACATGCATTACGTAGGTGTTTACTTGGCCCTGGAATGAGCATTGTCTACAGCCATGGTCGAACAGCACGCTCTGTACATTTGAACACGGCTGTGAGCGGTGTTGAACAACGGCAGTCATGTAACAATTCGGAGATAACGGCGGAGACTTAAATCGAAATTTCCAACCGTAAATCCACTGAGTATCTCCCCAAATTACAAATTTCAATACGGTTATCTCTGTTCTAATGTACGACCATCATTTCTGACTCATTTTCCTGATTTCTGAACCAAATACCAATCCATATGGGCATACCCATTACAACCCTCACTATATTGGCCGATTTACATCTTGTCTGCAACCGTGACAACTGACATAAACATAATACACGAACACAAATAGTGCAAACCAAATAAGTAAACTAATGAAGAATTGTGTTACCATTTACAAACTTTTATTTCATCTATATATTCTTTATCATCCACCAATGATTATTTTATATATGGTTCAACACTACCTTGAATATTAGAATAACTGTTCAATGACCTACATTGCTGGGAATTCCCATTCAGAGTTAGAAAAAAATGGCCGACATCGCTGATGCTTGCTTGTCGAGATTGACAATTTACAGTTTTACAAGTGGATCACTTAATGATTGTAACAGTTATGGTTGTGTATATTCACAACTTGCATTTTGGAAATTATATGGCGATGTATGTTGGTAAACGGATGGGGTCGTAGGCTGTACAAGGACGTGATTTTCCACCATTTGCTGGTGATTGTGGAAGTCTACTTCAAGTAGCCAGTGTTGTGACAGGGCACCACATCAGGGGCGGATATCTAGCATTTGAGGAACGGGAGGGGGTGTCGTATTTTCGAGCTCCACAGAGTGTAGCGAGTATGCTATCCGGAAATGCACTTTCCTGTGTTTTTACGGCATTTAAATTCAGAGACTCCAACTGGCGGTAAACTGTGATCTATGTAAACGTGGCTGAAAGGGGGGGGGGACCCCGGACCCCCTTTAGACCCACCCCTGCACATGACCTTGATGCTGGACAGGTAACAGCTGTTGGTTGGATACAGAGTTGGGAGGGCTCTCGTCTTCTTTTGGTTAGCTCCAGAATTTTGGAGAATAGCCGAATACTGACGTTTCTGGTTGTCCGAACAATCTCATTACAGAAATTTCAGGGTGAAACGGCGCGTAGGAATACATCTAATTACGTAAATGTGATCACATGACATGCTACCTACTTGTAGATCGTGGATTTACTTGCAGGTAATTGATCGATCAGCCAATCAGATTTCGACAATTTCATTACAGTGCATTAGACTATCAGTTTGCATGTTTGTAATCGGTTAAAACAATGGTCAACGACAAAGACATAGTAAAACATGATACTATAGAGATTGCCATTTACGCTGATTGTTGCACCCACAATAAGACGTAACATCGTGTTCCAAGGATCAGTTTGCATGATGTGTAGCTATATCGGGTGAGTAATTAATTAACCCAGAATGAGATACATGTACATGCATGCGTGACACACCTTTCATTAATTAAACAAGAAAGCCGTGCTCGCATCTGCATGAAATGACCTTTATATTTTTACAGTATTTTTTCGTAAATTGCGTCGAAAGTTGACGTAATTTTTATATGATAATTTCGTCATCTTCATACGGTATTTACAGAACATATCACAGTTTCTGGAAATATATTTCCTGAAAAATAGCACATGTACAAAATCACATTTGTCTCATTTGGATGTCCGATATAGAGGGGTTCTACTATATTTGCTAAATTCAGTAGCGAACAGTGTACGCCCGGACAAGATTAGCTAGGCTTGGTGAGCTGGTATACTAGGCCGAACATTTCTCAAAGGAGCAACACTACACTCAAAGGGAAATAACCGCGATGTGTTATACATGGGACGACAGATGCATGTATGTTCTCCCTTATGCAGGGATTCCGCTTTTTTTTTAAGTGGCGATTTTTTTATTTCCCCCAGCGGAATCCCTGCTTATCGCGCATCTTCACAGTTTGTACAACATACATGTTGAGTTACAAACGTTACCTTATTTGCGGTTGTGACTGGCGATGTATATGAATCAATCACAAGGGGCGGTGGAGGGTGGGCGGTGGGGGCAACCTTTAGGCGTATCAGGTAAACATGGTAAAGGTCCGGTGAACTACGATGTCACCAGAAAGAGTGCCTATATATAATAGGTATCTTTATTATATACGTACTTTCGTTTCCCATTGAAACACAATGCAACGCAAGACGTCAATATTTTTCCATATTGACGTCTCGTGAGTTCGTATTGGTCAGTGCAGGAACTACGCTTCACCTCGCAAAATAGTTCCTTCTAAATCACCACTAATTTGTTTATTTTAATTATATTTTGTATATCATTTTAGGCGCAAATAAAGTGCGACTGATTTACGTATATCATAAAAAGGTTATTTGATTTGTATGTGGATATATGCCACTCGTTCCGCCGCGCAACGGAAATACGTGCGCAACGGAAACAGAGTGCGATATTGCGCTCCTTCAGGAGCGCAATATCGCACGCTGTGGAACTCATGCCATATATCCACATACAAATCAAATAACCTATACATATGACATGTCTGACTATGCAGTTAAAGCAGAGCGTGGCCGAGGGGTAACACCATCGGACTGCCACGCTGGCGACCCGTGTTCGATTCAGGGTTCAGTTCCCGGGCGTTAGTATTTCTAAGATATGTTGTATGTCCTGCTCTACTAGTCCTTTCAGATTAGGACTTTAACATGTGATCCCGTGTATCAGATTTGAAGGAGAGTCTGGGCACATTAAAGAACGAGAGGGAACTATTCGAATAAGAGCTAGACCGGTTTCCTCTGTATCCACCTCCTTCCTTTCTCCCCTTCTTGGGAGACGACATGCAAGGCCATCGAGCCAGTGTCGTCGTTAAATCCAAGCATTTACATTTTGACCAATGCAGTAGACAGCCATACATGTGTTCTCACAATTTTTAACAAAGTCTGGAACAAATGGTGAATCAATAGTGTCGGGCCAGGCTTATATCGCTCTGACCTGCAGTTTTCCCAATTCCACTGGCCCAGTTGATTGTAAACTATAGGCAGACGTGCGTGATCAATATTTGGACCTATCTTTATATTTTAGAAAGTCTGCAGAAGAATACTTCAGATTAATATCTATGCTAACTTCAACAAATATTAAGAAAACTACACTATTCATATATCATTTACTATCATTACGAAAATCGTTTACCTATTAACAGTAATCATGCGAGCCAGTATCTGGCGGTACAGCGAGGTTACACAATACATATACACAGGCTTCTATGGTCGGTCGCAATCCGTCATAAACTTGCTGGCAACATATACTAACATGTTGCGTGTAATGGGCTGGTGGTCTACATTACTAAATACACACTTGTATTGCATTGTATTGTAAGTGGTCCACTGATGTGAAAAGTTTGTCGCGAAGACTGTCCTAGGCGATAGTTTTGGATACATAGCACTTCAAATACCCCCGTATCCTCCGTCCGCCACGTATTTGAAGTGTTATCTGTAGCAGTTTCACAACAATTGCTAAGCATACTTATCTAGCTAAGTTTACTTTGAGGGAGTAATCAATTATTTTTCCCGAAATGCAGACTTATTATACTAAATTTATTACATTAGCACAGCCAAAATGGCTGTGATAATGTAATAAATTCAGTATAATAAAAATTAATAAATGTATCCTTACATTGAAAATTTCTCCCTCAAAGTGTGAAGATAGGTATACTTTGCAAGCTTAGTGAAATAGGCTACTGGGATGTATCCAGAATGTCCAGTTTAGCAACGTTCAATTTAATCCAGCTGTATGAGCAAGCTCGTTCAAGGTGTGTGTTCATTTCAATAGCTAACGTAAATAAAGGATCTTACAGGAGTGGTGATTTAATAAGATATTTATTAAACGAATTTGCATAAGAAACGAGGCTATGCCGAGTTTCTTATGATATCAGTCAAATAGTTTAATACATATCATATTATATTTATTGCATAAGCATGATAAGCACATCATCATACAATGAAGCTGTGCTGGTCACCAAACCTTTTCTGAAACGAGCTAATTTGCATATTTATTACACTAGTGTACTATGAGTTTTATTACAAATTATCAAATATGAATGACTATGAAACCGAATGGAATAAGCAGCGCTACTGGCTAAATTCGTTATACACGTATAAACCACGAATTGGAGGAGGAGCCTGTATTTTGTTAATTACATAGGTCAGTCAATTTACATCATCAACAACAAAACTAAACTAAAAACAAAAGGATCAGTGTCTTATGGAGAGGGATAATGCGACGCGACAATAGGTGATTTTCAACGAGTCAACGAGTAAAAAGTATAAAACATTAGTGAGACATGCTATTGCAAATGATGGTGTTTGTAGTAAATATGGAGCCAGAGTTATCAACTAAAAGTACAACAAGAATTTGGACGGATTTCCATGCGATTGGGCGGGGCGGGTGTATTTGAGTGAAAGAAAAACAAAGTTATACGCACCTTTGTTTCCAGCTGAAACACAGCGGAATGCAAACGGTCTGTCGATATTCATATCGCATTGTCATCTTATACTGGTTAGGTATCGCGACTATTTTTCACAATCTCTTAATTGCATTGACTGGCTTGTCTTACTTCGACATTCTGTGACTTCGTAAGCAGATAAGGCACCAAATATTATCGGACTGTACTGTTTACAAATGTCGAATATCAATACCCAAGGGACGCAACACATAAAACCGCCAAAAGCAAATGTTGAAATAGTCCATCAAGGGGGGCAACCTTATTATACCTGATAAAATTCACAAATATATACCAAACCGGTAGTCTCTATGAATCCATACATGTACATTTGTGGCTGTGACTGGAGAAATGGGGCTTATGAGTTTTACCACCAGCGTAGATCCAGATCAGCATGTGCATCCGCATAGCCTGATCAGGGTCTTCATTGTCCGGCATTCTATAAATGATCACAGTATGATCAGGATCCACACTGTTTGCCATTCCCTCAATGAAACACATGTCATGTTTCTAAGACGTTATGCAATATAAGCGTTGTCGGGCTACAATAATGTGTTATTTGATCATGAGCTACACTGGTCACACATGCTATAAGCCCAGTCATTCTCCAGTCATACATAGATCAGATTCCTAAGGAGCCGCGCAGGACACGTAGAATTATTTTCCATTTGAAATAACAATTCGTTTCCTCAATTTAACAATTCGTTCCCACGAAATAACAATTTGTTCCCACGGGCACGAATTGTTAATTCGTGGGAACGAATTGCTATACCATTGGAACAAATTGTTAATTCGAGGGAACGAATTGCTAAATTGAGGGAACGAATTGTCATTTCGTGGGAACGAATTGTTAATTTGAGGGAACGAATTGCTATATCGTGGGAACGAATTGTTAATTCGAGGGAACGAATTCGTGTGAACGAATTGTTAATTCGAGGGAACAATTGTTAAATTGAGGGAACGAATTGTTATTTCCTGGAAACCAATTAATAAAAAAAGTCATGTCCCCTGCTCCGTAGATTGCACACCCATCATGCTGCCCGATAGTAATCGTATTTACTCGTAGGATGAGTAATGGTTGGGTCGCAATAAGTCCGGTTGTTTTAGATCGTGTAACAAATGGAAAATCCCATTGGCCTACTACGATACGTTAATGGCTGAAAACAAACTCCAAGAAACCGCGTTTGTCATCAATTAGACGATTGGGTTTGTTTCTCGATTCCGCGCACGCGTAATCATTGATTACAGTGATATCAGCTGATAAAATTGAACTTACTTACTTCGTTCGCCGCAAGTCTAGAACACACTAGATTTTCAGATCGACCGACATATCACCTGGGGCCCGTTTCACTTAACTTCGTACGACTAAATGTTCGTAAGTGCAAAATTATAAATTTTAGATTAACAATGTTTTCTGGTAAACAATTATTGGATTTACATTTCTTGAGCATAGGCTCTATGCAGCCTATGCTCAATAAATGTAAATCCATTGATTAAAAATTTCAGACGATCCTAAATTTGCACTTACGACTGACATTTTAATGGTAAGAAGTTTAGTGAAACGGTCCTCTGATGGGAGTCTACACTGTTTACTAGTCAGTCATATAATATGCACTTGCACCAGGAAACCACTAGTAGGCATGCACGTGTACAAGTATGAAACACCTTTCAATCGAATTGATGTGGGCCTCATATTTTCACTGTTGTCCGACGTCAAATCGTCGGTCAAATGGTGTCTATAAACCCATCTTATTCATGCAAATACGTTACATAAGTTGGAAAACATGCGCTTCCCTTATAACTCAGGGGTAACCATGACTTTGTAATTGGTGTAATTTGTCGGTGTGACGTCACATGCTTTGGTTCTTCTTGTTATTTTCACTATAAAACGGTAACGCCGATGGTGCCCCGGAAGTGTTTAGATGGGACGTTTGGTAACATATGCTTGCGAATGATTTGACCAACAGCTCCATATATCATATGCTCTCATAATCAGCCCACGGTCTGACGGATGGACAAGGGTAACACTAAATGCCCCCCTCCACTATCGTGGCAGGGCATAACAACAAGAACCTTCGAACGGCTGTGTCAGTTGGTGTTCCACACTGGCAAACAGAACCCGAATGTTCTGCCGATCATGAACTGCATTGTTAGTTATTCAATGAAGTAATTAGTTGGAAGCTTGTGAGATAATCAGGACACGTTATGCCTCAGTAAACATTGCACTGGCAGATTATACGTGGCTGTAATTGTCAGCCTGGCATTTTTCTTTTCATCGTGCGACCCAGAACAGTGTATTGGGTGTTTCTATACCGAACTAATCACACATAACAGCAGTAGAAATACATGTATTCATAGTTATTGTCCCTCTTTCTTTAATAAGTCTGGAAACTTTCATGAATAATGTACATATATGGGCCGCGTCATGCGAAAACCGGGCTTAATGACAACAAAATCATTTTTCACTTTTTTGCATATTCTGAATACCGCATCTTTTAAAAGTCATATACCACAACAAATATCAATGTATTTCAATTATTTTTCATGTTACATGTATTTGTGTAACACGTGGTCGAATCGCAAACGACGTTTTAGCTCAATGACGTCGCAATTACGACGTTAACATTAACGGGCGACTTCAACGTGAATAAGAACGTTTAAGCGTAATGGAGTAGTAAACGAATATGCCTGCCATGTAGGTTGATTTTAAGTAGTGTATGTATAATTTTATACTATTAGTGAATAATTGACAAACGACACGTAACCTTGGGCAAAGTCAACATTATCTTGTGTGTACTTTTTGCACAACTACGAACGCCAAAAATATATGAGCCGCGCCGTGCGAAACCCGGGCTTAATGACAACCTTTTCTGTTTTTACTTTTTCGCGTATTCTGAATTGTACATCTTTTAAAAGCCATATTCCGCCAAAATTATCAATGTATCCAAATTATGTTTCATTTCAGAAGTAGTTTTATGACGCGTGGTAAAATCTTATATGACGTTTTAGATCAATGACGTCGAAATTACGACGTTTTTATCAACGGCGTATACATGGGGTGTTGGTCCGGACAAGTCCTATATATTTGTCATCTTTGATCGCATGTCAACCAAATTTGGATATCTCGTAGCCTGGCCAAGTGTCTCCCATTAGGCCAAGACAAAGTATGAAAATAATGTTTATGGCTCGCGTTGCAGTTGCTAATGTAACGTTATGCTTTGGATTGCGGCCCAAGTAACGTAATTTCGTATGAATAATTTTCAAATAAGGCAGAGTGAGGCGTTTCCCTGTTGTTTGCGTCTGTCTGAAATAATTTTGGGGAATAATAGCGACATCATTTAACATTTTACAGTAGACAGTAGGCCGCTTATAACATTAACTTTGTGATAAAACACGATACCGGGCAGATTTGGTAGCGTGATACCTTATAATTGTCGCCGTGTGTCTTTCTTGAGGATCGCATTACCACCGCCTGATCTACATTAGTATGCAGTCAAGTGATAAATGATTTGATACTACACAAGCACTTTCGACTACAAAAGCAAGTTTATGACCATCACATTTCCAATTAATATGTTGATGCATTTATTTTAAATTCAATACAAACCCCGGATATTTATGTCATTATATAGCTGCGTGTCTACCTCCATTTATGATAAAATGAGTGGCATTAAATGGCGTATCATTCGCTAAGTACTGGATATAATTGTTCAAAAGTCTCAATTTACCAAGATAATAGATGGTAATATCGTTGGCATACACTAGGTTGTTCATATTTAAGATTATTTAAGAATCAAAGTGCAGGGTAAGCGAAGACTTCGCTGATATGTAGCCAGTTAAATTATGAGTTCACCATTTTGAATTCATATTAAGGACAACCGACGAAAAATAGTAAAAATGTCAAAGAACGACAGTTAGGCGACAATGTACAGCGCCTGAAGTATTTCTAAGTCATTGATGCTGCGAGGAACTCGTGCAAGTATTCTTGCTATAATATTGTGTCACGATACTATGGCCATAACGTCAAACATGTATTCACGTTCAATGACGTCACAAGTACGTGACGTCAAGTCATGACGTCATAATATGTGTACCGAGGTACAAGGTATCGCGTCTCATATTAGTGAAATTTTCAGTAAGTTATCATTTTCCGTTTTCTGTTCACACTTAATGTTAACTAACACCAGTAAACGTAAATGGGAGGGCAAACTGTGAACTTTTACGGCGACGCTAGACAATTTGAAACGTCGTTTTTCCGACGTCGTTTACCGCTTTTCATGATGTTGTCATTAAGCCCGGTTTTCGTATGGCGCGGCCCATATGTTGATGTGACTGGAGAAATGAGGCTTATGCATTTTGCGACCAGTGTAGATCCAAATCAGCCTGTGCATCCGCACAGTCTGATCAAGATCTGCACTATTCGCCATTCCATAAAGGAAAAAACCGCCGTGCTTCTAACAAGTAATATATATCATGATCGGGCTATAGGAGTGTGCTATTTGATGAGGAGCTACACTGGTCACAAACCCCATGTATGTACGTTATTCAAAAGAGTTTCCAAGAATTATAAACAAGATAGACAGTAAAGGCACTATTCCAATCCACCACCCAATCCATATCAAACTAATGGCATCAATATATGTATGCTACCAAGTATGGCATATCACACAATCATTATTGATACATGCTGTTTAGCAAATATATGTTTATCATCTAGTGTACAACACATAACACTAATGCATTGACATGCATTTAAAGATCACTGCCATTCTGCGGAAGAACTATAGAAGACTATTACATAGCGTGTATTTATTTTAGTACATGCGTGATATCGACATAGCTGTTTCTGGCACATACAAAATATGTCACACAGCCATTACCAGTACCATCCCACAAACAAACTGAATAAATTAGAAACTATACCATCCAACTGTATACATGATAAACATGTCCACATCCTATCTAATGTTCAACCAAGTGTCACACACCCTCTTTTCTAATTCCTGCAATAAATTAGCCGCTAGTTGAGAAAAAGGACCATGCATCACCAAGGTCGCAATGGCCTTGCATAGTCACATAATTATTGTATAAGCTAGCTGGACGACAATTAGTATAGGCTACTTAAAAGACAACAAATTGGTAAAAATGTAAACCCAGATCAGACTCAACCTACTCACAGTACAATCATGTATATTTTCATTGCATGTTCCTCATTATTATGTGTTTCTGATATTATATTGCATTTGGTTACACCGTGATCTCTGTCAAGAGGAAATAAAGAAATTGAATTGAATTGAATTGACTGCATATATTTGATGATTAAAAGTATGCATAATTATTTTCTGAAATTATTACATTCTCACAGCCAAAATGGCTGTGATAATGTAATAAATTCAGTAAAATAAAAATTAATAAATATATCCTTAAATTGAAAATTTCTCCATCAAAGTGTACTTAGCAAGATAAGAATGCTTTGCAATTTTGGTGAAATTGGCTAGTGGGTTTACGTATGTTGCAAAATTAATGTCATAGTGTCCCTATGTAATTTATCAGTGACATGCACCTTCAATATGATACATAGTCTGGCTCAGAAAGACTATTTTCATATTCCTCATTCGTATTGATGAATATGAGGGCAGCATTAGTGTAGGCGTCGGTATGTGACATGTGCAGACATAACTGCAAGTGAAATGATTTTCATCTACTATGAATTCTGCGCATTGATTTCTTGAGTAGTGGCCATCATCTTGCAAAATTCTGAAAGGAAATCGGACAAAATTATATTTTATAACATAGAAAATAAAATGTAATTGTTGCACAAGCATTTGTGAGTTGCCATGACAAATACAGGGGCGGATCAAGCATTTGGTGAACGGGGGGGGGGGGGGGTGTCTAGTTACGAAGGTAACTTTTGCAATCTACTCCCGGGGGGGGGGGTGCAACCTCGGAACCCCCCTCCAGATCAAATGCAGTGTACTCGGAACACATGATCGCTGCTGAATAGGAAATAACTATACATTAGTGTTTTCAAAAATACACAAACAGTGTCAAGTTCGCCGATGTGAAACATAACATGCAGAAATGAACAGTTTTAACCCTTAGACTGCTGGAAACGAAAAGTGTAATTAGAGCTTAATATTTTGCCTATTTTCTCAATAACAACATGGTTTGACAGCACTTTAGAATCATTTCAATTGGAAATGATTCTAAACTGCTGGCAAACCATGTTTGTTTATGAGAAAAATGGAAAGTATAAAATAAACAGCAGACGACACAATGTAATTGAGCAGTGTAAGGGTTAAGTACATTAGCTACACGTTTAGAGCAATGATGGTGGGATAACTGTTACCGTAACTAAACCGCTGCCTGGCTATTGACACATAGAGATTTATGTGCATTGTCTTTCCAGAATACTTTACTGTCCTCCTCACTATGTATGTCTCCAAAATATTACTATTCACATTTAGTTGTCGATTCAAACATGTCAGTGTCATATGTATTAAAGGTACATGCCCACGCAGTAGGTTTTGTATATTCTGTAGATATGATATTTTCTGGCAAAATAAACAGTCATTCACCATTACCCCACGTATTGATTGGCATTCTTATACATTTTGTATGAGACGTACACTTCCACACTGATATCATGGGCGATAACCATGTTTCTGCGAATGCATTCTATTCTGGATATACACTGGTCGCAAAACCCATAAGCCCCATTTCTCCAGTCACAGCCAAATGTACTGATCCAAACAACAGTACAACCCTGACCAAATGTCCGATACTCACCGCTGCTCACCCACTTCACCGGACACTTGCCGGCGGATCACGACTCACCTTGGTAGTTAACCTGCCCGTCGCCGTCAATGTCCGCCTCCCGTATCATCTCGTCCACTTCCTCGTCCGTCAGTTTCTCCCCCAAGTTCGTCATTACGTGACGTAACTCCGCCGCACTTATCAGACCGTTGCCGTCCTTATCGAAAACCCTACAAGCACACGTGAATAACACTATGGTGGCATATATCTGCCATCTACAAAATGTGATAGATAGGTCGGCCTACTGCACATTATAAGACAACAAAAATACATCGATCAAATATACTAAAACATAAAACAAACCTTGATTGACTTTCCCTCAGTTACAGTGTCGCATATGGGTGCAATATACATAAACATTAGTTAATTGATATGAATATACGAATTTTATAGAAGATGTGGCACATGAATAAATAAATAAATACTACGACTACTACTAGTATGTGATGTATCTCCGATCTTTATTAAACTAACCACCCGCATCATCTGCTCTTGTACGTAATTAGAATATAATTTATTATATACTAGATATTTTCAATGAACTGAAATATCGATTGTTGAGATGTGTCCCCAATCTTTATGACACTAACCACCCCACACGTACTTAAAGTTGGGGCCCCATTTATTAGGCACACCATTTTCTTTATTTATAGAAATCAAATTAAATAAATGTGCAATTGTTTAACTATTCCATCAGTATTAAACATCACTAGTGTCCGCTATGCAGATATAATCATTTACTAATCTGTAAATTATTGAATAGAGACGCGCGGTTGTATCAGGATGTTTTTATATGCAAGTGAAGAAGGAAAATTTTAAATTAAATATTTATATAAATTAAATGTGTCACCTGAATACATATTTTATCAACATATTACATGTATAAAGTATGATCATTGCACATCAAAACATACATACTGAAAATAAATTGTTGCTTCCGTTAACCTTTTAATAAAACACGGTTATCGCCACTGACATCACGGGTGTCAATTGCGTTCAATATAAAAAATAGAATAATTCCAAACAACACGTCCGGTAATGGTAAATGCATTTTTATTTTGAAAAATGTCATATCTAAAGAATGGACTGACAATTACGTTCCCTTATATTACAACCTGTGATGTGGGACCCCAGCTTTAAATGCCTCAGACACTAACTACCCCAGTGGTACTTAAATGTCTGAGATACTGACCACCCCACTCGTACATAAATGCCTCCGACATTAGCCACCCCACTCGTACTACTTTACCGTCTCGGACACTAACCACCCCACCCGTATTTAAATGCCCCAACACTAACCACTCCGCCCATACTTAAATGCCTCCTTGATTTCCTCGTCCGAGTTTCCGTCCTTCATCTTCCGCGCCATCATGTTCAGGAACTCGGCGAAATCGATCGTACCATTACCTAGGGACGAAGCACAGCGGGTACGAATTTGTTCTAGAATAACTTGAAAAAAGTCCTATTCGATACAGAGGCGTCCCTTGAAAAATTGAGGTTTCGGAATACAAAGAGGGATGGTAGCTAGTTATTTACCTTTGCATTTATTTATAGAAATCCGATCTAAATTGCATATTTAGTGTCTTAATACTTGTAAAAAGAGCGAATGTCGCACGAATCGTTGTGTAAAGGAGCCACTTTTAATGTTTTGGATTAGTGTTGATCCAGTTTATCATACATATTTGCACAGTTTGATCCGGGACTGTATTATTTACCAGATTCATACTTTTACAAACAGTGCAGTTGCCGATCAGACTGATCTGGGTCTACACTGATCGCAGTTTTATTTTTCGCTCTATTCAGTAATAAATAAATGTTGAAATAAACGAGAGGACCGGATCTCTATAAATAGATTTGCAAAGGGAAATAACTAACTACGATCTCTCATTCTGAGTGTGCTCTGCAATCGTTGCCACTGTTCGAAACAATTTAGGGAAACTATCGCATTATAATTCCAGCACAAAAATATTTACACAAATCCCTAACATTTGATTGGCCCGTAGCAAGTCTCTGTCCAAAATTTATATCCCAGTAAACTCCCACGCCGAACTACTTTCCGTAACCGTGAGGCGCAGTTAAAATAATTCTTAAGAAAACGGAAAATAAACACATTTTCTTGATGAATTTATTTAAAATGCTGGAATTATAAGGAATGAATGACCTTTTTGTGGAATTTATCGGGGATATAAACTTGGAAAAGTCGCGGGAATACTGGACGAGGCCTTCCGGCCTTCGTCCAGTATTCCCGCGACTTTTCCAAGTTTATACCCCGATAAATTCCACAAAAAGGCCATTCATTCCTATAATGGCGCACTCATTACAACAGGATGCGGCTCATACATGTACGAGATAACCATGTAATTTTGTACCTAAGCATAAGAAGATGTGCGATATTTTATGAAAACTATTACAGAAACTGTGCTATGGTCTGTAAATGACGTCGAAAGTTGAGGAAATGTTAATATTGAATATATTACATGGTGGCGAAACTCTTACTAAATTTTCGATGTAACAACATGGCTAAGTGTTTCACCGCCATTTCGAAGGTCACAAATGGCAAGGTCATGTTTTTGATGGTGCGAGTGCGTCACACATGTTCAGGTGAATGAACTGTCCAAATATTAAAGCACTCTTTCAAGTAATATTGTAGACATTACATGATGGAGAAACTCTTACAAACTTTTCGACGTAAATGTACACGGTCAGACGGACGAACGGACGAACGGACGCACGGACCCTCAAGAACAATGCAATATACCCACTTGCTATCGCATAGGGGGGGGGGGGGGGTGGGGGTATTTTACCAGGTAAATAGTTGGTTACTACATTACAAGTGTGTCAATTACTGTTCCTTATCCTGGCGAGGGGAGATAATCCATACCATCAGCGTCAATCTCATTGATCATGTCCATCAAGTTCTCATCGGACGGGTCCTGTCCCAGCGAGCGCATCACCGTGCCGAGCTCCACAGTAGTTATCGTACCATCACCGTCCTTGTCAAACAACTCAAACGCCTCTTTAAACTCTGCAAATGGAAAATTTAACAACAATATGTGGCAGAGACTGGAGCAATGGGGTTGATGGGAGTTGTGTAGCACAGCTCAGGCTCAGCCAATCAACCTGCTTACTTTCAAACACAATATTCAAGTACTCTGTAACAAACGCATTTATAAATATTGACACGATTGACGCCGGCGGTGGTGCGCCGTATTAATAAGCACGAGTGTCCACATATACGGTTGAAGTCTGCTAGCTAAAGCTCACGGATTATCCAACCGTACAAGCGGACAAACGGTGCTACCAAACACTGTGCATCTAATGGGGTGGTTGAACATGTGGATATCACGTGACCTACCTGCAATTTGGTGGTCTGTCAGTCTGTCAGCCTGAAAATAAAGAAATGGTACAGTGGAACCTCGCTATACCGGACACCAAGAAAACAACTGTGATCCTTTTTTTGATGAGTTTCTTGGTCATTTATCTCCGGTGATAATTTTTGTTCGTGATTGCAATAGCAAACAACTATGGCTCAGAATGATCGACTGCCTGATTTATCGTGAAACCTCTCTAAGCCGGACACTCTGGGGACCTCTCAGGGTGTCCGGTTTAGAGAGGTTTCACTGTATATACGATGTACGTTTACATGTAACTGGGAATACAGTAATACATATCACCTTATTTTATATACGTACTTTTGTTTCCCATAGAAACACAACGGAACGCAAGACGTCAATAGTTTTCCATATTGACATCTCGTGAGTTCATATTGGTCAGTGCCGGAACTACGTTTCACATCGCAAAATAGTTCCTTCTAAATTACTACTAATTTGTATATTTCAATTATATTTTGTAAATAGTTTGCGGCGCATATAAATTGCGAGTGATTTACGTATCAAAAGGTTATTTGATTTGTATGTGAATATATGCCACTCGTTCCACCGCGCAACGATATTGCGCTCCTAAAGTCGCGCAATATCGCACGCTGTGGAACTCGTGCATATAACCACATGCAAAGGAAATAACCTATACATGTTGCACTTACTAATGATGATGATTTGGGTCGGACACAAACCGTGCAGTAATTGGTACTTGTCATGGGATATACATAGTCACCCATGCTTATACAGGCTCCGATAACCAATACATGTAGTAGAATAAGATACAAACGGCTTTGAATTTGTATAGTAACTTCATTTGAAATGATGTATTGGTGTTCAACGGCCTATCAACATATAAGGTCACTTAAGGCCGGTTAACGGGTTCGATCGAGCATTTAACCTGCTGAATAGGGGTGGGGGCGGGGGGAGACGATCCCAAAATCAGAACGGAATATTTACATCGGAATAACTATATATTCAGCCCTGAAATTAGAATAACCTGACCTGGTCCATACCACAAAGTCATATTCCCCTAAAAGTAATACCGGTAGGATTATTCTTATCGTATGAGGTAGGCTATAACTAGATTCAACGTTTACAGAATAACACGATGCGTTTGGTGGATCGAGTGCATATGTAGTCCAGAAACCAACAAAATAAAGAATATTTTTAAATATTCGACATATCCTCGTAGACATAGTGTCTTTAAACATGTCTGTGACTGGGTAAATGGGGCTTATGTGTTTTGCGATCAGTGTAGATCCAGATCAGGCTGTGCATCCGCACAGTCTGATCAGGATCTGCACTGCTCGCCATTCCATTAATGAACACCCGTTATGATTCTCACTAGCAATATAGATCGTTATCAAGCTACTAGTGCTGTTTTGACCAGGAACTACTCACCAGTATGATCGTTATCAAGCTACATAGTGTGCTGTGTTTGACCAGGAAACTACTTCTCACCACATCTAGATCGTTATTTCAAGCTATAGTGTGCGTTGACAGGAACTACTTCTCATAGCATAGATCGTTATCAAGCTACTAGTTTGTACTGTGCCAGGAACTACTTCTCACCAGCAATATAGATCGTTATCAAGCTACATAGGTGTGCTGTTTGACCAGGAACTACTTCTCACTAGCAATATAGATCGTTATCAAGCTACATAGGTGTGCTGTTTGACCAGGAACTACTTCTCACTAGCAATATAGATCGTTATCAAGCTACAATAGGTGTGCTGTTTGACAGGAACTACTTCTCACTAGCAATTTGATTTCGTTATCAAGCTACATTAGGTGTGCTGTTTGACCAGGAACTACTTCTCACCAGCAATATAGATCGTTATCAAGCTACATAGGTGTGCTGTGTTTGACCAGGAACTACTTCTCAACTAGCAATATAGATCGTTATCAAGCTACATAGGTGTGCTGTTTGACCAGGAACTACTTCTCACTAAGCAATATAGATCGTTATCAAGCTACATAGGTTGTGCTGTTTGACCAGGAGGAACTACTTCTCACTAGCAATAGAGTCGTTATCAAGCTACATAGGTGTGCTGTTTTGACCAGGAACTACTTCTCACTAGCAATATAGATCGTTATCAAGCTACATAGGTGTGGCTGTTTGACCAGGAACTACTTCTCACTAGCATATAGATCGTTATCAAGCTACATAGGTGTGCTGTTTGACCAGGAACTACTTCTCACTAGCAATATAGATCGTTATCAAGCTACATAGGTGTGCTGTTTGACCAGGAACTACTTCTCACTAGCAATTTAGATCGTTATCAAGCTACACAGGTGTGCTGTTTGACCAGGAACTACTTCTCACTAGCAATTTAGATCTTAATCAAGCTCCATAGGGTGTGCTGTTTGACCAGGAAACTACTTCTCACTAGCAAATATAGTTTTCGTTATTCCAAGTACATAGGGGGTGTTGCTGTTTGGCAGGAACTACTTCACTAGCAATTATAGATGTTATCAAGCTACATAGGGTATGTTGACCAGGAACTATTCTCACTAGCAATATAGATCGTTATCAAGCTACATAGGTGTGCTGTTTGACCAGGAACTACTTCTCACTAGCAATATAGATCGTTATCAAGCTACATAGGTGTGCTGTTTGACCAGGAACTACTTCTCACTAGCAATATAGATCGTTATCAAGCTACATAGGTGTGCTGTTTGACCAGGAACTACTTCTCACTAGCAATTTAGATCGTTATCAAGCTACATAGGTGTGCTGTTTGCCCATGAAACTATTCTCACTAGCAATAAAGATCGTTTCAAGCTACATAGGTGTGCTGTTTGACCAGGAACTACTTCTCACTAGCAATATAGATCGTTATCAAGCTACATAGGTGTGCTGTTTGACCAGGAACTACTTCTCACTAGCAATTTAGATCGTTATCAAGCTACCAAGGTGTGCTGTTTGACAGGAACTATTCTTCACTCTATAGGATCGTTATCAGTACATAGGTGTGTGTTTGCCAGGGGGAATACTTCTCATAGCAATATAGTCGTTTATCAAGCAGGTGTGCTGTTTGGCCAGGAACTACTTCTCACTAGCAATATAGATCGTTATCAAGTTATATAGGTGTGCTGTTTGACCAGGAACTACTTCTCACCATCAATATAGATCGTTATCAAGCTACATAGGTGTGCTGTTTGACCACGAACTACATTGGTCACAAACTCCATAAGATCAATTTCACCTCACAGCCACAAATACGAAGTATTTCTGAATGCAACAATAATTATACAGGTTATAGTCAACACTACAACCTACAGTATTTGCAATACCGTCTATGGTCAACACTACAACCTACAGTATTTACAATACCGTCTATAGTCAACACTACAACCTACAGTATTTACAATACCGTCTATAGTCAACACTACAACCTACAGTATTTACAATACCGTCTATAGTCAACACTACAACCTACAGTATTTACAATACCGGCTCCGTTATTTCTACAGAATGTTACACTTTAAATTTCAAAACGTTGAGAATAAGTAATCAAAATGTGAACCTGAAATAGTTGGGCCGAGCAAGAGTACTTCTCCGACATCGGCTCATGTTCAACCTGTCGGACATATTTGGTTTAACCAATATGCATGTACATGTAGAATAAATCCAATGTGCTTACATTACATAGTTACATAAGTTAATGGGAATGAACACGTGGTAAGATAGCTTATATGAATACATAGGCGGACCAGACTTTTTGTTTAAGAGTTTAAGATTCGAGTACATGTTCATAATGAATGGTCGATATTAGCAATATTTATGCAGCTGGTTATGTATATGGCATACTCACCATTGTGATATCAAGTGATACCCTCCAATATCCAAGGAACTATCTTTAATTAAGTTACTGTCGCGTTTTATCACTAAAGTACACTTAAGTATATGAATTCAATCAGGTTGCAGAATGATACATGTTGATACTAGTACAGATCATATGCCACAAGTCATATGATTTTGTACCTATATGGTGTTTCATGAACTTATTTACAGAAACTATGAGATTTCCTGTAAATGACGTCCAAGGGTGACGGAAGTTTTCTAGCAACTGTGGGTTTCTGTTCCACATTTTTATTCAATGCCATTTACGGAAAATATTGTAAATGTTGTCAATATTTTGCATGAGATATCGCACATCCTATTGGGTACACATTCACATGGGTTGTCTAATATGAGACACGGCATGTGATTTTGTACCTAAAAACATGCGCGATATTTCATGAAAAATATTTACAAAATTTACAATAGTTTCCGTAAATGACGTCGAAAGCTGACGACATTTTCATAGCAAATGCGGAATTCAATTCCGCATTTGCCGTGAAAATGTCGTCATCTTTCGACGTCATTTACAGAAAATAACACAGTTTCTGTAAATGAATTTCATGAAATATCGCACATCTTCATAGGTACAAAATCCCACGGCGTGTCTCATATGTGAAAATGACTGGAAAAATGATGTTTGTGATATTCATGCGTCATTCTAACTCCGGATCCACTAGCAACTCCAGAAGTCTGATCATAGCGATATTATATTTGTTAGACATTCGACTGGCGCTGAATGAAACAGTGTAGATGCAGATCAGATTTCGCTGAAGCGCAGGTTGACATGCGTCTACACTGGTCGTAGAGAACGTAAGTATGCGCAATTTCTCTTCAGTCGCATTCAAATATCGGTTTTATATATAATTAAGCCATTAAACTGTCGCTCGCAATACGCAAGTA